>VZRF01006390.1:107900-123187 GCA_013396875.1 Vireo altiloquus
CCTGCAAGTCTGATTCAAACAGTTTGTTTTAGTAAACTCTTATTAGTTTACATTTCAGAAAGACCTCAATACTTAAACAGCTGTGTGTACCAGCAATTTTACATTGTAAACTCATGGGGAATCTCTTCCTATTATGTCAGTGAATAATAGCTGATCCTGGCCATTAATTAATAGTCCAATACTTCCACCATCACACCAATTAAAAATAATTCCATGAGCAGCAAGTTATTCTCAGATTGTATATATTTAAAGAAATTACAAATTTCAAAGCAAAGTAACAGGTTTCTGCCAGTGCTTGCTGTGGTCCTGCATTAGCATGCATTGTGTGAAGCACAGAAGGGATCTTTTCCTTCTGTCTTGCATCAGCTTTATCTAAGATCCTCAATAGCTCCACTTTGGTAGTATTTGAGAGCTCACTTGTGTCTGTATGTGATATGGGAAGGATGCAGATAGTAGTCAGTGTATACAGGTAAATGGCAGGAGTCAAATTTATAAAAAAGAAGATGTAGGAAAAGAAGGTTTAAGGAAGTCTCCTGGGATCACACCTAAAGTCACTAACAAGAGTTGAGGAATTAAACCACTGTCTCACAGATACTAGGTTATCACCTGAATCAGCAGCATTGAGTTTTCCTCTTGGTCTGAATTTTGATGTCATTCAATTGGCAGTAACACAGTGGGACTATGAAAACAAGCCATACTGTATTATAAGTCTCTTAGGTAGTTTCTAAAGGACTGTAACCTTTGCAGAAGGAGTGTGGTTCTTTATCATAGTGTTGTCATGATTTAGCAGGGCCCACACAGAACCTGGATAAGGACATCCTGTTGCAAGACAATGGTGCCAGGTTTTAGTGAGAATTTCCTAACCCTCTTTAGTAGAATTATAGTGCCCCTACTCAGCCTTTGTTATACTGGGTTTGTGTGGCCAGATTTTGGTAGTGGGGGTGCCACAGGTGTGGCTTTTGTGAGAAGCATTGAGAAGCTTCCTCTACGTCCAACAGAGCCAATGCCAGCTGGCTCCAAGATGAACCTGCTGCTGGCCAAGGTCAAGAAAATCAGTGATGGTGGTAAGACTTCTGTGATAATCTATGTAAGAAAGAAAGAAAAGAAGAGTTATTGCAAAGATGTAATTGTGGCCAGAAAGAGAGGAACAATTATACAAGCGCCAGGGTTAGTGAATCAAAGAACCACAGAACCACAGAATCAATTAGGGTGGAAAAGACCTCTGAGATCGTTGAGTCCAACCTA
The DNA here is from genome assembly GCA_013396875.1 of Vireo altiloquus. Lineage (NCBI taxonomy): Eukaryota > Metazoa > Chordata > Aves > Passeriformes > Vireonidae > Vireo > Vireo altiloquus. Next base: position 109,146 of record VZRF01006390.1, read on the forward strand.
TGACTGAACATTGTTGTCAACTAGACCAAGGCACTAAGTGCCACATCCAGTCTTTCCTTATACACCTCCAGGCACAGTGACTCCACCACCTCCCTGGGCAACCCATTCCAGTATCTAATCACCATTTCTGTGAAGAAATTCCATCCTAAACCTCCTCTGGTGCAGCTTAAGACTGTGTCTCTTGTCCTGTTGATGGTTGCCTGGAAGGAGAAGCTGACCCCTCATGTTATTACAACCTCCATTCTGGCACTTGTAGAGAGTGATAAGGTCTCCCCAAGCCTCCTTGTCTCATCCTTTTCACCCCCAAATCCCTCAGCCGCTCCTCACAGTACAAGCACATCATGAAGTGAAGTGAGAAGGAGGGGGAGGAGGTGCTCCAGGCACTGCAGGTGGGATTTTCCTGCAGCCCGTAGTGCAGACCATGGAAGCAGCTGTGCCCCTGAGCCCATGGAGGTCAATGGGGGTACAGAGATCCACTTGCAGCCTGTGGAGGAGGCCTACGTGAGATCATGCCTTGTTCTACTTGACTGACAGGAGATTAACCCAAATGTTTTATTCACTAGGGTTCATCATCTACTAGACTCAACATCTTGGGTAGGAAACCAAGGTGAACTGGGTTAGGTGTCCAACTCCAGGTTTGTGGCTAAAAATTGCAAGAAGACATGAAAGATAGTTTAGAACTCAAATTTGTCACTTTAGTGCTTGCTGGTATATGTGAATATCATATTTTTGCAGATCTACTCTTAATTCCAGTTTTAATTCTGTTTGTAGATGCCTGGGCTCTTGGTTGTGAACACCAGAATTTTAATCCTAAGGAATGACTAAAGTACTATGTGTTATGAAGACAGGAGAGATCAGACCCCAACATGTGATCATCTGGATGCAATTATGAACTTCCAGAATGACTTCTTAGATGTGGATTTATTCTGCTCGAAGACTAAAGATACAAACCAGCCACATCCTCTGGAATACAAAGACAGAGTTGCATGTCATTCCATCTTCAGCTGTACTTCATTTAGAAGAGCAGAGGAAATAGACCCTTATAATACCAACTAACATCAGTTTCCTGAGTAATGGCTACCAGCTAGCTAGGGTTAACAGAGAGACTTTGCAATGCCAGAGTCAGTCTTCAAATCATGTAAATGTACAATGTTAATTTTTCAACATTTGGGATACTTTGTCCTTTGTTCATTGACTTTCACTCTGCACCTCAAAATGCATCACTTTTGAGCTGTATTTTATCTCAAGAGGCATGGGTACCAATAGTGGCTTGAAAAATTTGAGGAAAATTCCACTCTCCTTGTTGTCATTCTGTAAACATCCTGGGTAAATACTTTGTTGGGATGCCAAAACCAGACTAGTTACATGCAGTTGGTAGCATATAGTTGGGTTTAAAATGGCCAAGGGTAATTTTCTTACAGTTCAGTCAAAGTTTGTAGCTAACACGCGTCTTTATGGTGCCGTCATTTAATTATGAGCAATGTATGTTCCACATCTAAAAGTAAACAGAATAATTCTTGGTGGTTTCCTGTTCACTCTAGGTTGTGAAATGTCAGCATGCTAGAAACAAGCAAATGTTGAGACAACATATCACAGAGCATTTGATGTAACAAAGCTTCAAGAAACATACATTTCTGTCTCTTCCTCTTTAGTATTCCAGATACAGAAATGAAAATAACACCTCATCATAGATTGAGTTGAATCAGAAGAAGCTGTCTGGCTCTTCATTGCCTCTACTGAGCAGGACCACTCCATGGGTTTTGTCAAGAACAGAGACGGATACTCTCCCAGATGCAACTGAACAGAGTAGACGAGATTTGGACATTCTTGGCATTAAAAACATGCATCTTTAGGCTCCTGAGATAAGCTCCATGTGCCAGGATTTGGTTCTGTATATGCATATTGCTAAGCATCTAACAAAATTATGCCAGTTTCTGAACAAAGGAGAAGAAAAACAGTTAAAAAGAGGGCAAGGTAGCATCCACCCCAGAGGAAATGGAAGGATGTCTAGGATGAATCATTCCTCCTAGTGCCATCAGCAGGATGTGTATGTATTCTCTTTGAAGATTTCACTACCATTCCTGCAATAAATGCAGTTAGCTTTGGCACAGCAGAGTGTACAAGAGAATAAGTGTACAAAGCCTCTCGGCCTCGAAACAGTCTTCAAGTGATCTTTGGTGTTCATTTTCAGTGACACACTTAGAAATTATTATGTAATCACTTTCTCTTTGCAATTTGCTAATCCCAGCAAATAAAGGCTTCCCATTCTTCACACACATGTTTTATTTTTGTGATTATAAGAACACAGTTAATGTATTATGTATGTTTTCTATCTTGCTATCATGCAGGGATTCAGCTATTGCATTGTGAAGGTACCTAGCTAGCGCTGGAATTCCTAAGGCTAGAGAGAGAAGTGAGGAGCTGCAGTATATGACACAAAGCTACTTACATCTGTGTCCACAGGGGGACAGTGCAGTTCTACCAGAGAGACAGCCTAAGAAACTGCTTCATCCTAGAAAGGCGGAAACATCTTCCCTGACTTGTCCCTCCAAACTGCACTGTAAATTGTACAGACCTAGTTCCTTCTGAACATTCTCCCAACCATCAAGTCAACTCATGGAGCAGGAATTTTTTGCAGTAGTTTATGTTTTTGACAGTGTATTTAATTTATCTGGATTATTGAGAGGCAACAAGATTCCACACTGGAGGAAAGTGCAGCAGCTTGTGCTATTAGTTGTGTTTGGTCAGTTCATCCTACCATGTCTTGCTTTCACCTTGAGGAAATGGACTTTTTACTGATCTGGGAGTTATGCTTATGCACATAGGGAAGATTTAAATTCACAAGTTAAAACAGTGCCAGCAGGAAAATAGCTGTAGAAAAGCATGGGGACTGTGAAAAGGCAAATCCCCACAAATATTTCAGAGGTTAAATGGGCCATGTTGAGAGTTTCGTGAGACAAATTGGAAACTTGTCTACCCCTTGCTTTCACATGTTTAGCATTTTCTTTTGCACTGAGCACATTATCCACCCCCAAACCTTTATGTCCCCCAGCAGGGAGTTTTCAGTCAAAGAAAAAATATCCATGAAAAAGCTTTTTGTTAAACTTTTAAGGTCCTCTGTTGTCCTGAATAGCATTTAGTGTTCTAAGGAAAGGCATTCTGAATTCTACTATAAGACTAGATCTATGTTAAACAAAAAAAAGTGTTTACTCCTATTCAAGCAAATATAAGAGACTCTTGCTTTCCGTGATTGTTTTGGAAGATAACACCTCATTGTTCTCTTCCCTTTAAGCTCATAGGCTTGCTCAGGAACCAGCACTGGCCATTAGTGCAATAGGTATTAGGGCTAAACTTCTGCAAAAAGTAGAACAGCACTGTAAAATAGTTAAGTGGTTTCTGTTTTCCAGGACTGTAACTAAATACTGAATTGAGTTGCTTCTTTCCTACTGTTTGCTATGAGAATACCAATCCAAACCCCAAAAGCTCTGCCCTCCCTTTCTTTGTTTTGCCTTAAGGCTTACCTGCGTCATCTTGGGAGTGAGAGAAGGATGCCATCAGTGCGAGAGCTACAAGGAGTTTTTAAGAGCATCTCTGTGCCTGAAGCACCCTGTCAAATTCTGTCCATGTTCCCTATTTCAAAACTGAAGACTGTAGCAGAAACAAAGTATTTCAGTATTTCCTCAGGACACAGTAGGTCAGCATTGTGCAGAATCAGAAGAGACTAATACACCACAGATATCATGTGTCTGCTCCCCCTAGGACAAATAAAAAAAACCCCACAAATATCTTAGCCACACCATGTTGCTGATCCTTTCTGTGGTCCTTTCCAAAATGACCCAGGAGAAACTTCTCAACCCAGATCTGCTGTCAATGCACCCTGAACAAAATGACTCCAGTTGATGCTCAAGAGATTTTTCACATTGCCTTTCAGTGAAGCTGCAGGGTAACAAGAGGCAGGCTGTCCTCTCTGCTCCTGCTGGAGAGAGGAGAAGGGAGAGAGGCCTTGTTATAAGCCACAGATACATTTTCCTTTCTCACTACCTTGGACGTGAAAGTGAACAATAAGCTTGGAGAGATGAATGTAGATCTTGGTCCTTACCAAAGAACTGAGGTATTTCAGAGATTAAATAAGGATGTGAGAAGTGATCCTCCCCAGCTTATTGTGTGGATGGCTGGAGGATGCCAGTCACTTACTTGGGTACTTTCACCTCACTAAGTCTCTGTGGACTTCTCCTTGACCATTCCCAGACAGATGAATCAGCTCTCCATTATAATCTTCAAACAAACAGGAGCTGAAAGCCACCATGCTGCTAGAAGGCTACAATCTAGTTGCCTTTAGTAAAAGCTGGTGGGATGAGACCTATGACTGGACCATGGCTATTGATGGCTACAGGCTGTTCAGAAGGGACAGGCAAGGCCCTGTGGGTTGCCCTCTACATCAAGAAATGAATGGATTGTGGAGGGCTCTCTCTCAAGAACAGCCACAAACAGGTCAAAAGTTCATGTGTGAGAACTGGAGATTGAGGTAACAAAGGGAACCTTGTGGATGGTGTCTGTTAGAGGTCCCCTGATCAAGGGGAGCCTGTTGACAACACCACCTTCTTACTCCAGCCACAGGAGCCACTGAACTCACCAGATCTCATCCTGCTGGGGCACTTCAACCCTGACATCTGCTGGAAAAGAAGCACAGTGAGCTGTGGGCAATCCAGGGCACTGCTGGAATGCATGGAGGACAACTTCTTAAGCCAGAAGGTCCAGTGACAGGTGCCCTCTGAGGGCACCTGTCACTGGACCTGATGGTCACCAGTGCAAGTGAGCTCCTGGGTGACATCTCGGCTGGAGGCAGTCAGGGCTGCAGTGAACATCACTGGAGGAGTCTGCAGTGCTGAGGAATGTGGGACAGGTGAAGAGTATAGGCAGGACCCTGAATTTTAGGAAAGCAAACTCCAGCTGCTCAGTCAGTAGGATGAACTGGGAAAATTCCTCAAGGACAAAGGAGAAGAACAAAGCTGGCAGACCTTTGTGGACATTTTCCTTAGAGCACAAAAGCTCTTGATCTGTAAGGAACTAGAAAAGGAAGGGAAGAGAGTGGCATGGATGAGTCAAGACCTGCTGATCAAACTAATGGTCAAGAATTCACAGACAATGAAAACAGGGAGAAGTATCCTGGAAAGAATATAGGAATGCTGCCTGGTTGTTTAGTGATGCGAAGAGGAAGGCCAAGGTGCTCTTGAAGCTGAATTTGACAGGAGACACAAAGAATAAGAAGGACTTCTACAGATAGAAAAGGAAGGTCAAAGAAGGAGTACCATCTCCTGTTAAACAAGGCGGGCAAACTGGTAACAACAGATGAGGAGAAGGCTGAGGTACTGAATTGTTTTTGCATCAGTCTTCAATGTCAATCTCTCTTCCCGAGCCTCTCAAGTTAGTGGACTGCAAGACAGGGTTTGAGGGAATAACAATCAGGTTCATGACCACTTGAGGAACCGAAACATAAATAAATCTATGGAATCTGATGAGATGCATCCCTGACTCCCAAGGGAACTGTCTGATGTAGTTGCCAAGCTACTCTCCATGATATTTGAAAAATCATGGCAGTCAGGGGAAGTCTCCACTGACTGGAAAAAGGAAAACATTGCACCTCTTTTTAGAAAGGGTAGACAGGAGGACCTTGAGAACTACTGACCTGTCAGCCTGGGAAGACTATGGAAGAGGTTCTAGAAGCTGCGCTAAAGAACATGGAGAGCAGGGAGGCAATTCAAGACAGCCAGTACCACTTTGCCAAGGGGAATTCCTGTCTGACTGATCCAGTGGTCTTCTATGATGAAGCAACTCCATCACTGGACAAGGAAAGTCCAGGTGTCATTTATCCAGACTTCTGTAAAGTCTTTGACCCTACCCCCCATTCACATTCTTCTCTCCAAATTGGAAAGAGATTGATTCATTACAGTCCTGTCCAGAGGGTCATAGTCTATGGCTCAGAGTCCAAATGGACATCAGTAACAAGTGGTGCCCTCAGAGGTCTGAGGGTACACTGGGACCAGTGTTATTTAATGTCTTCATCAGTGACATAGACAAAGGGATCGAGTGCACCCTCAGCAGATTTACAGATGATCCCAAGCTGAGTGGTGCTGTTGACACACCTGAAAGATGGGATGTCATCCAGAGGGACCTGGACAAGCGGAATAAGTGAGCCCACAGGAACCCCATGAGACTCAACAAGGTCAGTGCAAGGTGCTGCACCTGGGCCAGGACAAACTCTGGTATCAACACAGTCTGGAGAATAAACAGATCAAGAGCAGCCTTGTTGAGGACTTGGGGATGAAGGTCGATGAGAGGCTGGACATGACCCAGCCATGGGCACTCAGCCCACAAAGTCAGAGGAGTCCTGGGCTGCATCCAGAGCAGTGTGGGCAGCAGGGCCAGGGAGGGGATTCTGCCCCTCTGCTCTGCTCTGGTGAGACCCCACCTGCAGGGCTGCATCCAGCTCTGGGGTCCCAGCACGGGAAGGACATGGACCTGTTGGAGCCGGTCTAGAGGAGGGCCGCGAAGGTGATTAGAGGGATAGAACACCTCTNACAAACTCTGGTATCAACACAGTCTGGAGAATAAACAGATCAAGAGCAGCCTTGTTGAGGACTTGGGGATGAAGGTCGATGAGAGGCTGGACATGACCCAGCCATGGGCACTCAGCCCACAAAGTCAGAGGAGTCCTGGGCTGCATCCAGAGCAGTGTGGGCAGCAGGGCCAGGGAGGGGATTCTGCCCCTCTGCTCTGCTCTGGTGAGACCCCACCTGCAGGGCTGCATCCAGCTCTGGGGTCCCAGCACGGGAAGGACATGGACCTGTTGGAGCCGGTCTAGAGGAGGGCCGCGAAGGTGATTAGAGGGATAGAACACCTCTCCCATGATGAAAGGCTGAGAGAGTGGGGATTGTTTAACCTGGAGAAGAGAAGGGTCCAGGGAGGCCTTAGAGCACCTTCCAGTACCTAAAGGGATTTTACAAGAAAGCAAGAGAAGGACTTTCTACAAAGGAATGTAGTGATAGGACAAGAGGGGGGATGGCTTTAAATGGAAAGAGATGAGATTCAGCCTACATAAAAGGAAATTTTTTTTGCAATGAGGGTAGTGAAACATTGGAATAATTTTCCCAGAGAAGTTGTGGATGTCTTGTCCCTAGAAGTGTATAAGGGTAGGCTGGATGGGACTTTGAACAATTTGACATAGTTGAAAATGTCCCTAGTTGTTGGGGGTTTGGACTAGATGACCTTTAAATGTTCCTTCCAACTCAGTCCATTCCATGACTGTCTTCCTATTGTACTATCGTGTCACATTCAGCATTTGGTATACATAAGACTGGGAAACGATTCTGAGGTTTGCACTTCTTAAGATGCTTTTAATATTTTCTCCTGTACTGTGTAAGCAGGGATTTGTCAGCTGTCGTGGGTGAAACATGTGGCCTCTGTAACCAGTGCAGACCATGCAAATATGCAGAGTTATTGGGGCAGTAACTAAGTAGACATCTGCTACAAATTGCTGTGACGGGCAGCATGTGCGTTAGCTGGGCTGGTGGCTTTGGGCAGTGATGCTGCAGAGGGTCTCCCTTGTCCCTAGGGAAGCACAAAGACTCCATGCAATGCTGTGGGAGGGAACTGGGAGGGCAGACCTGAAGTTATTTTCACAGTTAGGGTCTTAGTGAACCTCGTCCTAAAAAACAGCCCGGAGTTTAGTGTTTTCATGGGAACAGGAATGCACACTTGGTCCTGCAATGCCCATGTAGACTCTCCCTGGAGCAACTGTAGTGTCTAAGTACACTATTTTTTTGCATAAGTGGATTATGATCAGTAGAGCTAATTATACAAGTAGATAATCACAGTCACCTGCCTTTCAGATTTTTGAGTGCTTGTTGAAATTTTTTCCTATAGACTGTAGAAATAGATTTGTTTCAGATGTGTTGCACCAGATCTGGGTGTAAAAAGTGCTGTTTCTGTACGTGAAATGCAGAAAATTCTGGTCCTCTCTCACATGAATGGGACAGGAACTTGTGTTTTAATAGGAATGGAATGTTTTCTGCTTATTTGCAGAGTTTCATTTCAGGCCAAATGGGGTTTTGTGTAGTGGAGAGCTAGCCCAGGCTATAATATGTTCCCATAAAGCAATGCTCTGATAGACAGTTTTCCATGACACAGCAGAAGAGGAGCTCTGATTAACTCTGAGATTTGATTGCTTTAAAAAGAGCTCTGATTTAAAAGAATGCTACTCCTGTAAGAAAGAGCATGCTACTCTTTAAGCAGATCACAACTTTGTGATTGGACAGCTTCATGCTATTCTTAAATAAATATGAAAAATATTTTAATATCTTTTATTAAGCTCACAGCTACACATTTATGCAGTGGCTGGTTAATGAGTACTACATGATAAAGGATATTAACATTTGAACAAAATGATTTAATTAACAGATTTTTTTACTTTGTGGGAAGCATGAACAGAAACACGCTGCAAGTTGCTCTTTTCCAATAAATTACAACTTACCAAGACCAAGGGATTTTTTATAGCATTAACAGATGCAGTCTCCAAAATACATAAGTAGTTAAGAGCGTATTTTTTATACTTTTGACTGCTATACTATTACTAGTTGGATCTGGCCTATTCATATGTTAATGAACAGAATTTCATAGGGAGCAAGCCTACAATGGCATTTCTACTCTGAAATATTCCCTGTATATTCAGACTAGAAAGAAGTTTAAAGTGCTTTCACCCTCCTTTAAGGTATACAGTTTTGTTTTAGTTAATGAAGTCAAATCTCAGATTTTATTACAAAACAAATATAACTACAGAAGAATAAAACCCCCGCTGAATTTACACAGAGCTGGAAGTGTTTCTGAAAGATGTGTCTTTAAACCACATGTATAGATTGTAGACCCTACCCTACTTTTTCAGAATGGGATTTTGATTATCACTGATCAGGACCTTGCATGAGGAGGAAAGCAGAGAAACAAGTCTTATGTGAGTAGTCACTGTTTTTCTATCAGAAGAGATACTATTCTTGAGAAGGTAAATGTAGTTTTAGGGAGCCCTGGTGGTGTAGTGGTTAAGCATCCGGCAGAGCAATTGCTGGGGCCCGGGTTCAAATCCCGGTCGGATGCTCCCCGGGCAGGTGGAGCTCGTTAGCCCTGCAGGGGGGCAATCTGCCTACGTCCTGAGGAGGACCTCAGCTGCCACAGTCCAGAATCGCTTTGGCCCGGCAGATTGAACCTCGGGATTAAAGGGTGGGCTCAGATCTGCGCGCCCTGTGTCTCACCTAAAAAATCCAGTGCGCAGGCTGGAAGGTCTGAAAGGAAAAAGAGGCCTTCCCCGGATCTTCGTACGCGAAGGCTGGCCAGCAAGCAAAATGTAGTTTTATATGCCAGGTACTTCAGTCCTGGCATAGGACAATACAATACGATACATACAATAGTTAGCATGAAGATCCTTTTGGAATTGTTTTTTATGGATGATATAGGAGTCAGATTTAAAACAGGTACTGTAATCTGCTAAACCAGTCCTCTGGGAAGTGGAAGAAGTGATAGAACATAGATGTCAGTCCAGATCAAGTTCTTGTGCTGCACTTCATGGTGAAATTGTTGTCTCACAGGTGCTACAGAGCTCCATGCTAAGAGCAAGCTTGGAGCAACAGACCCTGCTCTCCTCTGCAAGGAAGCCTGTACTTTTCCTGCGTGGAGCCTGTGGCAGGCATGGCATTTTCTTGGTTAGAGGCCAGCACAACACACACATATATTGTGTTGCGTACTGGTCTCTACTAGATATGTTTTGGCACAGCATAATTAGCAAGTTTTAACCCAGGTTTCCATAAGATAATGAGAGAACAACATGGGGAAGCCCAAAGGACTGTGAAGTTGACTGTTGCCAGAAAGTATCATACTACCAAAATGATTACTATGTTCAAAATGATACTTCAGGTTCAGGACACCTATCCTGCTTTTTGATTTTTGACCTACCCCAGGTGCACCTCCAATGTATTTATTGTGCTCCAGAACAGACCAGAAGAACAGCAGCTGAGGCTGGGTCTTGCATTAGTACAAGTTACTGTATGCAGCTGGAGATTTTATACTTTTTCCTTAGCTTCTGTTGGAAGGAGATGGTAACAATAAGTCATGCATCCCCAGAACTCTAGAGATTTGACCCTGATTTCTGCTGTTGGATGAATTAATAACACGATCTTGGTGAGCTCCAGCCACTGAAGAACAACATATATTTCCAATCTATATGGTACCACCAGTAAGTTCTTTGAAAAACCATCCCTTTGGGTTTTCTTCCTGTAAGTGTCCTCCCCACACATGCTGCCTCTCCCTTGTCAGCTACAGTCATGAGCCATTGGCACCTTCCTCTGAACTGCAACCAGGTCGTTCCAGTGTCACAAGGAAGAGCGTTGGGAGGGCAGAGAAAAGGGACAAAAATACTTGTCTGCAGTAAGTGAATAATGATAAATAAGTAAGCACTTCTGCAGCACTACAGAGGGTAAGTGCATCCAAATATCATTTTCTCAGGGGCAACACACCAGCCATTGAAACACCTTTGATAGAAGCCAGCAGGGACAACCAAACACCAACAGCCCCCACTGTAGTGCACTTTATTGCTCCCAGCTGTACATTATGATTAACTAAGGAGAAGAGACACAAAACTCTTTACCTGCTGAAATTGCAGCCCTGAAAATTCTTTTGGAAGACCCTTTTATTCACTGTCTCGGAAGCCTGATTTCTTGGAAAAGCGTGAAGCTGAGCTGTGGACTATTCTTGTTCTGTTGTCTTAGAAAATAAAAGTCTTGTGCTTTACTTCCGGATGGCTTTTTCCCTTAAAAAAGAAAAGCTTTCAAAATGTAGTCTTCATACAATGGAAACTGCTGTCAAGTGCTCCAACACAAACATACGCCAGGATTATGCCTTGCAGTTCTGGATTTGACACTGTTTGATGCTATTTGATTTTATTCACAGTGCTCCTCTTACCCTCAGGTGCTCATTAAGAACAAGGTCCAGGGGTTTTGCTGTTCCCCATTTTCGATATAGGATTTTATTATAAAGGGAATATAATAAGCTTGACCTGGGTAAGAGAAATTGTCCTGAAAATGGTGGAAACACAAATCCTACATTTAGAAAACGCAAACCTCATGCTGAAGGCCATGCAATAATTAGGTGGCAAACTGGAATGAAATTCACAATGCTGTAACTGCATCTCAGTGATTTGCGTGGGAGGCTGTGCCACTTTTTACTGAAATCTACTGCAATGCCTTGTCCTATTTGGTGAGTTTTGAAACTCTGAGAACGGCTTCCCTAAGCAGATGCAGTATTCATGAAGCACCATTTGCTGTACACCTCTGTAAAACAAAAATCCTAGGGCAGATAGTTATTCAAATATTACTTTCTGCTGTCTTGATTTTTTTTTAATTTTTGCTGGTATAGGAAGCTGGACAAAACTTGCATTGGAAGGGATTTTCATCTTCTCTTAATAAGACGAAGTGGAATAAGGGAGTCTGATGTTATCTGGAGCAGTTAATTTACATAAACCACTTCTCCCTTGCCAATAAATACAAACAGATGGCACCTTGTTGTTCTATCTACTCAGCTTCCAGCATCTGAGGAGAATTTTAGGATCTAGCATGTGAGAATTCTAGGACTGGTGCCTCTCCTGTTCCATTATTTGTGTTATGAATATTTTAGCAGGAACTTTGTTCTCATTTTATTAAAGATTGCATATTAAATATGAAGTTGTTGCATGCATTCAATTCTCATTCAAAACAACAGAGTTTAATACTAGAAATTATTAATAGAAAATAATTAATAGAGATTATTATTAATACTAGAAATTTATTTCATGTCAAATAAAATGGATATACAGTTTGTATATTGTTGAGACAAAAGATAAATCACACAGGACATAAATGCAAAGTCCTGGTGGCTTTGTAGTAAACAGGAACATCCCAATTAACACCACACATAAGCTTTGATTTTCAAATTGTTGATTTTTTCAGGGCTGGTGAGTCAACACTAGTTGTTCAAGTGAGAGAGGATGGAGAGAAAAGGTTTGAAATCTGATAGTAAGCCCGGTTATCTTTTTGTGACCTCTCTTAAACATTTAGGCACTCTTTTATCTTGAAGTGTAACAGTTGCAGAAACTGGATCTCACATATTTTACTAGTCTTCTGTTTGTTTTGACACCTTTCAAAATAGGTGTATGAAAATAAACAAACGGGGGCAATGTAGGCTGTATCTGTTCACTGCTTTCCCTTGTAGAGTTTGAATAACACCTTGCAAGGTTTAACCTGCTTTTGTGAAGTCTCAGTGGTGTGTCTTCGCAGTTGCATTTCATGTAGTAAAATTTCACCCAGGCCAGAGGCAGCTTTGGGTAATGAGAGGTTGTTTCTGGGAGACACATGATGGCAGAAAACTGGTATAACATCACAGCTGGGAAGGGGCTCCTCTCTTCCTGGAGATGGGCTCTTCTTGTCTGACTGGTGCCTGGCCAATGGTCCTCATGTGGGCACACTGTTCCAGCAGCTTGTAAGCTATATACCATGACCTGCATATAAGTGCATTTTTTAAAGCAGTTTTTGAGATGAGCGAGAATAGACCCAGCTTAGTTTGAAAGGCTTTTGCTGTCTGAGCTTGAACACCCTCTCTTTCACCTGGATTGCAGCATTTATTCCCCTCTAAGATACTTGCATTTCTGTGCATGCAATGCAGGAGTGGCCCAGGTTGCTGTACTGGTTTGAAATCAAACCAGTGGGAGATCACAAGTCAGAATTATAATTTAATAGGGAAAAAATTAAAAGAAATCAATAAATGCAGTAGTACAAGAACACTGACAAAACCAGAATACAACCTGACACCCTATGGTGGTTGTAGTCCAAGCAGAGTGGTTCTGTTGAGGAGGTGATCCTGTAGCAAAATGGGTCTGAAGATCCAGCAGTAGCTCTTGTCCTCTGGGAGTCCAGTAGGTAAGCGCTGCTGTGGTGTTCAGAGTCTCAGCTTATATCCAGGATGGAATGCTTGGTTCCTCCCTCTGGGCAGAGCATCTCACAATGGGATGGTGAGTCATGTGATAAGGCCTGATGGGCCATTAACAGGAGATAGTCCAGAGTGGGGGAGGCAGGGAGCACTGCCTCGCCTGGTTTCAACAGTTCACGAAGATGGTGATAGAATATACTTCCACCCAGGACAGTTGCCTTCTCTTAGCAGTGTTCTCACAGTGCAATTTGGATCATGCTCTCCCCTGCGCTTGGGTGCAGTCCCCAGCTGGGAGGCCGCAGGATGCTCCTGGGGATTTGTGTACCAGCCTGTGCTGGATACCCTTTGCATGTCCAAAATGGGAATTACAAAGGCCAGTCTCTTTTTCAACTGTTTTCTGCTGCTTGGGTCCAGACATCTGGAGACTGGCAGTCTCAGGCAGGAAGTGGCTACCAGGGGCACCACTGATTTGTCCCTACCTGCCTGGCAGCAGCATGAGAAAATGCCCAAAATCAATGGATATTTGGTAGGGTGCCTGCATGCAGGCCTACAGCTAATGTGCAGCATGATGTACATAGCTGCTGTGATGTGCATTTGGTGTCTTCCCTGCATCCAGGAATGTTTGAATTCTCAGCTCATGAAGCTTCTTCCTCTTGGGCTTTATAATGTGGCAATTTCTGCATGAGGAATGCCGGGTAGCAGAGAGGGGTGTCTGCATCTGGACCTACCCATGCAGAACAAATGTGTCTGAGGGCCTCGTCAAAACTAAAACTGAAAAAAAGTATGAAATTAGCAGATGGGTTTGTAGCCAGCCCAGGAGATTTTTGCTATTGTGTTTCCCCAGCTGTCTTCCCCAAATTAAGTTAGAGTGTAACTCAATGTTTCCCTGTGGGACCTTGGGTGCCCCAGCTATTCCACCATGTTTACAAAGCTTCTTACTCAACCAGGTTGTTAAATCGGTCTGGATTAACATTTTTTACCTCTTTCTTTTTTGGGAAAGGAATGTGTGTGTACGTGTTGGTTTTTGTTTCCTTTTTTTTTTT
>VZRF01006390.1:127567-173787 GCA_013396875.1 Vireo altiloquus
CCCCAGCGGGCTCACGGTTTTTATTCTTTTTCGGAGAGGTTGGAGTTTTTTTTCCCCTGGGACTTTGAGTTTCTTTTTTTTTTTGTTTTTCCCTCTTCTGGACTCGTTCAGAACATCGGAACATTGGCCCCCCTGAGAAGTTTCTTCATCAGCCNCCTCCGGGGACATTTTCTTTCCCGAACCTGGTGGGGGGGAGGGGTACACAGGTACCTCCGGCCTGCTTTCCATCAGGGGGTATCCTCCTCTGAATTTGTCTCAAACAGGGACACATGCCAACATGTTATATCTGAAAAAAAGGAAACCTCAAAATGCCTAGATTTTAAAAATTATTTTATGGGGTAATGGTGAAATCAGATGCCAGTTGAGATGTTCCTTCTTGTCAGACTGACTGGAGAGCCAAGCTGTAACATTCACTACTGTGGGTGTTACTGTGGGTAGGATTGAATGTGAGTGGGTTGCATTTTTTTTTAAAAAAAGACTTTAATTAATTGCTTGGGCTTTTCAGCTCAGGCCAAAGCCCTACTGGCTTTTGGGTCCACTTTCATGTGTACTTCAAAGGCTTTTCTCCTAAACTTGAGGATGCCTCTTGTGTTTGCCACCTCCTGATTTAGAGTTTGCCACAATCACAAAGGCACTGGCAATGCTGTTGGATTTAAAGAAGAGTTAGCATTTGGTTAGGATTGAACCAGGCAGGATGAAATATCTGCCTTTACCTCACAGCTCTGTGCAAGTGGTCTGTGATGAGAAGCCAGGGCAACTTAGGAGGCAACTTGCAGCCACTACTGCATCAAATACAAGGGAGTTCTCTAGAAAGCACAGACAGATGTATAGGGTTGGTTAAAGAAACTAGGGAGTGATTTTCTGCCAAGGAAACCTTTGCTTCTTTGTAAGATTTCACTTCCTTACTAGTTCACGTCTTTTGAAATACATGACATTTCTATCTTCCTTTCTTTTTCCCATGAATCTTTGGGAAGGAATTTCTTTTGAATGCAGCTGGAGCAGAAACAGCTTGGTATTATCACGGAAAAACCCCAGAGCCTCATGTTGACTGTTGCTAGAGGTAATTCATTTGCCTGGGTGGACAAATAGGCAGAAAAGTTACTATCTATTACAGTTTTCTCTATTGTTCTTCAATTTCAGAGAAAGGGAAAAACCCAGCAGACATCTTTTTCCTTTGTATTCTTGCCCATGCTACATTAAGTTTAGATTCTTCATTTTAAACAAGAATGAAATGGTCAGAATTAAGCTGTTATTGAATCACAGATCTGGCTTGTTGACAATTTATTTATTAATAAGCTGTATTTATTTTAATTATGGCTCAGGTCCTAACTGTCTATGCCACACTGCAAATTACTCTTCTGGTTTATAACAGCAGTAAATTTCACACAGGAATTTTAATTAAAAAGGTGTTTGAACAGTGAGCATGTTTGTTTACTTGTTAATTGAGATAACTAACACTGCAATGCAGTCTGATGATGTTTATTAATCTATTCTTTGAGAAAGATAGTTCCTCTGGAACTCTGGGGTTTCATATCCTGAGGTGCAAAGGTGAGATAATTTCATGTTCGGGACCATGAGAGGATAGTGGTAACAGAATGAAGGTTTATGTTCCAGTGAATGATAATATCTTCTGGGCCATCCAAGATCTGGCACAACTGAGAAGTCCAAGTTTCAGGTTTTACTTAATAGGGTGTCTTTTTTTAACTCTGACAAGTGATAAGATCAGATAGAATTACTGCTGTATGAAAAATTTACCAGGACCTCCTTTCAGAAGGAAAAAATAAAATAGGAAAAATGTAGTTAAAATGAATCATTCAGCAATAGATTATGACAAGTAAGTGTAAATTTTGACCAGCCAAGGTAAGAAGGTAAGATCAGTTTTCTAAAAAGGCAAAGAACGAGGACCAAAATCTAGGGAATTTTGCTTTTTATGACTTTGTGTTGTAATATCACAGACAGAAAAAACTAATGTAATGAGAAGAACAGAGCAGCTCATTATTCCTGCATTCCCTAGTGATTTATCTATCTTTCTCTTCCTCTCTGGGCTGCTCCTTCTCTGTTTTTCATGGGGGACATCCACAACCTCTTCCAGGACATCCAAGGACAGCTTGCTCAGCAGGCTGGCTAGGCTGGCCACCACCTGTGGCTGGGATCCCTTCTATTCAAGGGATGACTGTCCCCATCTATATCCACCTGTGAATGAAGTGGTAGGTGACAGGTAAGCCACTGCTACAGGCAGAAGGAAACACCTCCAAGACACCCAGGGTAGCCCTGCTCTTTGCTCAGTGGTTGGAAACCACAGTCTTGCAGCACACTCTTTAGTGAATTTGGTCTGCTCCCAGCATCACAGCTGCTCAACTACTCCATCTGTCCAGGCATTGGGCTTAGTCCCAGTATTGTAACTAAGATTATGCTATTCATAAGAATCTACTTTGTTCAGATATGCCTCCCGTATGAAGACTTCTCTGGGTTCAGTGGAGCAGTTTGGTGTCTGTGCACAGGTGGCTGAGTCATGAGAGGGGTGATAGCATTGTCTGCACAGCTCCTGAAGGAGAGTGGAGCAGTGGCTGTGCATCACCAGGGGACAGCTCCTGGCATGTCTTGGGGAGATGGCTGTGATGGAAATCTGTCTGGTGCTGCATCTGCCCAGCAATCCAGCCCTGCTGCCCCTAAGTGCCACTGCTGGTTATGGCCATGGGGCACTACACCACGCTCTGCACCATAATGCCTCCCCTGAAATCCCCATCCATTACTTGGAGAGGAAAACCATGTTGTATGGCCATCTGGACTGGAGACACCAGAGAGGAAATGCATTAAACCTGATACATACACAGGAAAGAGGGTAAATATGAGGAAGAAGAAAATGTGGAGTGCTGCTTTCCTTCACAAGAAGTCTCCCAACCCATCTGAGAGACCAAGAGGTTTGTGGTTGGTCTTCTCTGTTCTCTAAGATCTTGGGTGAGTATAACATCTGTGGCTGGATTAAAGCCTTTTTCTTGGTTTTAATATTGATTGCCATTTATACTAGTTACAAATCCAGTAAATCTATTAGTGTCTGGCACAGAGCCCTCTCCTTTATGCTCAGGTCTGCATGCTTCTTGTTTCAGTGCAGTTGCAGTTGATCAGCTGTACCATTAGGAAAACACAGCTGATATTGGCTGGTCTCTGTGTTGCTGTTGGGAGGAAAGAGTCACAACTGGAAGACTTGGCAAGGAGGGAATAATTTTGCTCAACTTAACCTTGCAGCTGGGAATGCTAAGAATGTCAGTGTGGGAAACTCCATTTACTATGCCTAGTGTTGTTCATCCTCTGCCTGTTTCGAGAAGTGGAATACCTGTGCGGAGATGATATGCTCTCACAAACATGTTTGAGCCTCCTGTTGGGAGAGAGAGAGATCATAATAGCACAGCCTTGTGATAAGGTGTGCGTGCACAAAGCCCTTTCATATACTGAGGCAGGCCTTGGGGCCCCCCTGCCCTGTTCTCTAAAAGAACTCTGTCTGCTGGAGCCTGCCCCCACCCCAGTGTCTCTGTTGCCTGGCATTGTTAGCAAAGTAATGAAATAAATCTACTCTGCATTTCAGCTATGGTTTGGTGGTTGTCCTGGTTACCTGTATGTGTCAATTCACACAGATGCTCATCTCATGGCCCGTAGGGCATGTTGTCTTCACAGGCAGATCCCTGCTCGTAAGCAGAAGGCTTTATTTCCGAGACTCATTGGCCTTCAGGCCCATTCCAAGCATTTGTTACAGCTTTTCTTGTAAGGAAATGTTGTGCCAGCTGTCAACTCTGGCAAAGCTATTAACTATATGAATAGGGCAACTTGATGCAGCCTGTGCAAATAAAATTTTATCTCAAGATAACCTTTAATTTCCTGATCCTATTTCTGGGCTGTATATGTTTAAAGATGCAGTCATGATGTTGTTAGGAACTGCTTAAAGGTATTAATGGAATTAATTAGTGGAGTTAGCAGAACAGACAATTCAGAGAGCATTGTATTGGCATTTGCTGACTGTCTCGGTCATACTTTGCCAGCTCTCCTCAAATCCTTCCACTGCTTGGACAGAATCATTATTAGATGTATTCCTTACAACCTAGTGTCCTAGTTAATTAACAGATTCTGTATCTCGGCATAACACTTGGAAGGTTATCTCCTAGTACCAGTGCCTTTTTACCTGTAGAATATATTTTAGTTTTGTTGATAATCCCCAAGTGAGCAACTGCTGATGTGATATGTGAATTGTACAACTTCCCCAAAGCACTCCTTGGATAAATAACCTCAAATAATGTTGTCAGGGAGGAGGTGTTCTTCTTTGCACCCTGACATCTGGCCCAGCTGTGCTTCTTATTTCAGTGTCCCATGTCCCGAAAAGATGAAATGAGGCTTCTTTCTGCTGTTTCAGAACTTGTTTATTTCTTGTTCTTATCAAAGTTTCAGAGGCACAGACTGTGCTGTGACCTCCAGGAACACGAGGACAGAATGGCAATGGCTACCAAAAGCAGGTAGCTTTTATATCTATTATCAACCAGTTAGAAAACTTTACGTATCTTATTTTGTTCCCAAAACCAGTGAATATCAACCTTATTGATATGTCTCCTCTACACTGAATTCTATCTACCAATTAACAAGTCACAGGAACTCATGTCAGAGGAAAAAAGAAAGAGAAGGGGAAGAGAGAAGAAGATGAAGAAGAAACAGCCGACACCCTAAAATCTCCATGTTGGCTCCATATAATATATATAGCAAAACCTAAAAACTACAACTACACATTCCGTGGTACACTGAACAATCATGTCCTCATTTCTTTGGTGTTCTCAGCTCATCCAGAAGTGGAGGCAAATGCTCCCACGAGCTTGGTTCGCAGGCCAAGCCTTTTTTGAGGAGCTCTGAGGGTAAAACAAACACTCAGAGGAGCAGGAAAAGTTCCCAAGCTTTTCCTAGACTCCAACAAATGTCTTAAAAGAATTTTCTGTCCCTTTTAGAATCTAAATCAGTCAAAGCTAGAAGATTTCTGTCAAACTAGAGACAATCTGTTTTCTTATAGGAGCTTGTTTATTGTCGTAACCATAGTTGTGTTTACCTTAAAATCAGGTTCTCTCATAGTGGGGTGCACTGGGTTTATCTATCTGCTGTTAAGAGGTAGTGCAATTCAGATGAATTCAGAATAAATAAAAGAACACACAAAATGTACCACAGTTCCTCTGCACAGCAGTCTTGGCTGCCTTACAGCAATGGATAAAATGGTCTATAGCTGTAGCTGCGCATCACTTCGATGCCAGAGATTTCTGAATCAGTTGGGCAAATGTTGACATCTACCCTGATATTTACTCTCCCTGACAAATGAAAAGGATATCTGAAATTTTCTGGGCTGACAAGTAGGTTTTACTCTGTAACTATCCTGGATGACAGTCCGTTCCCATTTGACTCAGTTTTGTTAACGAAGTGAAAGAGCACTTATAATAACTGAGAATATGTGACAGCTCTGCCTGCTTACTTGCACTGATGATTGCAGTTAGAATCATTCTGGATAGTATTTTACACTGGTTTGAGGCTGTCTTTTAGAAAAACTTGATATTGAATGTTCCTTATTTCCATGTTTCAGAATCCTATTAATGAACTTACGGAACTACAAGAACAAATTTGTGCATACCTGTAAACTAGAGTTTTGGTGCCCAGTAAAAAGATAGAGTGAATTGGGAAATATTGAAAAAGGAAAGTATCCATTTTCATGAGAAACTCGGACAATGTGGAAAATGAAACCTATTCTCTGAGCAGAATCCTAGAAATGTCCTATATACATGCTGAAGTTAGATGTCTTTTCTTCTAGATAAATGGTTAGAAAAATCATGGTTCCATGGTTAGTAGGGTTTTTTTTCATGTTTGTGTTGTTTTTTTTTTCATTGTGGTTTTTTTGTCGTTGATGTTTTGTAGGTGTTTCATTGATGGTGGGTTTTTTTATCTGTGTGCCTTGCCAGTGCTTTGCAATGTGTTTTGTCATTTAACAAAGGCAGGCCTTCCTCGGCTATATAGTGCTGATCATTATGGCTGTAACAGTGAACAGTAGCAGACATGCTGCTCCCTATTGATCATCACTGCATGTGGGTCAAAATGCTTGTTTGTTCTTTTTTGTTTCTCATGCTGTCTGAGTTCATTCATGCTTGATTACCCTTCTTAGCTTTAAGCTATAGCCTTGAAAAATGACAATAAAAGGAAAAAATGTTCAAGACAATCCCCAATAAAATGCAAATGATCAATAAAGCTTTTTTTAAAATTTTATTTTAAAGTTAATGTATAGAAAGCCAAATGTGCCTGCATGACCTTGGGCAACTATCAGTCTATGTTGCTTAAGAAGCTGTCAGCTGTTATTTCTTTCACTCCAGACAGGCATGAGACTGTGAGCTGGAATCGTTCAGAGGTGCTTTCCATCACGTGTGGACCTACTCCTTCTCTTATGGAATATTCTGCCTTCTTCATGTTGGTATATGGGGTAAGGGCAGAAGTGGCTTCTTCCCTACTGAGTGGGCAGAAACTGTGGAGCTGCCTGGGACTTTCTTCTGTGGCTCTCTGAGCCACTCTTCCTTGAGTCAGGGTGGGAATCACCCAGGGCACCGTTTGCACATGGGACTCAAATTTCTGGTTTTTAACCAAAAAGATGAATATTCATATGATGTCTACGTGTGAGCAGCCTGTCCCCTGAACCTCTGAGGGCTGCTGCAGGACTTCTGAAGTACTTTGTCTGCCTGAAGGACCCTGTGGGAAATGTGCAGGCAGCTGATTTCGGCCATGTGTGTGCACACGTGTGAGTGCGTGTGTCCTCTCTTTGGGACCTTCACTTTCCAGCACTCTCAGCTGCCTGTGCTTTTGCCACCCTCTTGAGCTCTGTTTGTGGGTAACACCTCACTCCTGTCGCTCTGTCATATGCAGAGAGGAGACCCCAGATCTGAAAGGCCAGGTTATGTAGTTGAATCCAGTCAGAGATATTAGAACAGTGCTCTTAAGCTGATTTAGCCTAATAATTTTAATTATTAATATTTAATTAAATACCAGTAATTTTAACACCTGATCTCTGTCAAAACTTATCTGGATATTTCTGCACAGTGCTGCTTTCTGCTGTGTGAACTTCCTCTGCACTGACAAAATCAAGGTCATTTTGTCAGTGAGCAACAAGATAAGTTTGTCCCCGCAGGACTGTGCCTATGTGAGGAAGATGAGCATGAACAAATCCAGACATCTGAGAGCAAATCCTGCATCTGGCATGGAGCCATGTGGTGTAAGGGCAATGAGCACTACTGTCTCTGGGATGCTCTTGTGTGTACCTGCTCTGTAGCACGGCCTGGGCCGAAGCAGTGCAATGCTCCATGTCACAGGTAACAAGGATGTTCAAAGTCTTAAGAGGCCAACTGATGGTTTTCACCATTTCTGTTTGTTTTTAAGCACCATTGGCCACCTTTACTAGCTTGTAGTGGTCTGTAATGCTGCATGTATATCCAGACAGACACCTGTGCTGAACTACTTTCTCCTCTCAAAATTTGTGAACGTGCATTGTCTCTTTAACTTTTCACAGAAGCATTGTGAGGAGAAAGATGGCCACTGAAGTGGAAGTTTGTCAACTGTAGGAAGAGTGAAAAGTCTGAGTGTATGAGTGAGAATTTAAAAAAATTGGAAAAAAACCCCTGTGGTGCACCTAGATTTCAAAGTAAACTCCTATGATCATATGGGGCTGACTCATGACTTAGCACAGCGGAAAGGGCTCATCTCTTGTCCTGGCAAGATAGCTTTTGAGTCTTAGAGTTTTAACAGATCAGCTGAACGCTCATCTCTAGCCCTCGATTAACTTGGCCAGCGAAGTAGAAAGAATTGAGTTTAGAGAGAGCCTTTCTGGAGACAGCACCATGCTAGAGAGGCTTATGCTGCCCGCAGAATAGTGGCTGCTCCCTTTCTTTGTCAATCTCTCCTTATTGGAGCAGTAGTAAAATCTCAACTCCATTGCTGTTACACTGGGCAGAAGGACACTCAGCAGCTGCTCAGTGCTTCTTGTAGTTGTATTTCACCATTTCTGAAGATCCAGTATTGTATGGATGCAGCATTAATAACTTGACCCTGTTTGTCTGAGAAGCTAGCATCCCATACCACCCCTCTGTGGTGAGAATCAAGGAGTAGGGACTGAGAGGAGGACTGAAGAGGGAGAGCTGTAGGCATTGATTCCATCACACCAACTTCTATTCAAGTCACAATCATGAAACAGGTCTGCTTCTGTTTGTTGGAGAACAGAAAGTGAAATGACCTAGTATCTAGGATACCAACCTTTCTGGTAGAGAAAGTTGACACCAACATAGTTTTTACACTGCCCAAGAAAGTAGCTCATCCTCTTGCTTATTGCATTAAGTAAAGCATGCATGGGGCTGGGCTGGTGCCCCCTCACTGATGAAGGCCTGGGGTTGTCCTCTGCATTGCTTGGGGCCCAAAACTGTCCTGCTGTAGCCGGTAAGAAGCACAAATAAAGATAAGAGTGATAAAGGGCACAAAGGAGACAACATGTTGAAAACCTCTGCTGTCTGAATGTTAGGCAGTATTTTAGCCTCTGCAAAATGCTGTCTTTTACTTGAGTCTTTTTCTAAGTTTGTGACACTGAGACAACTGCTTTATCACCTGCCTCCCTCCCTCTGCTCCAGTAAGGTAAAGCTAACTTTACTTTCAAAGATGATCAAATTGATATATATCTAATAAAACTGTGGTTGTTTTCAGCTTGTGCTTGCATTTGCAATCTTCTACTTCTGTTTTAGATGCCAAAAGGAACTTGTCCACAATTTGAGCTGTACAACTTAGTCTAATAAAAGATACTGCCACCACTGCAGTTCTTTACAGAGAGCCTCATTCATCTGAACTCCACTGGGGTTGAGCCTTGTTCTTTCTTCTTTTGGGTCACAGCTCAAGTAAGACCTTTGTTTGAGTAATGTTCACTGAAATGAAAAAACCTGAGTCGAGCAGAACCTTCCACAAAGCACTTAAAATCTATTGGCAGTTTGAAATGACAGGTGTGCAGCCCTCTCAGTTCTTGTGCTCACTGATTGCTAGCAATGTGTTGACAGCCTGAATGATCACTATGGGCCTTGAAGATTGTCCTTTAAAAATCCGTTGCAGCTGAAGTGACTTTGGGCTGATGTGTTAAACTACTTGTCATCCTTCTATGGTTCACAAGTTGGGAATTTCTGAGAGCTGAACAGTAAAATATAGAGCAGATGAGCTAATGGTTTCGTGCAAATGTGGGGGTGTGTGTATAAATACATTTAATCACAAAGAGGGAAGAAAAAATTGAGAGAGAAGATAGCTTTTCATTCACCACTGTGTAACTGTAATATATATCATGTGTCACACATGCTGTCTGGCACTTGTCTTCTCCGAGGAGAACAGCAAAGATAACAGTGTTTTTAGGGCTTTGGCACCTAAAGGAGCCCAGGGCTCTGCTCAGACCCTTGTTCCAGCCTGTGGGCTCACAGCTGCCTGAATCTCAGAAAACTGCAGCCAGTAGCTAAAACGTCACAGATAACAGGATCAACTTACAAGATGCTGTTCCTAAGGTGTGTGTGATTGCATCTGCACAGACAGCTGAGCACTATGCCAGCACTGGTTTGGAGTGTTCTGCCATGCTGGGACTGCTTTGCATCTGAGCCAGAAAGCTGCTCCACAGCCCTGCTTTCTGGTGGGCTGTGCTGCATTTTGGTGACTGGAGCTGGCTAATGTTTGTCTTTGTAGCAAGCAATAGAGAGGCGTTCGATCTGTCTGCATTTTTTGGAGTAGATGGATGTGCCCTGTGGCTGTGACAGAATCTTTTCCCTATAAGCCTTGTTCGGTCAAAATAAAAGTAATTGTTTTCTCATGCGGAGCTCTGCTTTGTTCTCCTTTTAGCTTAAGATAAAATATGTTTTTGGAGTAGGCTAGCTGGGAGTCCCTCCACTTGTAGAGCCAGTTCCTCTGGCTGATCCCCTCTTCATGTCCTGTGCAAGTCTTTAAATGGAATTTCAGTATGCTTAACAGTACACTAACACAAGGCTTCCTAACTAACTGAAACTTCCTAACTAACTTCCTAACTAACTAACTGGTGTGATACCACCTTGGTCCACATGGTAGAGGGATTATGAAGCAGCTCTTGTGAAAGCCACATTTCTAGGTTTGGTTTCAGTGAATCCACAGACATCTTTTTAATTCCCGTTTTGTAACATTTCTCCTTCTTCAGAGTCTCAGTCGTGCAGCTCCAGGAAGGCTGTCTGGGCATGATCTGCCATGTAGGCTGCCTGCAACAGTGGGGGCTGCTAAATAACCTACATAAAGCTTTTCACAGATTGCTTCTGCTAAACTTCAAGGATATATTAAAATAGGGATCATGGGATTTAAACTTGTAGGGTGATGTAGTAAGTGGCCTAATTGTGATGTTGGGAGTCACGTATTGGATGCACCATCTTTGGTGGA
The DNA here is from genome assembly GCA_013396875.1 of Vireo altiloquus. Taxonomy (NCBI): domain Eukaryota; kingdom Metazoa; phylum Chordata; class Aves; order Passeriformes; family Vireonidae; genus Vireo; species Vireo altiloquus. Next base: position 138,035 of record VZRF01006390.1, read on the forward strand.
TAAAGACTGGAGGGCAGTGATGAATGCAGTTGCTCTGTGCCCTTAGGGTAACCTTCCCAGGTAGCCTGAACTATATGCTCCAATATCTAGCTGCTAATTGGGATCCTTGAGCCTGGCTGCTCTGTGTGCACATCCAAACAGAAACCAATGTCTCCTTCTGTTGCTTCTTCAGTTTCTCAAAGCTGAGTAAACTTCCAAGGCTGTGACATTTCCTTTGCCACTGAAATACAGCTGCCTCTGACAAGTTCATTTCACATGCCTAACTGAAGTGTGAAGGTTGAGTTAGAGTGCTTTTTCTTTTGATTTCATATTTGTAAACGTTTTTTGTATTCATTTGATGTTACATTCTCTGGCATTATGCTTTTATTTTCTGAAATTAGAGTTTGGCACTGCCTTGTATGTATTTCACCATCATCTGTCCCAGACCTGCAATGTAATGCATGTAAGGCATTGTTCAGGCAAGGGATGCTAGAAAAGTACGAGTATAGTATACCACTGCAGAGTAGTCATCAGCCTGTCATTGCAGATACACTGGTGGTGGTTTTCACCTAAGTCCTGGATGAAAAATATTATACCTTTATGAGGAGAATGCACCAGCCCAGTACCTTGTTATGGTTTGGTAGGTGAAGTTGAATAGCCCCACAACTGAAGAAACTTCATTGTTCTCTTCATCCACTTCTTAAGGAGTGCCCAGAACACTGAAAAGACACCAGCTCATGGAGAATTTTAATAGGGAAAGCTCGTGAGGGAATATATTTCAAGTTGCAATGAAGAATAAATTTAAGCTGAGACTGTAGTTGAAAAATCCAACACAAAAGCTAATACGTGAATAATTATGGGGAATTTTGTTGGGATAGGATTACTTTCACTCTCTTACAGATAAGAGAGTTGAACTGGCTGCAAGAAATCAGTTCTTCAGTTACACTCTCTTTTTTTTAAAATCTTCAGCTCTTGTGGTTTCTTCTTCTCTCTTTGATGTATTACCTGAGGGACCAATTTTGCCAACTCAGTTCACTTGCCTAAAAGAGATGTTTACTTTGGCTTCCTTTTGCCCAGTTGGAGAAAACTACGCATCACTTTAAGTTGTAGCACATTTTTGTTCCCATATCAAGTTGTTTCTGTGGCAAGATCTTTTGTAAAGTGGCAGATGTGCAAGGACACATCAGGTCTGGGAAGAGACTCTTCAAGGGTCTCAGTGTGAAGTTGTGGCAAAGCTGCTTATTGTGACTCACATGGCACAGAATGGCTTTGTGCTCATAGCAGTGATCCTCTCCCTGAAAAAATACTCTTTCAGGACAATTTTCTTGCAGTTTTGTATTCTAATAGTTTAGAAGACAATTTATCCAGCAGTGTGTGTAAGTGCTCCCTGGGAAGGCGGAACAACATCATAACTTCAAAGACTTAAAACCTACCAGTATTATGATCACCTTCTCTGACTGCTGTAAAGGAGGGGCAATGCTTATCCAGTGGTTCCTGATTTGGTTTCGTATCTTCTGGCTGGACTGTGCAGTGTCAGTGTGTGTCAGTACAGCACCATAAAAACAAAAATCTCAAAATCTAGTGCTGTGAGAGTCCCAGAGGGTCCCACCAGTGGTCGTGTCTGCTGCAGCTTAAGGTTTTGATTGGTCATCAGTTGACTTTTTTTTCTCCTGTTCTCACCTGCCTAAGTTTGAGATGTGTAGGAGGCTCCAGCCTGCAAACAAGCAGTGGTTGGTACTAATAGCCACTAATCCCATTGGTACTGACAGGAAGGGAATGTAGCATGCTAGGTAGCTGCTGAAATGAGGCGATGGCAAAGAGGCAGGAAGAGTCTTTGTATGGGTTCCACGGAGGGGTTTATTCCAGCCACGCATGTGGATTGTTCAGGGACAAAGACAAGTCTTATGGATTAAGTATGGGGTGGTAGGGGCAGAGAGAGCATCAGGCATGGACCATCAGGGGCAGTGCACAGGCAGGGTTAGGATATGGGAACCACTGGGGAAATAAAGGGGGGTGGCTGAGGAACAGGGGTCTGGAACAGGGACATGGAGGGGACCAACAGGTCTGACGGAGGGAGCGGAGCAGGGGTACACGAGCATAACAGAACAAGGTATCCTTGGGAGAAGACTTTTATGTCTCCCTAACTTGGGGAATGCCTCTCAAAGTCCTTCCCTCCCAGGGGGTCCTCTGGGACCCTTGTGTGGCAGGCTCAGTGGCCTCCACAAGGGAACACTAAATCTGTGTGCACTTCTGCAGAACTTTTTATCTACCACAGTTTAAAGCATGTTGCTGAATACAGATGATGAAAGCACTATTGTTTGAGAAGAAGCTGATTAGCACACAGTTTGGTGGAAAACACATACTTCTTTAAACAACTCAAGGCATTACCACTTGTGAATTGTTGTTGGAATGTATATTTTTAAATCTGTATCAGACAAGTACCTACTTGAAAATATATATGAATCCCATGGCTACATTTGCCTAGGGTTGCTGGTCTTGGAGCCTTTGCAATGTAAAGTGGAGGTTGCAAGGCAGGACCCCTTTGGCATCTCATTTTTTTAGTGCTTCCCGCTGCTATTGATTTTAAATATTTACACCTAATTGCTCCTATCAGAGTCTGTGTCTTTCTGCGGTTGTAGTAGGACCCTTTGACTGCTTAAATAGAGCAGACATATTGAGGAACTAGATTTACTAAATGACAAAATAATAGCATGTTTCAGAGCAAATTAAACAATGGGACACTGACAGGAGACATTGGAGCACGTTTTCAGGTAAAGCACAGGAGACAGTGGCTCTGCAGTGGAGACATACACCACCTTTTCTTGACCTACAGTGCTGGAGCAGGTTGGAAATTGTGTGTCTGCAATATCTTTGAACATAGGCCAAAAAGTTAAAAAGAATAGTATATGTCTTTCAAAGCAAGGACCCTTAGAGACCATTGATGTTTCTTGATGCGTTTTGGAAATGTCTGAACACCTTTTAAAGCACAATCTGGACCACAAAAAGAAGAAAAGTAAAAAAAAATAAGGAAAGGAAATTTAAAAAAGAAGAGTTGAAGGATTGATATAAGAATGACAGGCTGGTGTGATCAGGTCTTGTGGCTGGGTGGTCTCTAAACTGCAGACAGAAAAGCTGTATGTGCTGATCAAATGACTGTCTTGCCCTGTCCTTACCTTTTCCATTGTTTTTGTCTGTCACTTCCACCTTCTCTCTCTTGTTGTACGTGTATTTCTTCAGAGGGAAATCAAATTGATTGTATTTCTGTTCTAAATGACTCTAAATTGCTCTAACTGCTCCTGGAGGGCCAGGCATGGAAAGTTTGAAAACAACTGTGAAGGAAAGATGTTGAAGAAAAAACATTTTTCTGAGGCTGAGGTGTTTGCTGGATAAAACAGATGGGAGAACAATGCAGCCTGTGTGTTTTAATTCTGGTAGCATTGCCATTTTCTATTGACTGCTTGTAACAGACGCTAATTTTGGGACTTTTCCCCTTTGGAGACAGTCATTGCACCTAAAGAAGAGAAACTGTGGTTCTGAGAAAGCCCAACTCACCTCTGCACTGCAGGGAAGATGTGGATGATATCCATCCTCAGAGTAGTTTTTCCTGATTGTGACAATCAAAATGTCTTCCTTGCAGGAGGTTCATAGGTGGTTTTATTTTTCCCCTGAGTTGAAATTGCTTTCAACATTTCTTTAGGCAATCATCTCTTCTTGGAATATTGCAGCATCCAGATTTCACATCACTAAGGCTAGATTCATTTATGCTCCTTCCTGGAAAGAGGAAACCCCATGCTAGCTTACCCAGTACATATTTCATTTCACTGAGAATGAAATCTTAAAATCTACATGCATTGAAACTGAAGCTAGCAGAGATGGTGAAGGAAAAGATGTGTTGGAAGAGAGAAGGGAAAAGTAAATCAGAGAGCACAGTTAGCACAATATTTACATGGTTGCAGTGACGTGAAATTAAGAAATTCATCCTGAGTGTCATCTAAGTTTAGGTATTCAGGGATTTGCCTTGATGGTAAGAGAGTAGTAGGTCAAAATCATAATATAAACTAGATTTTTCTGAATGCTTTGGACAAATGTTTTCCAGCACTTCACTCTTTCAAACATATTAAAATCAATACAAAATACTAGGAGAATGCAAGGAGTGGGATTTTTATTCTTACAGCAGTATATAGATCCTAATTTAGGTTTAAAAAAAAAAGAAAACGGAGGGAGTGATTGAAGGTTGTAGGCATTTGAAGAATTCATAACTGTTAATTTATTCCATTACACTGTAGGCAGTGTATTTATAAAGAAAAAGAGAAAAAAACCCCAAATCTTGATGTAATGATGCCTCTGTGCATTCACTATGAGAATGGAGACTACAAGTAATATTAGCAATTTGCTAGAAGATATGGTGAGCAAATTAAGCCTCAGCTTTTTCTTAAGATCTTCATTTTGTTGTCATTCTATGGCTACTGCAATTTGGGGTTACTGATGGAATACACATTTCCTTCAATCTATGAATTTTCTGTTTAAGTAATATAGTCATGACGCATCTCTGCGGAAGCTTGCAAGTAGAGCAGCCAATGTTTGATAAATATATCAGGAACGAAGATAAGAAACTGCACAGTGCTTTCTGGTGTCCTTTTTGTGTGACTGAATCCAGGCAGGCTGATGACCAGGAGGGAAAACTGTTTACTCATACTGGAGAAAGTGAAAGTACGGGGTTTTATTTAGTACACAGAGCATTTTATGTTAAAATCAGATGTCTGAGGCATAATAAGCTGTCCTTCCACATGCAATACTTCCACAAAAACAAACCACTCAAGCTCTAAAATCCCTGAAAGGTAAAGTTTATATGAGGTTATTTAATATTTGATTAGGATGCAGATTCTTCTTTTTATCCTAAGAAGAAAAAAACCTCTCTCTTTTAATAAAAATATGCTTTTCTAAAAGCTGTCTGATTTTGGTCAAGATACCCTAGATAATACTATAATTGTTGCAAGAGAAATAATTCTGTGCTCTGGAGGTTTGTTTGACTGATAGATGTGTCTAGAAATAAGACTATAGCACCCTGGGAAATGGTAAGGCACAGGAGAAAGCTCTAACAAGGCACTCATGCATCCTGGAGTGTGTAATTATTCTGTCTGAATGCAGTTAAAGGATTTAATTAGTACACAGAAGGCAGCATAGCAGTGGAGTCTTACTGACTATTGATTTTTAATAAGCCCAGAATAATGAACTGTCTTCAGGAAAATATTATCATAAATTTATTTCCTGTGAAAAATTAAGGAATTAAGACTGTGTGACCCTGGGACTTTCATTTTAACATGTTTTAAATCCTTCAGGCAAGAGTCGCTTTTGGCTTTTTTTATTTATGGAATTTTTGGTCTCTTTTTCTTTCTTTTTTTAGAAATTGTATAATTTTTGGTCTCTTTTTCTTTTCTTTTCATGGTCAAGACCTTGCAGTATTTTCTCAGAGACTCTTCAGTTTGTCTTTTTAAAGTCAGTTGTGCCTGTGGAGCTCTTCTGTTGTGGATGCAAAAGTGTATATTATGTTGCTCTTTCTGGGAATGTGTAGTCTCCTTTCCTGGGGAGCTAGAATATCGTTCTGTTTTTGTGTGGGTTCAGCCTCATCCCAAGGGTGTGTGAATTCTAGAAGAGAGAAGGAACAGGTCTGCATTACCTTCTAATGCCCACAGCACCTAGAACTGGTATCCCCTTGGGATTGCTGCAGTTTGAGTGTCATGGGAAGCACTGGCTCCTTTGAAGAGGTAAAAGTTTTGTTCCTGAAATGTGGTTTCTGTTGTAAATGCTGTCATGCTCTGCCAGAGGAACTTGGGGAAGGCTCTGATGCTCCTGATATCAGCTCTTAACAGCAGCAAGGCAAGGCTGTGTAAATCACTTACACCAAGATTGAAATATAAATTATGTGAACAGTAGAACTCTTCAATTTTTCAGGAACAAAATCCCTGGCCATTTGGTTGTGAGAGCAACAGCCACAGGAAAAAATCTTTGGGAAGGTGCAACGCCTTGAGATTGTTCAGTTTTTTCTGAAAGCGTGGGGATATTCATTCAAACTCCAAGAGAGAAAGGAAGTAGATTATCTGGTTTGCAGAGAGATAGAGCAAGAAGCAGTGGCACTCCTGCTCTGGGCCGTAGATGCTGTGAGACAAAATCCCTGGGCATGTGGTGGAGGTTTATAGGTTGAACTGGTTGAACAAGCACTTGCTAGCAACGTCATCAGCATCCTGCCCTGGGCAAAAAGAAAAATGAAATGACCTCTTGCAATGCCTCCCAGCTGGTCACTGCATCATCTTAGAATGGGTGGACACAGGGTGGGAGGAACTCTGTATTTTGTGGCGCTGGAGAGTGCAGGAGTGACTCAGAGTCACCTCCTTCCTAATGAGGGACTGAGTGCTCCATCACCCTGTGCAGGATCTGGTAGTTCCATCCTGCACTTATACATCCTCTCAGAGGCTTGTTTAAAAGCCTGTGAGAACCCTTGAGCTTTGTCCTGTGAGGGAAATGCAGCACAAGGTACATCCATTGTGTTGTTGGCATGGAACGGGGCCTTTGAGACTGTGAGTGTGGAAATTCTGCAGAGAGATGTCCAGGAGCAGAGAGGAAAAAGAAGCTTTTAGCAGTTGTATCACACTGCTGCTGATTGGAGCACTTCAGTGGAACAGGTCTGGTGAAGGGGCTGTGCTGTGAATGGGCTCTCAGCAGTGAGGGGCTGGGAAGATGTTGGTGCTGTGTAATTGTCCTGCAAGAGCCATAGCCCAGCTCCTCCATGCCTCTGCATGTGGCTTTGTTGTTTTGGTCCTTATGAAAACACAGGAAGGAACATCCTTTTAAAAATGTTTTTTATTTTCTAGCAAGTAAACAGAGTTCATCTGTGTGCAGAAAAGACACTTTGATGCTTCCATGTCCTTTGTTAAAAATTTTGTCATTTGAAATTGACATCCATGGATTGTTATGTCCAATACAGCCACTTCTGAGGAAACAACTCACAGATCCCCTCAGTAGAAAACTCCTCTAAGCTATTCGGAGACTGATATTTGGATAAAACTGCGGAACAGAGGATCAATTTGGGAAATAATTCACTGAAACAATCCCCATGAAAGACATTAAGTACTGAGTAATTTTTCATGGGTGTCTTGATGCACCTGTTTTATTCTATTAAGCACCTGTTAATCTGAAAATCATTTTCAGCTGATACTTTTGACGGAAAGGAAGTTTGTGTAGTGTTAATCTCTTTGTGTCTGCTCTTGAGACCTACCCAGCTCCTGCTTACAGTAACAACAGGGTGCCCACTATCTATATATGCTGAACATTTTAGTTCTTGTAAGATCTACTTTTTTTCTATTTTCTTTTCTCAAAAACTAACCCAAGTTTCAGCATAAGGTAACAATTTTTCGTGAGGCTTCCTGTCAGCTTGGCCAGCCAGGTAGCTGTATGTCATCTGTGGCTTTTAGCATTGCTTCTCTCTCCTTTACTTGCTTTCCTCAGTAGCAGTTTGGCATGACGTAACCTCTTAAAAGAATCACAGCCTGTAAAAATTGAACCCATCCCTTGGATAATAGTGTTACTTTACCTCCTGTTCCTTACACGGGCTTCAAATTCGCTCACTTTCAACCTCAACTATCAACATGGAAGCAATAGTCACAGGAAAATTTGGCTTATTTTCATGCAGTAGTCTTGTAAGATCACCAGTTCTGGATGGGTATAGGGGATATTTTGTGATCTGCCTGTAGGAATGCTTGACTGTACTCCTGTGGACTCAATGAATTGCTATCAGGGTGTTACTAGCAGCTACAGCCCATAGCAAAGGTCTCTTCTGACTGCAGCTCCCTGCTTGCTGCTGCAGATGAGGCAGTTTCTCAAGGCTGAAATGCCACACATGGGAACAGGAATATGTTGGGCCACCTGTGTCCTGTCGGGAAGAAACCACGTTTGCAGAGACAACAGTTTAAACAGAACTTGCACAATAGATGCTAATTAGCTGCCCTAGAAAGCTCTGTAATGGCAAAGGCTCATTCACCTTTGCCAGCCTGATATACGGGAGGTGCCCAGGGAGTTTCTTCTTGGCATTGTGTGCTGCCACTGAGCAAATCCTCATGGCCTTCAGGTGATGCAGATGCCCAGGGATGTTTCTCTTTGTGCAACTCAGCTCTCTGCATTCAGCCAGGCTTCTGCTCATTAGGACTTCTGCTTGGATTTATTTCAACTCTTTCAGGCTTTCCTCTGTTTCTCTTGGCGGCACACAGATGCATACAACTGTGTTTCAGCCCACTCTAAAATCCTTAATTTGCAGTTGTTTCCCAAAAAAATACCTGAAGTCCAAGTTTGTGTTGAGGGCTTTTTTTTCCTTTGCTGTAATGTTGTCAGTGATCTGGGATGTGAATATCCTTGATTAAACTACTCTAGTGCTCAAAGGATTTTTTTTTCCCTAAATGGACAGAGGAATGATGATCGGAGACATTTCATCTCTCACAAGGTCTTTTTGACCTCATGGATGGAAGAGAGCTTGAAGGTAGTTAATTTATATCACAGAACAGGTATAAATAAATTCTCCAACTAACTTAAATGAAATGTTAGATTAATTCTTACTGTTGCATTTTATCTGCTGCACCAAATATCCTGAGTGGGTTTTGGTTTAATTTGCTCTAGAGAAAGCCTGAGCAAAAGAAATTAAATTATGCTTCGTTTAGTCTTCAAACCCTTAGCTGACCCTGGTTCACTTGACATTTCTTTTCAGTGCTAGACCTTCAAGCATGTAGTGCAATTGGTATGAGCTTGCAGCCCTGTTTTCTGATGTGAGGAATACTTTAATCTAAGTCTAGCAGTGCTCTTGCCTACCTTTTCTATTCTAAGATTACAAATAGTTTACTGCAATTGTTGGGACTATTGGCAGGCAATAAGCCACAGGCATGCTGCAGGAGTGCAAGCCTTTGTATGATTTGGAGGCTACAGCTTTGTGCAACTTGATAAATATTTTGAGTTTGGACTGTGTTTAGCAGGGTTTGGGATTTTTTTGACTGTTGTTGTAATATTTCCTTGCAGCAGAAAATAAGCAGTTTCATGAGTTACAATCTATTAGTAGGGTAGCCAACACTTGTAGCAAAATTTGCAATTTAATGCTAGAGAGTTATTATTCTAGAAGATGTTTGCATACTTAATAGGTCATGAAAAGGAAGAGAACACAAAAGAAACCCTTTTTGACCTTGTCTCTTCTAATCTTGTAGTGGTTGAAAATCCTTCTGACTGTTAACTGTCAGTAATTTAATCCAACTCACAGAAGGATGAAATTATGAGCGGAAACCCACCCATCCGAGCCTGAGGCACAGGGAGTCAGTATGGGCTCTGTCAAAGAAACTGCTGTAGCACACAGTGGCAAGAAAAACAATTGCCTGTTATTTTGTTTCTTTATTTGTTTATACACCAGAAATGTTATTTTAAAGGGCTAAACAAGAGATAATAATTCTGCTTGAACACCCACACACTGGCACTATCACCCTGAGACAGGTTGGGATGGAAAGGGAAAGAATTCACTGCTTTGAGGACAAAACTGGGCAAATGAGCTACTCTGTCAGCTCGAGATTTCATATATTTTTATACAAGGATTTTTGAAGGAAGGAGTATCAATTGAGAGGGAAAGTGAATGTGGAAGACAATTACATATCAGTAATTTTCAGGTGGTTTCCCTTTTCCATAGGTGTAGAAATGTGTTCAATTGGACTTTATTTCATTTTGTTTAGAGATCCATGCTTTTATAATTTTTAGGCAGTTCTGAAGACTATACCTCTAGTTTTGGGGCAGACCCAATATCTTCATAAAATATATAACACTGAGTACTCGGTAGCCATCTGAAGTCAGTTGTCAAGCTCCACTTTTTAATTACAAACCATCTACCATGTTCATCATTATGATCATGCTGAAGTTCTCAATTCTCCCTTTAATTTCTGTTTAAAATATTAGAGAGCACCTAAATGAAACTCTCTTGCCCATTTTCATTCATGTTCCCGTAAGCTAAGCAGTAGTGATTTTAGCTGTAAAATAATATATTACAATCTATAGATGATTAATAGTTATTTTGGTAATTAAGTCATCAAAATACAAAAATATAATGAAAGATTTACGAAACCTATATATATATATATTTTTAAATAAAAGTAAAAAATGCATTGAATATTCTTATTTTCTGGTTGGTGTATAAGATCTTGGAGTGGACAACAGCTCTTACAGTCTATTTAGTGGTACTGGTGGTGAGACCCTGTTCTGGGACTCAGCTAGAGTGAAATTATTTAAAACTCTATTGGGAACTAGTGTTCTCTTTGCCAGCAAAGCTGAGATTTTATGAGGAAATATTTTGCCTTTGGAAAAATTTGCTGTCACCAGGACTTTGATCCTGCTTCATGGAAAAAAATAATCTCAGGCAAGCCCTGTAACTCAGGAGCATTAATTCCTTTTCATAGGCTGAGACAGCTAGTTTTTACACTGAGCACTTCTTCACAAAAATCATACACTGCTTCATTTTTCTAAGCCATAGAGATTGTGAAAGGTCTCTGGCAAACCATGTAATGATTTAGATGAAAAGTCTGTTTTGTCTCATCCAGCAGGAAATATGCTTATCAATGTGGCTGTTGAACTGCGAATTTTCTAGGGAGCACTCCATGTATGAGTTGGTGATCTTGATCCATAAAAGCAGGCTCTTAGACATGACTCATAAACTTGTCTGTGATTCAAATGTGTTCTTCAGTTTTGAATAAATGAGTTGTCCAATGACCTAAATAGGCCCTGTTGTTGCTTTTATCTACATCCAAATTATGGAGTTAACCCTGTGATAGGTGTAGTCCCATTGCACGTGGTGCACAACGGGTCAGTCCTACAGGGGCATGAGTAAATGCTATAGGAGCAGATTCTAATTACAAAAACTATATTTATTAATATGAACATATATCTTCCACTTTTAATTCTTTCATTTTCTGGGAAAATTACCACAATGTTATCGAAAATAAATTCCCCCATGTGCATGTAGTGAGTTGATTAACAGATTTAATGACTTTCACTGTTTTTATAGCATTCTAAAGTCTTATCTGTCTTCCTGGCTTTTGTGCTCTCTCTAGTAATTTAGAAAATCCTGAAAGGAAGACAAAACAAGGGGTTTTGAGACAGTGAAGTGAGACAGCTGATTAGTCCTAAGGAAGCTTTAAAGTAGATAAGCAGACTAGATCAGGTTTGCAGTAATGACAAAGATAAATCATTCAAAAGGATCATTCATTTTGGGGTGCAAAACGTTTTACTGGAAGACAGGAAATTTATGAAAGAGCATGCTCAGGAACATTTGGATTAATAAATAACACAACTGAAACTTGCCTGTGGTCTTCAGTTCATGGTTTGATTTTGAAAAATGGATAGTTCACTGAACTACAAAGTTCTGAAAAAAGCTTTTTAATCTTTTTCCATCCCTTTCCTTTCTGTGAGTAGGATTTGTTTTCTTTTTGACTAATCTAAACATTTTTGTTTTCAGATTAATGAGCTGCAAAAAATGTGATGTGATGATGGCTTTTTTTCCACAGTGGGCACATGCTTTTCATCATGTCAGTCTGTGCTTATCCACTTCAATAACACAGTGAGTGTGTGGATCTAGTTCCTCCTCAAACCACATGTCCCCTTTTCCACCCAGTTTGACCGACTTAGGGAACAGCCACATTTTTCAAATATTCTTCTTAATATTTTTCTCCTCTCTCTGAGTGAGGATGCAGCAAGTGACGAATGTCTTTCTCTGCAAACCTGGCTCTACTGAGTGCATCAAGCAGGAAGATGGGCAATGTCAGTGTCTCTCAAATTACCTTCCAAAATCCACATTAGCAGGATTTTTTTTAAGGATTTCTCTTTGAATTTAAGGAGCAAGTAGCAGGTACAATTTCACCCCATCCCCTGAAGCAGAATCTTTATATACTAGAAGAATTTTCCAATTCTTTAAAAACCAAATATTGAGTAGAAACTACATAACTTAATTTTTATAATATATTTAAATTTGACAAATGTGACTCCTTCCCTTCAATTCCCCTGTCATGCCCTCATAATGTTGGTGGGTGGATTTTTCTTACTACAAGTTGATCTCCTTATCCCTTGTGCTCCCCACAAAGATTCTAAAACAAGACAGCAGATAAATGCATTAAAAACCCAGAAATGACTCAACTGTCTGAAACTGGAAAGAAAACATATGTGCCATGACTGAATTTTGTTGATGATCTTCTGTTTTTTATCTACCAAAGAGGAATGGTGTATTTTTTCTTCTGCCTTGATGACGAATACAATGTGAGACATTAAAACTTCCACTGCAAACAGAACTGTGTTTTGTGCAAAAATACCTTACATGGAAAAGCTTTAACATATATAATTTCTAAGGTAATAATCACCTACTCTGAGAATTGTGCATTTGAAAGAATAGAACTCTTTTCACAACTCACTGCACTGCCTTCAGTGATGTCAGATCAGTACTGTCTTTATTTGAAAATGATAGTACCTCTGAGAAAAGTATTAGCTGTGCTTAATCACTACCTGTATGTTTTTCATGAGGACTGTTTAGCACATAACATTAGATCAGGCAAATTATGTTTATGTTGACTGCTGCAGCACCAGCATCAAAAGGGCAGCACCTGTCTGGTGATCTGTACACATGCACAGGTGCATGTCCACATCTCAGCAGGTCACTTTGAGCTTCTTTTGCCCTCAGCAGAGGAAAACAAGTGAAAGTGGTCAAGAATGAGTTGTGCTTTAGGTGTCTAAATTTCTGGAAGATGGGTTTAATTTTGCAAGTTGCTATTGCTTGGTATACTTACACTGCAATACTGGGTTTTTTCTGCAGGCCACAGTTCACTGAAATTTTATAGTTTGGGATTAGGTTTAATTCCACTGTAAGAAAACTTTTTCATACCTAAGGCTGTAGCAAAAATATAGTTACACACCTGAAATTCTTCCCAGTTGGAGTCATATCACTGGATATTGGGTAACCCAGGGGGACCTGGCTCTAGGGATGGGGAAGCACGCTGTTAGAGGCAGCAGTGCTGCCTACATCACCGAGCCATTGTCAGGCATCCTGATTTGTGCAAGCCAGAGAGAAGTGTTGGTGAGCAGATGTGGTTCTGGCAATGGGACAATGAGGGCATTCTGATCCCTTCTTCCCAGGGTTTCCCCTGCCCTTCTTCTCACCCCATCCTTTCTGCCTCTATTCTACTCCCAAAGTCAAGCTCTTGCCTCATGACTGGAGTGTCAAAACTAAATTCTACTGACAGCAAGCACCTAGGCAAGTTTTTTGAGACATATACCAGTGTTTGAACTATTTCCTTCCTTGTGCTCTTTCTCAATATTTTCCTATTTTCCAGTATTTGTGTACTAACTTGCACAGTCTGAGATATTGGATGTTTCTCTGGTAAAATCTAGGGCGGATGTAAAAGTTGCTCTGCCTTTAAGAGATGTGCTCTGAATTGCTTTATAAAGACCAGACTTGCATGGTATACACACAACTTTTTTCATGTAACTATCATGACGTATTTCAAATACTCAAGAATGCTCTTCAGTACTTTTTGCGGCAGATAGAAGTTGTAAGGTATTAGAAAGCAGGCCAAAAACTCCCTCCTTGTCTCTGCAGATGGATCAGAGCTTCTGTAAGTGAACAGGCTTCTTTCTGCTGATAAAAGTGAGGCCATTCCCTGGAAAGGGTAGAACAACACTTCATTTACATCACTTTTTTTTCTGTTCAGGCTTGAGGTTTTTATTCACTGGAAGTTTTTAGTTTGAAGGAATTCCTAGCCTTAAGGAAGTCCAAGTACTCTTTTTACATGGTGTTGTCCTCATGTCAGTGTTTTTCCAAGGGCTAAACAAGGTGATGTTTCCAATTTTTAATTATTTCGTATACTTAGTTTCATCCATTTTATTTTCTTGACAGTGTATGTTGCTCTTGTGTGGGAGATTTGTTGGAGGCCTCCTTGCTGTATTGCAAAAAAAGCAGGTGTAGTTCAGGAATCATTGCTAGAGAGATTCTGGCGTGGCTGATCATGCATTGGACTTTTTGCAGCTATCTGAGGTTAATAAATCTCAGTGAGCTGGTGGATTGCAATGTATTTACACAGTGCATCTGCAGTTACTGGTGTGTCTATCAACAACTGTGAGAAGAGGGAAGATCATTCAATTTATGGAATAAATTGTACATTGTGTTCTTCTTCTACTTCCCAGCTGAGAAACAGCAAGCACACTCAATGTACATACAATTTCCTCTCCCAGCTCTTCTTTCTTTTATGATAGCTTGGCTTCTTTTTTATGTTCTTTCTTCATCTTGTAATTTCATTTGTATGTGGTTGGAAATAACGTATAGTTCACTAGAGGGGCAGAATGCATTGTGCAGTGTGTTGGGAAGAGGAAGGAGGAGAAAAGGACAAAGAAGAAAAAATATATTTAGATTTCACCTGTACAAGAAGCTCCAGCTTTCTAAGCTGCTATGGTGGACACATAAGGAGAAACAGATTGTTGTTGTTTTTTGCCATCTGCTCAGTATGCCGCATATAGCTTTTATCAGCAGGGAGCTATTATCACCAGTTAAAAACCATACCCTCTTTAAATAATTTCTCTCTTTCTGCATCTCAAAAAAAGAAAAAAAGAAAAGTATAACAAGAAAAATAATTTCCACCATTTTAAATACATTTGTATGTATTTTCCGTAACTGGGCTGAATTTTTGTGTTTGCAGAAGAGGCTCTGTGTCATGTCACACATTGGGTTGTCCGTCCTTGCCTGTGAGGGATTGAGAGACTTTCCCAACAGAGCCTAGCCAGCCTGGGCACGGCTCCAGCTGCACTGTGCCAACATGGCTTGGCTTGACAAGTGTCTGCACTGGGCTGTAGTGCTGCCACTGTGTCACTCTGTAGGACTTTGCTTTTAGAACCCTCCACGAATCTCCAATTCATGGGTGAGATGTGCTGAGATCACCATCCAGGAACATTTCTGATCCAATCAGCTCTGGAGCTTAAGTTACTAAAAAGAGAATGTTTAGATTTATGCAACAGAAATGTGCATAAATCTGTTTCTCATTTCCTATTTTTATCACAGCAGCTGCAGCAGTAACAGCAGCTGCAATGATGGATCTCTCCGTAGGTACTTCTGTGCCATTTTCACTGAGATCTCCTCTTAACTTCCACCTGTCCCATCAATACCTGTCTTCATTCTGTGGAGACAGCAGTACTTAACTCTGTGCTTTGCTGCATACACATTCCCTGGGACACTAAACTGCACTTGAATGTAGCTCTTCCCCCTGCTAATTCCCATTATATCTCCCTGAGGCAGTTCCTTTACAGCGGGAATAACTCCCATTTTTCCCTCCACCAGAAAGTTCCCAGTTTAAGCTAAACAGCTTTTTTTTTTTTTTTTATTTTTGCATTTATATTTATTTTATTTTGCGTTTATATTTATTTCATCTTGCATTTATATTACTTCAGATGCACTGCTTCCCCAGAAATTTTAACTAAATCCCTGTGTAAACCTTCTCTTCTTGCTTTCCATGTATGTACACTAAACTAAGAACATGTACATTAGCCTGTGTACCTTTCAGCAGATAACTTCTCTAGAGCAGCTACTGTTTATTTTACCACGTTATAAATGATGGCTATATCCCGTTTGGAGAAATGTACAACTATAAGTAAGACATTTTTGAATGAAAATGATACTAACTATATAGAAAAAGACAGAAAGGGAGGTTGTAGAGGCTCAGTTTTTTGACAGGAACATCCAGAGATTAATTGGTCCCAATTCCAGTTACTTTCTCTTGCAGGACGGGACCTTAAAACAAAGCAAAACAAAACCAAACCAAAAACCGAAGCAAACTAAATAAAACAAAAGGTGTGTTCATTGCTCCTTGTCCTTGTATCTGTCATGAGTAATGGGACTAGATGAAGAGAATTAAGGGCTAAAAAAAGTTATTACATTTTTATTTGTATGTTATTTTGGAGAACACTGATAGCAGTTTTGATCTTATCCAGTGTGGACTGGACCATTGGAGACCATTGATATTGTTGGTAAGGGTTTTTTCTTAAATGTGATCCCACTCTCCATTGATTTGGGCATTCATCAAAGGACATTGAACCATGCAGCTAAAGTTAATTTCTTTACTAGTTAAAATCAGTTGAATGATTCAGTTCTCATAATAAAATAGTCCCTGCCCCACTTGAACTTCTTTCCTTGCTAATGCAAATCATAATAACTGCTTTGTGGTTTTATTTTTTGATTGGTCTCTTCTATTCTAGGGATGTCAATGTTGAGGATTAATAAAGATTTATGAAAACATGTATTTATTAGAAACATACTTCTATGAGATAAGGCTTTTAGAGACTTTAGTCAGTTATTTTATGTTATGGATTTTCTTGGTGTCATCGCTTATTATTAAATTTTTAAAGGAGCAACATAATTTGCCAAATATCATATGAGTCTTAAGTATATTTACATTAAAGTAAAATGAGGTTGCTGAGAAATTTGTCCAGTTTACAGGATGTCTGCATTGGACAACTCTCAAGCTTCTTATTCATGACTTTTCATAAACATGAAAATAAGATTCTTTGATTGCAAACCAGTATAAATGAATTGGTAAAGATCCTTTTTTTGAAGGAGATTCCAGGGCAAGGAGTATAAAATACATAATGATAGAAGAAAAAAGTGTTCTGGTTTTGTTTCTTGCTTTTGACATATCTCTGCAGAAGACCAGGACACAGGTGCAAATGAGAGTAGCCTGAATGCTAGACTTGTATGGGCAGCATCTGGCACCAATGCACCAAGATGGAAGTCAAGGATAGTTTTGGAAAACAAGTGCCTTGTCCTTAGGCTGATGTGTGATGTCTCAGTGGGAAGCTGTCTCTTGTTCATGCAAACAGTGATTCTGCCTGCCATGGATGTATAAATGACGTTGGGACAACTGATTTGGAGAACCAGAACTTGGCTTTCACAAGGCAAGTAATTTTCTAGTCCTCATTGATGAAGTAGGTAGCTCATCTTAATACTATCTTGTCACTCTTCTGTTCATCTCAGCAGATATGATTAATTTATAATATATGACTGCTATAGTGGATATGACACTTAAATTTCTCATAGCAAATATGGTCTTTTGCTGTTACAAGGCAAAATGTTGTCTCTGCTTTAACTAAATGACATACCAAGGTGTTTTCCATTTTGAATCATTCTATGACCCTATGTGTATTTTACTTTGCAGGCTCTATGGGATATAGTAATGCCATATCTGGCTGTTCAGCTAGGCCAGACGTTTCCTGGTTGCAGCACCATTTGCTGTTTCTGGAGAACCTATAACCTTGGTTGACCAGTATTTGTAACTTATTCTGCTGTTTCCTTTGAGGGTGCTACCAACATGTGAGCTGTACTTTTCCTCCTTGTTTTCAGTTGCAAGTCCTGCAATACATATAGAACTAAAAATTAAAATAGCACTCTGCCTTGTGTCTGTACTGTCTTTGTCAAACTGTTTTCCCATTGCATATGCCCCGACTATTTCTCATCATATTCTGGTAAGAGCAGCAAAGACACTCTTGAATAAAGGCCATGTGAGAGAGTTTGTACATGGAATGAGTTCCATTCTCTAAGAAAAAGGAATTTGCCGAAGCGGTACATTGTTTTTGTTTAGTGGATCTTGTTTTCATATTCATTTAACAAAAGATTATAAATTATGCTATAGTGGCCATCACCTGTTTAACTATTATTTTGACAGTACTTGAGACATGAGCTTTTCCTCTTGCATTACAGTCTCTTCTCTGTCTGATTTTATTTGTTTGTTTCCATTGAGAGTTCCTTTTTTAAGTTATGCTAGCTCTCAATAGATGCCAGAGGTGGTCACACTGTGCAAAACAAACCAAAACATGGCAGTGCTCCCTCCTCCTGTGAATGAGCAGCAAGGGTGAGGGCAGCTCACTCTATGCTCTTCCCAAATCACAGAATTATAGAATCATTTAGGATAGAAAAGACCCTTAGGATCATTGGGTCCAACAAATGCTGGACATTCTCCTGAGTCTCTGGGCTGGTTTGAAGCCATGCCAGCAACCATGGTTGCAGTGCCAGTAGGCAGCTGGAGCAGTGTTTTGGGTCTCACTGCTCAGGTCATTTTAGGACAGGCCTTTCAAGTTGATTTGCCAAACATTGGCTCTTTTTCTGCTAGCCTAGAGAACATGTTTTTTCAATAATGTATTTATAAGCCAGACTAGATTTTGTCCCCACATGAGACGGTAAAATATTAATCCTGCCTCTGTGCTGTCAGAGTTGAATGTGGCTGTCAGGATCTTTAGGGTAGTGCTCAGGAGGGGGCTGATGCAGAGCCTGCCTGTGGGCAGGGAGTCCCTGTCCTGGGATGACCTGGCCCCAGGATGGGCTTTCCAAACTCTGGTGTGTCTTGCAGCAGCTTATGTTCCCTTTTGTGGCTATGTCCATCTGAAGATGGGAACTGAGCGGTGTGTCCTAATGTGGCTTTAGCAAAAGGGCAGCTAATCTAAAGCCTCCTCTCTTGCTGGCCTGGTTCTGACATGCCATCACAATCTCATTCCATCTGAACTGTAATGCTGTCATGCTAAAATGCACAGAGAACTGATGTTTATGGCAGCAGCCTTGTCTTTGGGTACTTTACGTAAATGGGGCCAGGTGTCCCTTGCATCTTTCATCTTGTCCTGCTGCTATGTCTCTAGAGTGGTACACCCGAGCCTGTGTTTTATATACCTCCTAAAAAGGAGGAAAAATAGCCTGTAATGATTTTTCTGGGGGGGAGGTAAGTTAGTAGCTACGACCTGGCAGGGTTGATATTCATCCAAAATCCTGGAATTTTTCAGGAATGCTAGGTGTTTGTTTTGTGCCCCAGGATAAAATGTTTTGTTCTTTTCAGAGGGGTTTCTCAGCTTTGGAGACCAGAGACAATAAAATGGAAAGAGGAATTACTATCCATATAACATTGTCAGTCTGCTCAACCAGGTGCCAGTATTTATACCACCATACCTAGCCAGATAAATCCCAATATGTTTCTCGGTATGTTTGGCAATCTTTGCTGTGCTGCCACTGTTTTCAGGTTTAAGTAATGTCATTTTGCAAAGCAGCTGTTGGGCTGAGAAGGCAAGTTCTGAACTTGCTCTCAGATACACACAATAACAAATTTCTGATTGTCATTGTAGTCTGAGCTTTTGATTAGAAAATTTCAGGGGATATATGTTAAAAATCCCTAAACAAAAGATTCTGAAGAGGAATACTTCAGAGAGTGAAGGAAAGAGAGGCATGAGTTAGAAGAAAATAAGTCAAAAAAGAAATATTAGAAAGAATTTTTTAGGGGTTGTGGAGAGGAATAAAACTAGCTTTCAAACTGTAAGTACCATGACAAGAAACTTTCAGATTTAAAGAATTTGACTTCAATGGACTTGCATGTGCTTGAGGGAGCAGCAAAGATGGCAAGACTTGGAAAAATCCCAAAACTCTCTGGAACATATCTGGGTACAAGCCGTAATACCTAAGTGAAGCAGTATTTACCTGCTGTGTTCAGAGAGCATGGACACCTGAGGGGCTGTTGCCTCATATTGGGGAGCAGTGGCCCTCCATACCATGTCTTCAGGATGTCCTGCTGCTATTTTGTCCTGCCTATTTTGGCCCTTCTTTTTTGGCTGGTTTCGTAGGTGTGTTGCAGTGTGATGCTCTGTGCCACAAACCCAGCTCAAGCCTGCAATTAGGACCAAGCTTGTAGGAAAGCCCAGTTCCTGCTGAGATGTCCCTCTTCAAAAGTACTGCCAGTCAGACTGTTCTGACAATAGTCTGGGGAGCTTCTCTCTGCATCAATTATGCTGCAATCTTTAACTGTTCCAGTTTCCAGCCTCTCTTCCAATCCTGTATGCTGTTCTCCACAGCACCTTGGGGGTTAGCTTGTTTGGGAGCTTTCCTGGTACCTTCTTGGGCTTTCTCACACCTTTCCCTAATCCCATTTTGTTCCCAGACATCTTCCTGACTGCAATAACTGTGACAACATTAGGCAGCTGCTCAACCAAGTACACACTTGTTTACATCAATCCCTGTATAGCTACTCCTCATCACTTGGTGGTTAATGATCTTACACCAACATAGGGAGTGAATTTGCAAAGACACTGATGTTGGTTCTGATACTGCTCCTTTGCAACTACTGAATGAAATCCACTGCAAAAGACCTGCATGCCAGTGGAAGGCAGCATCTGTCGATAACTTCAGAGAAGACTTGAAGACAAAATTAACCATTCAAATTAGTTTTAAAACCAGTTTCTGGCTCCCCTTCCTAAAATTTTCCTTTGAACATGAGATTGCTTGCAAGCTTATGTTTCCTGGACATGATTTCCTAGTGGTAGCTGTGCCTACAGGTCATAGTCTGAAGCTTTAATAGTTCTTCCCTTAATGTGTCAAACAGATTTAGTGTGATGGAAGTGTTGAGACATGTCCAGAAAATTTGGGATCTGAGGCTGGAAAATGAGCATCATGGAACATTCCTGGCAGATCTTCTTGTTTCTTCAGACCCAGTGAAACATTTGACACTTTTTCCCATGCTCAGACTTTGCAGAGAAAACATCTCTTTTGTACCTTTTTTTTTGTCTGGACAGTGTCATGACTATAAGAAGAAGAATTCATGAAGGTGTCCCATCTCTTCCCAGATGACTGGATTTCCTTGCTAACAACTGCTCACTAATGTGCTAAAAATGCTTCTGGATGTAAATCGTAAATTGCACAGAAATTTCCTGATTCTACCTCTGGCCTCCATGTGAAACCAACATCCATGGGACTAGGATTTAGATACTTTCTCCTTGGAGTTCCTTAATGTTTTGGCACAGAAGACAAGGATTTTCCCACTTTCCTGCAGTGCATTATGGCTAATGATAACTTTGATATCTATTTCAAGAATAATTTTCCTTTTCTATTAAATCCATTAACTTGTAATACATCAGTGCTACTTGTGACAGCCAAATAACACATAAAAGTAGCTAAAGGATTTTTTTTCCCTGACATGTACAATTTAATTTTATTTCTGTAAAGGAGTAAAGAATGTACAGGAACTTACTTGGTTTGCATGAATTTGTGTGTTTTAAAAGGTAAAAGAGAAGCCAGAGCAAAATCAAATTATATGCTTATTGTGAGTATTATCAGCTCAGCCTTAGATGAGTGTCCCTACAAAGTATCTCAGTGTGGGTTGGTATTCTGATGGTCTCTTTTCAGGGCTGATGCATTTGCTGAGCTGTGCACCTTCTGGGGTGATTTGCCCCTAAATGTCAAGTGAACTTGACACGGCAGAAATCAGGGGGATTTTGCTAAAAATGATCCCTTTTAAAAAGGGAAGGTGATATAGATGCAGGAAATTAAAAAAAGACTTGTTTAAATGTTACAGACCTTCAAGCTACAGTAATTAAACAGCCTGACTTAATAAAAGATGGAACTGGATGATGG
Source organism: Vireo altiloquus (assembly GCA_013396875.1). Classification (NCBI taxonomy): domain Eukaryota; kingdom Metazoa; phylum Chordata; class Aves; order Passeriformes; family Vireonidae; genus Vireo; species Vireo altiloquus. The sequence continues at coordinate 159,486 of VZRF01006390.1, forward strand.
CATCAGCTGTTATATCGTGGTGCATTAGCTACCTCTGGGACTCTGGGGGATTTTGTAGAAGAAAACAGTCATCAATATATAATGCGACATCTCAGGCTTTGCAGAGACTTCTAAGAAGGAGATTGCTGACCCTTTCCCTAATCTCTTTTCTCTGAAATATTTCCATTCCATTTTGCTTTTAAACTAATTAGAAGCATTGCTAGCAGCATGTTGAAACATCACAGAAATGTAGTGATGTGGTCAGATACACCAACAGAATTCTGTTTCCTGGAATGGCTCTTGCAGCCCCAGAAACATTTCTCCCCCCAGAGCAACAATTATTGAAAATCAGTGATCATAAAAAAAGAAGCAGAAAAAGATAAGCAAGTAAATAGCCCAGTCTCCTATAAAAGAGGAAAAATAGCCCAGGAAAATATTTGCAGGTGGCCCTGAAAACAAATTGGAAGAAGATGCTTTTAGGGTCAGCACCAGCAGAGGGAAGTTGCAGCTATTAGCAGCCAGTTTGATGTTTGCGGCCTCTGAAGTTTATCAGGACTTCCTATATTTTCCATACAGAAATAGTATTGCAGGAGTGAAATGTCTTTAACCTACCAGTTTTCCCTTTCAAACCCAGTGATATATCCCATTTAAATCTGTCTAATGGGCTAAAAGTAGCAATGTGAGGTCAGGCATGGGGTCTAGCATGGGGGTTTCAGACTGAACTGTGTAAAACTGGCAAAACACTTGCTGGTTCTCTTTAGAATGAACAAATTAATCTTTAAATTGGGCACTCCTGCTCACCTCTACTGGCCTGCAGCACAGCACCTTTTGCAGCACTCTGGAGTACAGCTGGGCTCTGGCCCTGCAGCCACGGGCCACTTCCAGGTGATGGTGGTCCATCTCAGGGTCTCAGCACTGGGAGTACAGCACTCAGTGGCTGTGGCAGATGTTTCTTCTTGCACTGCAGTTGGGTTTGTTTTTAACCCCGGTGGGTTCCTTGGCATGACTGTGCAGTGGTGTCAGCACTGCTGCAGATCTGCCTCGAGGGCAGTGCTGCAAAATGCATGGGTTGAGGTCACTTAACTTGGTGTTGGTCACATTGATTCTAGCCCTTGCCAGATTCCTAAGCAGGAGACAGGAGAGTGGGGTGGGGTGAGGGGACTCAGCTTTTAAACTCTTCCAAGTGTCCTGTCTGAAAAATACCATCCGAGTCTTTTGCCAAAGTGCAGATCTGCCCTTGAGGAGCTGCAGAGACTCAAGAGATGAGACAAAAGAGGCAATCTTGGTCAAACTTCCACTCTACTGATTTTTCTGATAACTAATTTTTTTAATGTAGTAACCCTTGGAGTATATGGGCCTTATGTCTTGTCTGTGCTTTAAATTGCAGCCCAACAAATTTCCATTTGAGAACTGTAAGCACATGTTGAAAACGGATTTTTTACATCTCTATAATCTAAAAATAAGCTATGTATGTATAGNCATTTCTTGTGCCAGAGCTTTGACACATTTTTTCAGCCAAAGCCCTAATCTAACCCCTTAATTTTTTTTTATATTGGAAACATTGAGCAAGATCTGTTGATGAGGTTTGTTGTACTTTTTATAGTATTATTTTCATTTTAATATTAAATGAGAAATTATCAATAGGAAAATTGACTTTTTATTTAAATGGAATAAAAGTTCTGCAGTACTGTACCTGGAAAGTCTGAAATTCATGGCACTGCTCTAGAACGCTTTCCCTTTTGTGATGGTTCCTCAGCTGCATGAGTACATAATTTATGCTCTATGCATTTCTAGGCTATGTTTCCTAGAAGTTACCCATAAAGGCTGATAAAAAAATTGGTTTAATATAGAGATTAAGAAATAGATAGTTCTTAGGATTCCATGTGAAAACGGAATATGTTCTTGTATGGTATAACTTGTCAGACACTGTATGCAGTTATCCATTAAGTGTAGTTTTCTGAATTCCAGTTTGCTTACAAGCCTCGACCTCTGTTTTTTCTTAAAACTCCAAAAAATTTCAAATGATTTTTTGCAAAAAAGGCCTCATTCCCATGCATCTTAAGAGTTACATTCAGATTAATTTTTGAAGCTGAAGAATTTTCCACTTGAGCCATGCTTTGATAGATCCAGGCACATTCAGGGAATAATAGTATATAATTGTGGTGTATTGTAGACTGTAAAGATAATTTGGGATATGATTGCTTTAACAAATATATAAATGGAAGTGTTTTGATGAAAATGCATATGTCTAAGGGTAATTGTTTCCTTGGAAACAAAAATGATTAGTCTTGTAGGGTTAAGCTAGCATGTCCTCCAAAAGCTCTGATAAATGTACACTTGCAGGGTATTTTTTTCATCATGGTGATCCATCTTTTTGATTACAGAGGCTTATAAATCATATTACCTTGTGCACTTCAATCATATTTGCTGATACTGTGTTTTGTCTCCTATGGTAGTAATAATTTTAAGATGGTATTTTTTTTTTAATGAATATTGAGTTATTTTTCTCTGAGTTAAACCAACTTTAAAAAAAATCTAATAAAAGGCACATGCCTCTCTAGTACTAAATAAAATTAACTTAGGAATGCCTTTAATTTAGGCAGAAGTCTGTTCTTAGATCCTTACAGCATGAATTTATGAGACGTGATGCAAACAACAGAAAAGGTAGACACATCTATGAGAGAATGCAAATTCAGGATGGAAATGAGGCAACAGAGGTGTGGGGTTGGGCACAAAATTCTGGAGAACCGAGAGGTATTTTAGTCGCAAAACAAATGTTAGTTGTTTTTAGTGGAGACAGTCGCATGAAAACCCCCAAGCTTAGGTGGAAGAGATGACCAAGCTGCAGGGAGCGGGCAGGGTGCGCAGCCTGTGATACAGAAGCACAAGGGGCACATGGGCAGATTTCCCGTCTCATCTGTTGTGAGATCGTGGAGGGGCAGTGTGGAGGCTGCGTGACGTGCAGGATGTGTGGGTGGTCAGTACTGGTCAGGGAGATGTGACTGCAGCAGCACAGAGCTCAGCAGTCACTTAAAAAATAAAATTATCTTTTAAACACAGGTAGGGAAAGGGGAGGATAGAACAGGGAGAGGACACAAGATGTAGAAGGATACTATATAGGGAGAGAAAGGCAACAATTGAGTAGAAAACCTCTTGCTGGGGACAGGTGTTAAAGAGACAGATGCAGATCCTACTTTGAACAAAACTGAGGAACAAGCATTCTATTATTGTGCTTCTCTGTATTAACCTGCTCTTTTTGTTGCATGAACAGAAACACAATGCTAGTGCCAATGTCTTGCTAGAAATGAGCATTGGTTTCCTTTAGAAGTCCATTGCAATGAACACAGATCATGCCAACATACTGGCCTGTACTTACTGGAAGCAGGTATGTCTTTTTTAATGTGAAGAGTGAGTCTGATACCCTCATCTCTCCCAAAATGTTAAAAGGGAGACTCTTTGGGTGTCTCTGTGGAGCCCCACTAGACAGACTCCAAAGACCACAGAAAAGCAGAGAATCACAGAATCAATTAGGTTGAAAAAACCCTCTGAGATCATTGAATCCTACCTTTCCTTAAACACCTCCAGGGATGGTGACTCCACTACTTCCCTGGGCAACCCTTTCCAATATCTGATCACCCTTTCTGAGAACGATTTCTTCCTAATGTCCAGTCTAAACCTCCCTTAGTGCATACTGAGGCTATGTCCTGTTGTTCTGGTTGCCTTGGAGGTCGATGCCCACCTGGCCACAGCCTCCTTTCAGGCAGCTGTAGAGACTGATAAGGTCATCCCTGAGCCTCCTTTTCTCCAGGCTAAACACCCCCAGCTCCCTCAGCTGCTCCTCACAGGACTTGTGCTCCAGACCCTTCCCCAGCTCCGTTCCCTTCTCTGGACTCACTCCAGCCGCTTGGATCATGTTCAGCTGCTGTCACCAGCACCCCCAGGTCCTTTCCAGTCCCTCTGTCCCAGCCTGTGGTGCTGCCTGGGGTTGTTGTGGCCCAAGGGCAGGACCCAGCACTTGGCCTTGTTGAACCTCACACCACTGGCCTCAGCCCATGGATCCAGCCTGTCCAGATCCCTCTGCAGAGCCTTCCTGCCTTCCAGCACATCAAGACTCCCACCCAGCTTGGTGTAGTCTGTGAATTTCTAATAGCAGACTCAATCCCCTCATCTGGATCATTAATAAAGATATTCAGGAAGATGTGGGGGGAAGGCCAAAATAAGATGGGTCACACTCTGTGACTGGTCTGCAGCAAAGCTGAGACCCCAGTCCTAAAGGAGGAAGGCTGCTTTCTGGGCTTCAACAAGCTCTGCATTGTGCATTTTTGGGCTTCCAGCTTTTCAGCCTTTAGGCTTTCAAGAACAACTCTTTGCATCCTTCTCCACTAGCTAGCCAAAGAAAGTAGATTCTTTGAACAATATGAAAATGGTATGTGATGGAAAGTATTTCCTGGATGGCCCTTGTATATCTCCTTCTTCTCTGCTGATCTGTGTGAGAAGCAACAACTTGAATTGATGTCAATCAGCTTTTGGCTCTTCCTGGGAAGTAGAGAAATGTCCAGAATTAAGGTGTAGATGGCACAGATTTGGAGGGAAAATACAAAAATTTTAAAAGCAGAGGTGAGGGACAGCACTGAGTACAGCTAATACGGTGTTAGAGGCAGAAGGAAACAAGCATCTCAGCATCACCCATGTCCCTGCTGATTCTGATCCTCACTTTCAGTGCTTTGGCCTCAAAGGATGAGCGTTTAGCCAGAAATGTAGGTTGAAAGGCAGGAGAAAAATGAAAATAAAAAAGCAAATAGAAAATTGTGCCGTTGAGATGAAGCCCCAAGAGGGTCAAATTCTACAGGTTTTCTTGTTTTCCAGATTTCCTGGTTTAATTGGAAATCAGGAAAACCACTGCAGGGAAGAACAAGGCTGTAGTAATTATGGAAATGTGGCATTAAAGAAGATGTGCACTTAAAGGCATAGTGAGTAAGAAAAAGAAATCTGTTTTTCAAGGACCTTAAAACTGAAGTCCTTGATTGGAGTCCCTGGGGCAGTCCGAAACCAGTACTGTTCATGACAGAAATGGAAATGCATATGAAGAAAATATCACATATACTTGCCATATTCCTTTGTACTGTATAACAGAACTGCATTAGAGCAGTTGGAAAAAAATTACAGCTTTTGAATTTTTGATTCTGTGTACTTTAAACTCATAATCTTTTATCTGAACTGTGAATTTTAATGGCTGGATCTTAATGATGCAGTTCAAACCCCATGCAAGTATATTACATTTTCATCTATATTTATTTCTATTCAACCATATTTACTTATTTCCTCAATTTCTTTGTTTGAGTCATCATCTGTCTGTCTCCTTTTATGCTACCATGGACCATGATTCCTATTTCGGAGAGTGAAAATGTTAGAGTATCATTGAATCATAAAATCAAAGAATGTTTGTGTTGGAAGGGACCTTAAAGATCATGTAGTCTCACCTCCCTCACCCCCCCTTGCCATGGGTCAGGACACCTTCCACTAGACCAGGTTGGTCAGAGCCCCATCCAGCCTGGCCTTGACACTGCCAGGGGTGGGGCATCCACATCTTCTCTGGGCAACCTGTTCCAGTGCCTCTCCACCCTCACAACAAAGAACTTATTCCTAGTATTTCATCTGAACCTACTCTCTTTTAGTTTGAATTCATTCCCTCTTTTCCTGTCACTACATAAAAAAGCAAGAAGTCCCTCTCCATCTTCCTTGTAGGATCCCTTCAGGTACCGAAAGGCCACCACTAAGTCACTCCAAAATCTGTTCTTCTCCAGACTGAGCTATTTGAGCCTTTCCTCAAATAAGAGGAAAGATAAAAATAAGATAATATAAGATGACAATAAGATAATAAGATAAAATAAGATGACACTCTGGTCATCTCAGTGTCGTTCCTCTGGGCCCACTCCAACCAGTTCATGTCCTTCCTGTGCTGGGACCCCAGAGCTGGATGCAGCCCTGCAGGTGGGGTCTCACCAGAGCAGAGCAGAGAGGCAGAATCCCCTCCCTTGCCCNTCACCCCCAAGTCCTTCTGGGCAGGGCTGCTCTGATTTGTTCATTCCCCAGCCTGTGTTGATACCAGGATTGCCCTGACCCACATGCAGCACCTTGCACTTGGTCTTATTAAATCTCATGGAGTTCCCATATGCCACTTCTCCAGCTTGCCCAGATCCCTCTGGATGACATCCCATCTTTCAGGTGTGTCAATAGCACCACTCAGTTTGGGGTCATCTGAAAATTTGCAGAGGGTGCACTCGATCCCTTTGTCTATGTCATTGGTGGCAACATTAATTAACAGTGGTCCCAGTACAGACCCCTGAGGGCACCACTTGTCACTGATGTCCATTGGGACTCTGAGTCCTTGACCACAACCCTCTGGATGTGACCATCCAACCAATTTCTTATCCATCTAACAGTTCACTCCTCAAATCCATCTCTCTCCAATTTAGAGAGAAGGATGTTGTGAGGGACTATGTCAAAGGCTTTACAGAAGTCCAGGACATCTGCAGCCCTTCCCTTGTCCACTGATGCAGTCCGTCCACCACAGAAGGCCACTGGGTTGGTCAGACAGGACTTGCCCTTAGTGCATCTGTGCTGGCTGCCTCAAATAGCCTCCCTGTCCTCCATGTGCCTTAGCACAGCTTCCAGGAGGATCTGTTCCGTGACCTTCCCGGGCACAGAGGTGAGGCTGACAGGTCAGTATTTCCCAAGGTCATCCTTTCTACCCTTTTAAAATATGAGTATGATGTTTCCCCTTTCAATCACCTGACGCTTCACTTGACTGCCATGACTTTTCAAATATCATGGAGAGTGGCTTCACACCTACATGAGCCATTTCCCTCAGGACTCTGAGATGCATCTCACTGGGTCCCATTGACTTGTGTACATTCAGGTTCTTTAGGAGGTCACAAACCTGAACTTAGAGTGGCAGGGACTTTGCTCCCTGCCCCAGTCCCCATTCTGCCATCAAACCAGTCAAGAGGTGTGGAAAGAAAGGTTTCCAGTGAAGACTGTGACCAAAAAGTTGAGGACATTTACATTTAAAAACGTTTATTCCCTACAGTGTCTGTCATGGCATTTAGGCCAAACACGAGACAGATCTCAGGCATCAGTTAACATCCTCTGATCTCTGTCTGTGAGATGGAAGTAATAATGCTCATCATCCCAAAGAAGCAGTGAAAATTACATGATATTTATAAATATGAAGGTTGTATCCCTGCACAAAATCTGCACATGTTGGTTGACTTCACATGTCAGTAGATCCCAAATGATTGGAAATACTTTCTACAAAAAGTCAGTCTTTTTTCACCTATCTCAGTAACCGTGTAAGCCTTCTGGAAGCAACAAGAGTTTTCTAAGAACTTAGATATTTAATAAAAGGTTTTTTCATTTTTCTCTCATGGTTATTTTAATGTTTACAGTTCTCTACCCAGTCGTCTTGAAACCATGTGGCTGTCACACTGGATTTAACTGTGTGTGTACATCTTTGTAGGAGCAGAATATCAGGGAGCCAGCACAATAACCTTTGAATCCAGCATTGCTTGCTTCCTTTCCAAAATATTTTTTCAATAGAGGTGGAAAACCTCTGGATTTTGATAACTGCTGCTTTATGTAATGAAGAAAACAAAAAAGAAGACAAAGAAAAGGAAAAGAGAATAGGAGAAAAACATTGAATCTCAAAAGAGTAATATATGATTCTTCCTTCAGCTGCTTAATGTTGTCCATGAAATATTTTGGGGATGGGAAAAATACTTTTCCTGTTACCATCAATGCCATCACCTCCAGAATAAGTTAGCTGTGGGAGCAGGTATCTTTGCCTTCCAGTTTCGAATTCCATAAAAATTAATTTAACCTCAGGTGGTTGTTAGTCTAGCTTTTAAATAATTCTCCACTACCACTGTCTCAGTCCATAGCTAAAAACAAGTGCTCTTCATTACTAGTCCATGTTAAAATGAAATAAATACATCCAGGTATTGGAAAACTGCTAGTGGAGAAACATATTTCTCTCCCACACTTTGTGGCATCACCAGAAGTTAAGACAGAGTAGGGGTGGCAGTTTTGATGGCAGTGCCAACACGGGCAGTGGAAGCCACATGCTGGGACTGGTCCCAGAAGCTGCCCTAGGTCTGTAGCACGCAGGGGCAAACCTGGCCTTCCCTCAGCTGGGAAGCACATCGCTGGGCAGACAGCACCACCCTGGGCCTTGCTGGCTTTTAATGCCTACCATTCAGCATTTCGGTGGGGCCTTTCAGTGCTCGTAAAGCTTGTTCATCGTCACAAAGGAAATAAATTGTTTAGTTAGGTGTGGGTATGCTAACATCACAAATGCTATTTTCCACACACCACAACTCCACCCCTCCATTTCAGCCAAAGCAGAGGTGGGATGTTCACCTCGAGAAAGGAAGTAAACAGGGCTTTTTCATGTAGGCAGATGCACTGTGAGAGAGGGATGTGGTACAAATACAGGGAAGGATGTGAGCTGCAGAGGGCAATGGGCAGGCAGAGTGTGGCTGAGCAGCAGACTGGGTGGAGGAGCAACGCACAGTTGTTGGTTGGGTCCTGCTGCAGGGACAGAAGTGCTGAAACCTGCCCATGTACACCATCATCCAACAGAGGGCTGAGGGAGAGCCCAGAGCCAGCCTCTGAGAGGGGGAACACGTCTTTTATCTACTCAGACAGTTGTGACTGGGCTTTTTTCTTGCTCCAGTATCCTAGATCCAAGCTCCTGGAGGTACCAGAGTGCAGCAGCTGCTCCCATGCAGCCTGTGGGCAGCTCACTCCCTCTGCCACAGCACTGCCCTTGCCTTTGAAGCTGGATGGGAAGCAAGTCACAGCAATAACATGTTCATGGATACTCTTTGATGCTCCAGATGAAATTTGTCCTTGTTGAGGAGGCCTTTGACAGGCCCTTTTCATCACAAAGATTCTCACCGTGGTCTTGGGCAGGCTCTGTCCCAGTGGCAAAGCATTCTGCCCTGCAGCTGAAGCTAGAAATTCAGGGCTTTAACCTTTTTGTGAAACAACAGATTCAACAGATGAAACTGTAAATTTTACTCATACTTTCCCTTCTAGTTTGAAAAAAAGCATGATTTTAATCACTCAGTTCATTGCTTGGGTCACTTTACTAGACTTCAGGAGAATTCATAATTAACGACTCTGAGCAGGCTTTCTTTTCTCAGTTCCTACTTTTCCTTTGAACTTAGCATTTTTTCCCAATCCCAGACAGCATAATTTACATGATGAACAAATGGTATATTAATCTTTTGATGTGGATCCATGTTGTTTATCAAATTTCTCATAATCTTATACCAGTCTGTCTTGTTATGTTTTTAGATATTCATCTTCAGCAGAAAAAAAAAAGGAGGCTTTCTTCCCTTTGTCCTGTTATACCCATGGAATCACACTACCAGCCTGTCATAAAATCCAGAGAGAGGTAAAGCATTCTAATTTCCTTATGAGACAAGCTAGCAAACTGTGGCGTGTCTAACTGATATTTCATGGTAGGTTTGCTGATTCCTGTCCCCAGTTAGAGTTTGATTAGTAACTGATAATTAATTGCACAATAATTCCCTTGTAAAATGCACCACCTTTCTGGAAGTAAAAGCAAAGGTTAATGGTCAAGAAATACTGTAGAAATGTTTGCATTCAACTAGAACAAAATCTTGGCTGCAGCCACAGCTTTTCAGATTTTCTTGAATTTTTGAGTAATGTCTTTTCACGCACACAACTTTCCACAGCATTTTGGGTAAGTAACCTCTTTTTTTTTTTCCTGTTAAGGGCAAGCTTCTTGTTGTCCTTCAAAATGTGATTTTTCATCTTTTTGAACAAATATGTCGGCACACCAGTGACTGGAGTGGAGATGTTCTGACCGACTTTAGAAGTTTAGTTCATTGTGCACAACAGATCTGAGAGTTTGAACCGGGGTAATGTAATCACGTAGCACAGGAAGAAAAAAATCCTATCATAATATTTTTAGTGCTGGTTTATCTTGATTCTTCATTAAAAGCTCCTCTTTAGTCTTTCAAACAACAATGGTCTGCCTGCCAAACCAAGTCCAGGAGTGTGGATTAATTATTTCTGCCACATAAACAGGCTGTTTTAAACAGGAATGTCCTTGCTGCCTTTGTGCAAAGCATGCTGGCCTTGGCAGCTGCTGTGCCTTGCTCAGCATAGACCAGCTGATAAAACGTATTGGTGGAGGGATGTAACCAATACTCAATGAACAATATTAATTCTAGTATTAAAAGAGCTTACAGCTGCTGCAAAGCTGAAGAAAAGATTTTTTCCCTTCAGACATTTGACATTTCTAAAGACCCTTAAATTGGGTAGACATTTTTGATTTTCTGGAGCATTTCAGGATACCCAAATGCTGTCAGAAACTATTGTCGACATTAAAGTGCTAACGTGGGATTAGGTGCTGCCTTTTGCCAATAAAGATGACTTTAGGACTGAGAATGTATTTGATAACTTCTTTGCGTAAGGAAAGGTGAAATATTGTTGTGTTCTATTTATGAATGTTCTGGAGGCTAGATTGTGGTTGAGCCTCCAACATATAATTTACATCCATCAAACAGCTGTGATGTATGTGAGCAGTCTCATGTGACATATGTAAGGATTTTCACATAGCCAAGCTTGCTGACCTGCACTGAAATACTTGAACACAACAGACCAGTTAGGATGCATACCTGTCCTGTGACATCTGTAGGTTAAAGAAATCATTTTGCAAAGTTCTTTGGGTGTCTATATGATTGTATGTCTATATGGCTTTTCTATTTTACTTCTCCTGATGCTCCTTGAATCTTGTAATATTTGATTGAAATGGCTGTCATGTTAATATTTTTATATTACTACTATTCTTAAAAGTTTTGTTTTGAAATGTTTATTTTTTTATCTTTTGAAAATGTTTGGGAGAAAGCAGTATATTTATTTGTACAAAATTTTTAATTTTTTAATGTCTGTAGTAGAAAGGTGTATTCCTTGAAACAGAGGCAAATGTTTATTACAAAGCTAACATTTTCTTTCTTGAGAATATTTTACTATTTTTACCTTTGAATGTCATCACACAGATTTTGTGACATCCAGACAATTCTATCTAAAAAATACCTTAGCTGCCAAAGTAGCTGTTTATCCTGTTGGTAAGCTGTAATACCCAAACCCAAAAAGTTTCCATAGACAAGAGTTTCAATCTCTGAAAAATCAGTCAGAGCTCCAGAATGAGGGTAGATTTTTTTTTTCTGGAGGTCTTTATGGGTTTGTGAAGGGATAATCTTCACTGACTTTTACCTGTTCTTAACTTGAGGGTGTTTTGTGGAAGCTGAAAGGAAAATAAATGCCATAAAGCCACTTACCTGGTCCACTATATTTATAAAGTTCTAATCATGCCGTGTCCTGAAAACCCACAGACATTTAATTTGCTCCTTTGTAAAACACCTATTTGTTGAACCTTGTTCAGTAACAGAGCTTTTTGCAGTCTGAGTGCTAGATTTTAAAATTCTTCAAGATTCTGATTACTTTGAAACGCTCTGTTCTAATGTTCATCCAGTTGTTTTGGCTTTGTTTTACAGCAATTTTGGTCTTCCTGGGGCTCAAAAGATACTTGTGGCATCTGTGGAGGCCTGACCAAAGGCAAGGACAGAGCAGGTAGTCAGAAAACACTCTTCTTCTCAGGCATTCCTTCTTTCCAGCAGAACAAGGGGTGCAGGATGGAGCTGTCTCTCAAGAGAAGCCTGCAGGGGCCTGCCTGTTTGTCCTTCCTCTACACTGCCACATCTCAAGCTTGCCTTCTCAGAGGCACCACGCTGACAGGAGTTGCAGAAGACATGCAAAGTCTTGCATGGCACTGGTTCAAAAATAACAGCTTTTATTGGAATACTGTAATTACTGGCACCTTGTCAGGAAATGTTACCATTGAAAATCTTCCTGTTAAACTCACTTCTTCCATCAAAGTAACTTCTTCCACAGTAGGTATGGAGATATGATATATGAATACAATTTTTTCCAGACAAAACCCAGCCATTTTTCATGGGTGCCTGGACTCAGCCCGGTTTCTTTTCCCTTGCCTCTCTTGCTGCTGGTAAATCTGGCACGTTAATCCTCTCTGGTACTGAGCCAAATACTTTCACTCCTGGGGTAAATCAATTTCTTTGCTTAAAGGAATGCTGGGACTCAGGGAATTAGTGCTGTGAGCTTCCCAGACACTCTTTACGTGTACAGTGGGTAAAACAAAAGTGGTCTAGGGGCAGATTCAGTTCAGGGAAGACAGAAAGTTGTTACCTGTCATTCATTCCCCACTTGGGTGAAGTCAACAGTAACCTCTTTGATATGGTGACCCAAGCATTGGGCCAAAGTTTGTTTCAGAGTTACCTTGTGGTCTTGGGCACTGGCTCTCTGCCATGGTTTTTCCTTGCTCTAAAATAGGCAAATAATCCTCTCTTGTAAAGCCTCAGAAGGAATTTAGAGGACTAAAAAAGTATTGTGTGTGGAGAGCTGGAGTTGGGATGCACAGAGGTGTGCAAAGGAGCATGAGATCTATAGTGACAACTAAGAAAAGGAAGAAAAGAAGAATTTATTAGAAGAATTTATTATCTAGACAAAGGCAAATGCTTAAAAAAACAAAGAGGCCCTAAGACTGGCCATCTGATACTGACAAGGCAATGAGGTGTGCAGCCAGCCAGTCCCAGGGGCAATGTGTCCATGCTGCCTGCTGGAGACAATGGGAGCCATCAAGGTAGCTCTAGGTGAAACCATGGTATAAAACCCTGCAACATGGTGCTGGCTTATCCAGGGACCCAGAACAACAAGTGGTCTTCTACTGTGGAATGAAAGAGGCAGAGATATCCAGAACCAGCCTGAAGATCTGGCTTTGGACTATGAGATTAAGAAGGCTTCCATCCTTGGAGGCAGGTGCCACCCTTCTCTCCTGAGCAAAAAGTTTTGTTCTGAGGCAGGCAGGGTTACTGATGGTAGGAGGGGATGCCTCCTCCTCTACTTCTCCAACAGAGGATTTGAAACTTTACATAGGAGCTGTTATGGACTGTTTTACGCTAACCTGTGTGCTGAGGCTCCAGTGCCCTTCTTGTCACTGAAAATTAGGCTGGATAAAGCATAAGTTAGCTCCCTGAGCCTGTATTAGAGTTAGTTTTAGTATCTCCAAAGTAATTAATATTCATATGCCAGCAGAGGAGCTGGAGTCATTCTCTCAACTTGCACACAGAAGCCTTGTGTGTAGTGCCTGGAGCATCTAAGCCATCTGTGTCTGGGACCAAAATCTGACCTAGTGTCAGGGGCACAACTGTAGCTTGACATTTGGTTGTATGTTATGCACTTAGACTTGACTTCACATGGGAGAAAATGGCAATTCATAAGGAAGCCTTTGTTTAAAGAACCGTCCCCATCTAGCTGATGAGGCCAGGAGGTTGCACGGTGGCCACTGGCACTGGGACAAGGACTGTGCCTCTGTGCCTTTGTTTGCTTGGGAGAGCTCTAGAAGCTGGTTGCTCAAGGCATGGCCACCAGCCGTGAGGCCAGCCAGAATTTCCTTGGCTATGCAACATGCTGATTACTTGCCTGCTTCCTGTGCAGAGCTTACGTGGTACAGAGGACTTTGTCCAAGCCTTCTGCGTCAAAAGGGAATTAAATTTCAATGCAAACACAGGTTGCATAGTTGAGCCCTTAAGCCTACAACAAACTCTGCAGTTTAATCTGCTGCTGCTGTAGACAAGCTATCCTTGTTAAATAGTTTAAATTTAGCTGGTAGAGCCCTTGAGAGATTATTTTTGGGACACATTGTGTTTACTGATCTCCACTAATCATGTTATCTATTAATTCTGCTGTTCAAGAGCGCATGCCTAGACGTTGTACTTGGTTGCTAATTTGTCTCTCTCCTATGTGAAGCAGAGGCCCAAGGAAATTAGAAAATTGCTCTGATTGTTTCTACCATGTGCCTTCATTAGTGCTTTGAGCAGTAGATCAGGTCTGCACAGCGAGGCTGTATTCTGGCTGACCTTTTCTCTGCTCTGAGTTTACAAGCATGAGAAGGAAGTTTGTTTACTGCAGATGTGCAGTTTGCTGGATGCACTAACAAATGTCAGCAGTCCAGCAGTCAGTGCTTCCCTCACTCTGCTGCTCAGGAGTGCTGTACTGTTGGGTGAAGATGCTTGAATTGTGGCAGTGGGCAGCACAATTCTCCCTGCACTTTCTCTCCTACTGTAGCCCCCTTATTCAAAAATGTTATTATCAGAGAAGCCTCAATACTTCCTATTTTCCTTGCCTTGCCTTGCCTTGCCTTGCCTTGCCT
>VZRF01006390.1:173824-260674 GCA_013396875.1 Vireo altiloquus
GCCTTTGCCTTTGCCTTTGCCTTTGCCTTTGCCTTTGCCTTTGCCTTTGCCTTTGCCTTTGCCTTTGCCTTTGCCTTTGCCTTTGCCTTGCCATATATTTTTTATTTTTTTTTAGCTTTTTCACCTTAGCAGGGAACCAAGGCAGCTGAAATGTGAAGAAGTGCCCTGGGAAGCAGATGAGAATCCTATACACATTGTATAATCAGGTGTGATTTTCTTTCAGGCACTGCTGGAGAATGAACCCCTGCTTCTGCCAGGATTTGGGTGCTATAAACTATCCCTGTGATGGAAAGGGTGTTTTCTTCAACTCTTCTTTGTGAGACAGTGCTAGGTGCCAGGGCAGTGCACACAAGGGCAGAGAGAGTTTGGAGATTAGTTAATAATGAGGATTTATGAACTGACAAGCTGTCATGGAACGGATACACAACTGCTGTGGTCATGTTGCTGCTCCAGCTTGTGAGGTATGGCCTGTCCTTGGAAAATCCACCATACGGTGTTACATACGCACACACAGGCTGCTTGGGAAATTCAATGCAGTATACAGTCTCTGCTTAAACTTCCTAATCAAACCTAAGTTTGAAATCCCTGCTGCACCACCCCTGATCTCCTGAAAAAATATTCTAGTTTACTGCACACCATGGAAAATAGTAGTATTACAGTAAAACTACCTCAAACTCCTCTGTAAAGCCTGTATCCTTTTTTTTTTTTTAGCAGTACAATGACAGCAAAAATATGCATGTGGAAAGGGAAGAGAGGGGAAGAGTATATGAAGGGAAAATACTACCATAGAAATTATGTCTGTGGATATGTCCTGTTGGAAGCTCTTCTCTGAGTTCTCTGGTGGGCTGTGGAAACAAAACAATCTGATTTTCAGACAAGATGCCCAAGTATGGACACGGATGTGCTATGCTGTTAGGGCGCCAAGGACTAAGGAACTCTGTGGCATAATGTAAAGTAGCTCTCTGAGCAGGGTGCTGTTGGGAGGGCGAGAACTGGTGTTAGGTAAACTTCAGTCTATTGTCTGCTTGTCCTGGGGAAATTATCTTGGTACAAGTAGGACCAATAAAAACCTGTCCAACTATTAATTCTATTGTTGGATAATAATACTTCAAACTCTCTTTTTATTATAACTTAGGAAGTTTACCTTTCACAAATGATGGACACCAAAAGTATTTTCTGTTTGCAATCATAAAGTTTTGTGTTCTTTATTTAGCCTCTTGTAAAATGTTTTTCTAAGAGTGTCTCATGAAAAATTAAGATGTGGCATTAAGCAAATTCCTTTGAACAAAAAGGTGTAATCCACTGCTCTTTAATGGCTGGTATGTTCTTATGCAAAAACTTTGAATGTATCTCTTCCCCTTCCAGTTATTTTATTTCTGTACTATTCAACTCTCTGCATAGGATGGTAGCACTTGCAACAGAGCACTTTCCATGGACAGACCTTGATGATTGAAGAGTATTGTGCTGAATAGCAAATTATGTCAGTGTGAATAGGTGCTATTTTATCTGAAGAGAGAAATCTTCCTTTCCTCTAGAAGATCTGCCCAGCAAAAGACAGAGCTTCAGTGGGCTTCATATTCAATTTCCATCATGGAGGAAGTAACCAAATGGGCTGATAAAATGGGACTTCAAATGAACATTGCAGAAGTGAGCAAGCAAGCAAAAAAGTTAGTAGATGAGTTTAGAGTAGATAAATATGAGGCCATGAATCTGGGATAAAACAATCTTAACCGTATCTACATGATGCTGAACTTGGAAAGAGGTTTTGGAGTCACTGTTGAGGGCATTCTTCAACTAACTTTCCATATAAAACAGCAGCAGCTAACAAGCCAAACAAAATGTTGGTCAGTATTAGAGGGATGATGAGAAGAAGGAAACAAAGGCACTCTTTTATTTGGTGTGTGCACAATTTGTGTGCAATTCCATTCTCCACACTGCAAGAAGAAGGCATCAGTCAAGATCAGTGTCTTGTAAGGTGATGTTAAAATAAAGGACATTAAAGAGACTCCTCATCTGAAAGTGGAATAAGCTGGAGTGCTATGCCTGAAGCCTGAAAAATCAGAAGGGAGATGGACAGGCCTAACGCAGAACTAAATTCCCAGGTACTGGGACTTGAGTCAATCATTGAAGTTGGTCAGAGATCTGTTTAAATCTGAGAGAAAACATTCCACTGTGTGAGTAGTGAACTTCTGAATTTAGTCTTGCAGGAGATTGTAGAAGCAGATGCCATCAGCATATTCAAATATACATTAGACAATTTAATGGGTAGTAGGGCTGGGAAGAGTTAAAGGTCTAAGGGACACAAAAAAGGGGATGTATCCTCTAACAACCCTGACACAGCATCTGAGGGTGCAGGAGGAAGGTGCAGGAGAAGGAAGCCAGGAGAGCAGCAGGCTAGCGTGACTGGTGCTGCTGTGGTGCTGCAGGAGGCAGAGCGTGGGCCTGGATGCACCAGTCCTCTGACCTCTCCGTTCAGACCCAGCTGTTCTGCTGGCCAGTGTCCAGTTCAAGACAACAACTGCAGCCAGTGCTTGCAAAAGGGCAGTAAGGGATAAAGAACTAGGACCTCACACAGCTGACAAACACAGACTGGTTCCAAACCAGCTCTGCCCTTTGAAAGAAACTCATTGTCACTTCGTGCTCTGCTCCAGTGCCAGGCTGAGGAGGGAGGAGGTGTACGACCAGTGCAATCTGGATGTCTTATGGATATCTAAAGTAAATGACACTTAGTCGAGCTAGGCCAATTTAAAGATACCCTTGTGTGCAAAGATGATGAACTTAGTTTAAGTAGGTCCTACGTTTAATAAATGAGGGTAAATCAGGTCTAAAACCTTGCCTCCTCTCATCATAGGAAGCAAGGCAGTCACAAGGATTAGATTACAACATATTGAATTAATAAGCATTTTTATTAGAAATCTTCTGAATTATCTTTTAACAAAACTGTATTTTTATTTAAACAGGAAATGTTTGTTTCTATTGCTCGAGGTTACACTTGATGCTTCCATTTTTTTTAGTGGAAATGTTTATGTTTTCAAGAAAATGATTTTTTTTCTCTTCTGAGAACCTGTGTTTTGTGTTGGAAATTTTAAGGAAAGGCTTTGGCAGAAGTTTTTGGGTTTGACTGTCGAGGTCATGCTCTGTTTTGAAGTGGTTGTTTCCCTTCTGACAAGCTGAAGCTGAGGACATCTGTTGCCAGGAGAGATCTGTTGTGTGACCAAGAAATTTTGTGGGGAGCTCTGCAGTGCTGGGTACCTACGGCAAGGCTTCTCTTCTTGCCTGCCCACTGGTTGGGGCTGAGAGCTGATGTGCTAAAAGGACTCCATGCATGCACATGCAGCTCCCCTGCTGTCCTTAAATGCAGTTTTTAATGAACTAGTAGTCTTCAAGTAGCAGTTTTCAATCAAATGCTGTTTTGTGTATGGAATGAAAGGAAGGAGAATTAAAAACAAAGTAAACCAAAACAAGACCTCACAAAAAAATGTCCTAGAAAACTTGGCAGCTCTACTTATTCTGTAATCTACTGTAGGTACTCAGGTGACCTAAGGACTCATCAGTGAAGAAGGAGGCAATGGATTTGACTTGATTGAACCACTTTTGGGGAACGACTAAGAAGGAAAAACAAGATGACATTCCATCGCTGTCCACAACATCAACTGAAGAACCTTTTCTATCAAAAACTCTGCTCAGTGGACGCACTCATTGACTCACAGGAATGATTTGTGGCAAAGTTTTGTGAGTGATAGACTTCAGCTTCCAGCTCAGACCACCTCACCTTTTGGCATGAATAGAAGCTCTTTTCCTCTAGTCATAAACTGTACCTCAAATTTAAAAGATGCAAACTGACAGGATCTTTCCTCAAAACCATATGTTAAAAGAAATACTCTCATGATTATTTGCACAACTGTTTTTTACTCTTAATTATGGTGAGACTGGAATAATTTCTCTTTCAGTTTCTGCATTTGTACCTCATTCTAGGAACTTCTTCAATGCCTTTCCTGCTGTGATACCTCTCCTGCTGGAATAACTTTAAAATCACATCAGCAGCTGCCAACAAGCCCTGGATTCTGCAACCTTGTCAGGAGTCTGTTTGTTGGAATAGAAAATCCTTTCTTTTTCCTTACGTGACATTTTATCAAACAGTATTCAAAACTTTATAGTCAGAAGCAGAAGAACAAGAATTGGCTGCCAGTACATCATAAAGACTCTTCACTTTCATGGAGTTTCTCGTGTTTGCAGCAACCTCCTCTGCCTTCTCACTGCTCATTCTAAGACTATCTGGTACATGTCAATGAAGAAATAACTTCCCTTTTATTAAAGAACAAAATTGGATATATACCTACACACTTTGTTTACATATAAAAACATGCCTTGCTTTTGGATTTTTGACTAATTCTCATTTAGTCTCCTGAAAATAACATGTCTTTAAAAGTTCTGAAAACAAACTCTATCCATTCCAGCAACTATGTCTTGCCTCCTTCCTTGATTACGCCCACCATTTCTTTTCTCTTCAAAAGGAAACACAGATGACTAAAGTCTCCAGGCACTAGGAGACTAGCAAACTCCCTGCTATTCTCTCTGAATGTGATTCCCTAAACAAACAAGATTCCTTGTGGGCAGTTAGTAAGGAAGAGGAGGACAAGTGACACAAGTGAAGAATTTGGTGAGTTTCTAATTGAAATTATTGGCATGATATCACCACAGCTGGGAGAGCAATTTGTCATAGAGACAGCAGTGTAGGAGTCTGCTGAGAAAGTGTACCTAGTTACAAGGGCACTGAAACCTCTGCAGTTGGTTGAGACTACCGTGAGGTCTGCCTGGGCAGAGCTCTCGCTCTCATGGCAGCAGGGATGTCTGCGGGAAGGGTCACTGGACATGAGGCATCCCAGACATCTGTGGTCCAAGCAAGAATAACTTCAGACTATTTTAGCTTCCAGAGAAGGTAATGAAGGTGCTCCCAGGGCTGAACCACCTTCCCTATGAGGGCAGGCTGAGAGAGCTGAGGTAGTTCAGCCTGGAGAAGAGAGGGCCCCTGGGAGACTGTACCTCAAGAGGAACTACAGAAAAGATGGGGACCGACATTTTATCAGGGGCTGTAGTGATAAGGGTGTGGGGCAATGGTTTTAAAGAGAAATAAGGTAGATTTAGATTAGGCATTAAGAAGACATTCTTCACTGTGAGGCTGATGAGGCACTGAAACAGGTTGCCCAGCGAAGCTGCTGATGCAGTGTAGAAGCCTGGTTGTGTGGGTGTCTGAGCAATGTGGTCTAGTGAAAAATGTCCCTGCCCATGGCAGGTGGTTTGGGACTAGATTGTCTTTAAGCTTCCCTCCAACTCAAGCCATTTTATGATTAATAAAAAGCCCTTTTTTTAGCATTTAAGTTTTGTCCAATATGAGTTGCTGATAAAATACTTTTCTTATTTATATTAGCTATATAGTGATTTTTATGGTTGATTGCCTATGGTAATTCTACTTCAGAAAAGCTTTTCTCCAAAGTCCTGTTTATTTAAACAGGGCTGAGATCAAAGTCTCTTTCTGTAGGTCACTGAACATTTTTTTTTCTTTGTGTTGAAGGAATAAGCCTATTTGAGTACGATTTTTATAAAGCTATTTTCTATTTTGTTTGATAGAGTACTCTATGGCTCTAGAAATTCAGAAGAAAAATACCTTTCTAAAACGGTTTTAATTTTTGATTCTGATAATGTCTTCATTGCTTTTTAAATTCTTTTTCTTCAGTACTTACAAAAATGAGCAAAGAGTTAGAAGAAAAACTTGTAAAGAATCTTTTAATCTGGAGGCCAATGAACAGAGAAGGAAGAGAAAGTGTGTATCGATAGTGATAGCTAGTGACCGAGGAGAGGTGAAATCAGTCCTAAATACAGGGCTGCAGCTTGGTAGGTCCTCTCTTGATAAAGAGGAACTGGGTAAGGTTCCTTTTTATTTTTCCTATTTTTTTCCATTTCAGCGAGGAGAATAAGAGCAGCCACCTGTAAGCAATTTTTTTAAGCATTCATCCTTTTTTTTTCCCTTTCACAAATTTTTGCAGTATAAACAAAAGTAGAATTAAACTAGCCACTGGAAGAACTGCAGTAAATTTCTGTTCTTTCATATTTTCAAATGACAATGTAGACATGCCATATGTAACTATTAGACTACATGGTGTGCAAAAGTTACCATTACTGGTAAAAATTCTTGCTCCATTGACTCTCATTGAAATGATGATCTCCGCAGAGGAACGAGAGGAATCAGGTGGGACATTGGTTCTAGAAGTTGTGGATCTGCAGTAAGGAACAAGGCTGTGGTTTCCCAGCAGTTTGGGGCGTGCCAGGAGTTCAATACCTGTGTGCACTAACCTGTGTGCTTCTGAGGGCCTGACAGCCAGGCAGGTCTGAAACAGACCAACAGCATTGTCATTGCACTAGCAAGTGTGAGTAACACAGTCTGCGCTGCCTGGTTGCTCCCCTGGGAATAGAGATTATGCCTGACCTCGCAACGTATTTGAGGGAAAAGTTCCCCCTCTAGGTGCTTTGGAACAGGTTTGTATCGGCAAAAGTGAGTTTGCACCAATTCAGCAACTTGCACCATGCAGTTGTGGTTTGGATTTGAGATGTGATTACAGATGATGGTCTAAATAGAGGCCAGAGATGCCAGTGTGGGGCTTCCATGTACATGAGTGTAGTAGGAGCTGTGGGTAAGGAAGTACTGAGCAGGGCGAAAGGCCTCCTGTGGAACTGCTGGCTGAGAGGCTCCTTAGATGCTGTTTGTGCCCTGAATGACAGGGGCTTCCACCACCTGAGCTGCTGGGGTTTCCTGGATGAAAAAAGGGGTGCAGAGGTGTGGCTCCTGTGCTGTGGACCTGTGAAGGCAGAGCACGGGCTGTCCTTGTAGAGCAGCCCTCACGTGGCTGTGCAGAGCTGGCAGCGGCTGCACGCACCCTCAGTGCCGAGGATGGGAGTGTTAAAGAACACGAAACTCTTTTGTTTGGGGATTGGCAGAGGAGTGGCCTGCATGGAGCTTGGTCTCCTGAGATAGTACAGGTAGAGTGAGTTTTAAAATTAATCTGCTCTTGTCTCTTGAAGTAATTGCATCTATGAAGGTGTGTTCAGATCTTTATCTGGCTTATTGGATCAACAAAAAATTTGTCTGGTGTTGTGAATTGTCCTAGATAGCTTTTTGCATAGGAATTTCATCTCACAGATAAACACTAATACTAACTGCAGATTGTTCAGAAATAGTGCAAGTGATTATGACCTAAATATTAGTAAATCTTACTCCGTACAAGCAATAAAAACCCAGTGTGGATTAATGTCAACTTCTATAATTCTTTCCTGTTTTTATCATGCAATGCTTAAAAGATTTTGGATGTAACAATTGTGTGGTTCCAGTAGGAGGAGAGGTACCTGGGTAGCTGTAGTAAAATCTTTGCTTAATAGGATCCACTAGACCTAAACTTTCTTGCTGTTTTACCTTCTTATGTGTTTAGTAACACAAGGAACAGACAATGAATCTAAATATTGCCCTCAGAGAACCTCCCTTCCCTTGAAGACCCTGGTCCTTGAAGGACCATTATCCTTGAAGGGACAATGCTTATGCTAAACATGAGCCCTTATTTCATCCCTCCTCTGTAGCAGCTTTCAGTTTGTAGCTGTAGTAAAGAACTGCTCCCATTTACCTGTGGAAAAGATATTGTTCCGATGAACTATGTGCTAAGTTCAAAGTTTGATTTCCACAATTGTTTATGCAAACAAACCCCTTATATTCTTTCTTGGTTGGATGGACCTAAAAGCTTGCTCAGGAATGAAAGATTTGCACAATCATACCAAGGAATAAGTTTTTCTGTTTTTTTGGTGTTTGTGCATTCGAAGGATGGAGGAAAGTCTTTTCTGACACACTTGTCGACTGTGTCAAGATCCAGCTACCACTAGACTCACTACTTTGGGATTATAGGAGAGGAAGGAGATGGGATACCTTCACAGTACTTGCATCGTGATTTCTTCATACTGCTACATTCAACTGCATAAACAATTGTGGTCCATTAGGTGCATGTCTGCCTATGAGAACCATAGACATGCAAAGAGAGGATAATAAAAGGGGTCTGTATGGTAAATCCAAACTTGAGGTTGCATTTTTGAGAAGTTTTTCATATACACTTTTCATTTTCACAGCCCAATTTACCACAGTGGAGTCTGTATTTCATTTGAAGAGAATCATAATTTGTTGTCACAGTGGATTTTTTTCCCTTTATTAGTTTGCTCACTTTACAAGGTGCTGAAGAGTCAGCATCTGTGAAGAAAATATGTAAGTCATGCATGATTTTTCATTTTTTCTAGTGTCTTGTGGTTTTGGTGGTTTTGTTTTGTTTTGTTTGGAAAGAATCAGGATGATGTATTCAGGTCATGAAGAGGTAGAAAACTGCCTTAAAATTTATTGGCATGAGAATATCTGAAGAATGCGAGTTAGAAAAATTTTTTTTTCCTTTATTTTAAATATGCTGTTCAGAATAAATTAGGACAAGAAAAATTGGCTTGGCTGGGCTTTGCTTGGCTGGTGAAAAATATTCTTTTTAGTTATGAAGAGGTAATACATCTCTGAGTAATAACTGAGCAATTATGTACTGAAAGTCTGAGGGAGGACTGAAGTTTAAAAAAGAGAAGTGTAATGTCCTGTTCAAGTTATAAGTCTCTTGTCTTGCCATCCCTTACAAGGAAAGAAAAGAGGAAATATGAGGATTCAGTGATAAAGAGATTAAGGGATAGGGAATGTATTTAATGAAATTCAGCATAATTTTGGAAGAAAGGAATTATTCTCCAGTATTTGGTAGAAAGAAAACTTAATTTGACTCTGTTTCATTAAAATGCATACAAATGCAATAAGAGTATTAGTGCTGCATTACATTCTAACGTAAAACTAACACAGAATGATATCAATAAAACAAGTAAGACATGAATTAAAAGTTGGCACAAAAAGAGAAACCTCACCAATTGCAATTATTTCTAGCATGTTCCGTGTCCTAAATTATCATGAAGCCTTAAACTAATCTCTGTTTTCATCAGTGATCTAGGTGCAAATATTCTCTCATTGTAAATAACTGTGATTTTATGTTATGAGGTCTGGTAGGGTTTTAATCAATGATGAAGACATTAAAGATGGAGAGAGGAGGAGTCAGGATGTCTCAGCACAGCAGGCCCAAATACAGGCAGTTTGCCAGGACAAACCAGGCAACCAAGGCTGTACCTTGAATGAGAAGCCCAAAGTGTTAAGTCTGTAAAGGTTGTAGGGGCCAGTCTGTCCCTTTCCATGCCCTGTCACCACAGTTCTTGGGTAAGAGGGGCTGATGCTGTCATCAGGAGTGCAGTAAAGCCGAGGAGGGAAGGGAGAAAGGGCACCGATGCTTCAGTACAGTGTGCACCTCCACAGTCCACCTAAAATGCAGAAAAAATTTGAAGACAATGATGACAACAAAATTATGACAAAAAATGATGGCTACAAAAGCCATTGGAGGACTGAAAGGACAGTCTGTCAAGTGTCTGGCCTAAACCAAGTCAGCCTATTTAGCAAGAGAGGGCTGAGTAGTACTTGATATAAATTTTGTGAGTATCTTCAATTAATGCTTAATTGCCTGTACATTGCATGCTTTTTTTGTGGAAAGCAAATGATGTTAAGGTAAATGAGGAAGAGAACAGACAGTTTCATTGCTTTAAAACAACACAGTTCATTTTCACAGGAGGTAAGCTTCAGCTAGAAAAGTTATGCTTTAATCAGATGTTTGTTGTTGATTTCAACACAAGATAATAAAATGAAATTTTATGGTTGGTGTTTTATAAATGAGCATTCTAGGTCTTTGGGTGTGGTTTGATAGTCTTCTGTTCTATTAATCTGGAAAAGGAAAAACATGGATAGCACTATTGCTTTCTAGCTTCTTGAGTGAGGTTGAAATCTGCTGTGCATGGCAGACTCTGAATATGTGTGCAGCCTTGGCTGTCTTTCAAATACTACAAATGCTTGACTACATAAAGCTCATGTAGGAAGAAAACTGAATTTCCTATTCCTTCAAGCCACATAAAAAGTTAACCTCTGATTTATTACTAACTAAATGGCGATGAAGGCAAGTAAAACTCATCCTGAAATGGAAGACACTTGAGCCTGTTGCTTGCTGTCTTATGCTGAAGACAAAGCAAAGATGTCTTGGGGAATTTCCCCTTCCCTTTTGCCAGTGAGAATCTTCTTCCTCACTCATGTGTTCTTCCTCATGCATTTGTTCTTCCTCATGCATTTTTTCTTCCTCACGCTGCCGTGTTTCGGAGGTTGCTCTGCACTCTGACATGTCCTGGCTCCTCTCTCCATTGTGCCAGCTGCCTGCAGAGAGGTCATGGCCCCCAGGGTCAGTGGGAAGGAAAGATTTCATCAGATGCCTCATAGCTCATGGGAGGAAAACAGTCACCAGCTGTGCCCTCCCTTTGCTGTGTGTCCACATTATCCCAGGAGCTAGCTGCCCCAGATGCTTTGCCAGGTAGCCTGGTAATCTGCCTAGGAGAGCTGGAAGGAATTGTGTAGAGGCCACAGGGCTTGTGGGGTGAATGCTAAGCTGGTGTTACCTGTCTGGTCAGGAAATGCAGAGTGGGTGTGGAGTGAGGCCATAAGAGGACTAGCAGAAGGACTTTGGGAAGTGATGGACGCTTGTGTCTACTGTTTACTACAGGAACCCAGCACAGACCACTTCAGTATGGTACTTGAGGTTAAGCTAATTAGCCTGCTGAGAGAGATGGAGTGCAATGGCTGGAGGTATTACCTTGGGCTTGGTGTGGTGGTCGCATGGTTACAATACCTTTTTCAGGCTGAGAGCATGGGCAGAGCTGGCCTGCATCTGCCAGTTTGTGTTGCAAACATCTCCGATCCAAACCCAAGCACAAGTGTGGGTGCTTGGCCATCCTCATGATAAGAAATTAGCAGCCAGGAGCACTGCTCAGATTGCATTTCTTCCCATGTCCTGGGCCAGCATGTCCATGGGAACCTGCTTTCAAACCACATTCTATGGATCAAGAGGTTTATGCCCAAATGTTTGGGAGCTTTGGGTGACACTCTATGGCAAAATAAGCTGCACCAAATCTTCAAAGTGTTCTGTAATCAGGGATTGCTCAAGATTATAGCCCAGCTGATGCTAGCTCATCTCTGTGTTGCTCTACATGACCTGTGTTCAACACGGATAGGCACCCACATTAAAGTCTCTTTCTGGGTGAAATCTGAAGCCCTGTCCTGCAGATACTTAAACCTTGGTAAATGGATTCTTGCACGCTCTCGGAAAGACTGCAAGATCTGTAGGCTTTTGGCAAAAGCTCTAAAAGTGAATGCAGGGATCATGTTTTATGTCAGAATTGACAGCTGACATCGCTCAAGAACCAAGAACTCGGTTTCTTTGTATTTTTATCTCATTTCAGACAGCTGATTTTGTGGTAGAAAGGTCTGGAATAATATACTGAAACCTGTTCTGCCTGTCAGCTGACTCTGTTAGTCTCTGATTGCTATACATCAGAGCTTATAAAAGCAGCCACTCCCACGTAAAATTGACTGTTTGTGTATTGCCTACCAGAAGGGTACAGTATTTAAACACAACAACATAATCTATTGTAAGGCACAAGGATTCTTTTGCTCAGGCTCTGCATCTTCTCATTTGACATCTGATTTTGGTATACTCACGCTGGTGCAAATAAGACCAGGTCTTTAATGTAGAATTATTTGAAATCATGAAGGTTGTTTTTATATTTGTGTTTCTTGGTTGAGTTTTGCCTTTAGATATGGACTCTATTGCAAATATGAGGCTGTGTCTGCACATGCATTTTTATAACTAAGATATCTTTGTAATAATGGAAGTCTTTAAATAGCTGAGCAGTATGATATCCTCACACGTCCTTGTTTAAAGTTGATACCTCTGTGGTGAGATCACACATTACATGTATACAATTTGTTAGCAAAGCAGGAAAACTTTCTCTGGAAATAATCTCTCCTCTGATATGCCCTGCCACCCCCCAAAAAACCTCAACCAAACAAAAAACCCAGGGAAATTCCATGGAAAAATTTCTTCTGAAAAAAAAACCAACCTAAAATCTCATGTCACCTGATTTTCTTTTTGCATTGAAAACATTAAACCAGGAATTCCTGGCTCCATTTTTTCAGAGTAGACCATGGTGAGGGTACTCAGATCTCTCAGATCAGGGCATCTCTCTGTAGCTGACATGTGATGATGTACTGCTTGACCCATCTTGCCAAATAGTGCAAGCTGCCACCCTGCATTTCCATGCTAAGGCAAATTACACCAGTTTATGGGATGAAAATGTTCTTCACCAAGTGTTTCAAGGAGAATGGCTACTTTTTTGCCAATTTGTGGGGAGAAATGTTATTTTCCAGAGAGCTGTCTGTAAGCTGGTCTGTGAACTGGACAACTGTAACAGATAGATTCATTCTCCTGGACAACTGTGATTCTCGCGACCACTGGTTTTGATCTTAACATGAAACCAGAAAATACTCTCCAGGGCAGAGGTTTTGTGTTCTCATTTTAAAGCACTCCTTGTAAAACCTCACTTGAAAAATTATGTTTTGGTCAAGGTAGACTGTGTTTAAAATTTTTGGATAAACAGAGATTTTCTTTTGCCCTGCTATTCCTGCTGCCTGTGAAGCAGTTTATCCCCACGTGTGGACAATTTCAGACCACTAGGATATTTTAGTTATGACATATGAACATATTAATTGATTGGTTCTTTCACAGGCATTGAGTGACTGACTCAAAATTCAGTTACTGCTAGAAATGAGTGGTGGAATCAGAGGCAGCAAATGAAAAATGAGGTCTGTTGGTTACTAGCAGTAGCCACCCTAGGCCGAAGCTCTGGTAAAAAGGATGCTCACTCTTGTAATGTCATCTGGCAGTATTTGTCCTCAGAACCTGCAGTGAATATGGTGCTCAGGTATACTTAAAACTCATGTTTTTTCAAACTTGTCAGAAAAAGCTGTTAGAAAGATGCTTTAAAAAGAAGAGAGAAAGGAGTCATAAGTCACAGTTTTTTGGCTATACCTATGTAACAGGACCCTTATAAATACCGAACTGAAATTCCCCTTCCATGCTTCTGTGTAAAGACATAATTGCAGTCAGCAGGAGGCGAAGAGTATTTGCCTTTGTCCTGACATTTTGGGAAGACACATTGGACTAATGAGCTAGGATAGTGTTGGAGCAATTGTAGTACCAGCACCAGAGATTACACTATGGTGTACATAATGTACACTGTGTATATAGCAAAAATAAGTTTACGGGCAGGAAACCATATGCTCCCTCATATTCCCTGTGAAGAATCAATTACACTGGGTTTATACCAAGTCTTTTGTCAAGCTTCAAAGTCAAAAGTTGCCAGGAGTCCATAAGATTAAGTAAAATAGCAGTGTCTTTCTTCCCTAATAATAGTTGTATAATGTTGGCATCACATATGAGGAATGAGATTTCCCTCCAGTTTACCAGCTTTTGCTGGACAAAGTTCCAAGCAGTTAAAAATCCTTCATGAAAAATCAGTTTATCTGGTAGCAAGTGTGTGGTCAGTGTGCTGTCATGAACTACATGCTTGCATGCTATCTATCAAAGCAAAGACATAAACCTTAAATGGAAATTGTCTTTCTTCAAGGGATGAGAATCTTAGAAGTCTCAAAAAAAAGAGTGTGGTGTAACACTGAAAAACACTTCAAGACTAGGAGTCAGCATAGGCTTTGGGAAATATTAGAGAGAATGTAGAAAGTGAAAAGAATAATTTTTTTATGTGAGAGTCTGATGAGTAGTTTCAAGTGAGATTTACTTTTCTTTGGAATTTTATGGGACATTTAAAGAGTAATTGGAGACTGAAGTGCATAAAAGCTTGGGTCTGTCCGTGATCAAGCAACAGCAGGGTCAAAGGACTTTTCCTAGAAGCTCTTTCTAGAAGCCTGAAGGTCAACAGAAAAAGCTGAGAAACCATTAACAGCCACAGTACCATAAGCCTGGAGTGGAGGATGGAGGCAGGATTTGTTTATCTTTGTTTCATGCAATGGAAACATACCTTACAGACTATTTCTTAGCACTTTGTATGTAAAACAAAACATGAACAGGAATATTAATAGAACTAGAACCTGGGTTATAAAATTCATTGATCCTTAGCATTTATGTTGTACTCCACGAGAAGTAACATTGGAATAAAAATTCCTTTTGTGCTCTACAGTTGCTGAAATGCAGGAGATGGTCAGGTTACTTTGCATTTTTAGAGCAGCTGAAGGCACGATGTTAGCCTGTGTCTTTCGTAACCCATTCTTACTTCTCTGTTTTCCAAGAAATGGTATTTGCTGGCAATATTTGCTGCAGGGTATTTGTAGGAAACTCACAACACAGCCATTTTTCAATGGCCAAGTGATTAGCATAAATATTATGAAAAATATTTTCTCGCTTTATGTAGTGATGTGAGATTGTGACATCAGTATGACATCAGATCAATATGGAATCAACTTCATGTTAATGTCATACAAATATCCTAGGCCTTATGTACTGCTCTCCTTAATCCAGATATGCTTCTTGGTCCTGTTTTGCTTTTGTTGTCTACAGCATATTTCTATGTGAGCGACCTTCCCCAAAGAGCTCAGTCGGTCTGTTTCCTCTCTTGTGAGGCTGGAGGCTGCCTCCTTCATCCTCTAGTTTTGACATTTTCCAGCATGAGCTAACATCTATAGTCCTGCAAGACAGCAACACAACGGGCAGGGAGACTGTGAGCCCTGGAGGAGGGATGGAGAAATTACTCCCAGTTCCTCCTGGCTGTGCCTGGCTTGGGTGCAGGATTCACCCATAGGCATGGATGCTGCCCAACCTCACTCAGTGCACTTGTGTGCCCTTCCAGGGAGTCCCTTGGTGTCAGTGTTCACATCCTGCACACACAGAGCAGAACTGGCCTCTACATTTTCATAGCAGCACATGCTGGCCCAGTGAGTTTTGAAAGCCCTTTGCCAGCTGTTTGATGCAGATAACTGAGCTGTTTTGGCAACCACTGGAGGTGGGGAGAACACGGCAGGGTGATTTGCAGAGCTTTTGAGCCTCCTGGCCCTGGGAAGGGCGTGAGCTCTGTCTGCTGCCTCCTCTATCACAGCGAGTTATTGCGAAGGTTTGAAATTGGTGTCATAACAAATGTTGAGGCTTGGGAAAAAGTTTTGAGGTCAGACCTGAAAGGAGGGATAATGCCCTTTACCCAAGACTGCCTCTTTCCCACAGGTGCCTTTAGATAACTATATGATGCTGAAACTGATAAGATAATTAAGGTGCTAAAGGCAGGCAGCATATGAGGATAAATGTCGCAGCTGCTCTGTGAAGTGGCTTTGGCTGAAAGCTGTGTCCTGGTGGGGTGAGCTGTACAAGGCATGCTCCAGACCCACCTTTTTGGCACAGAGAAGAGTCAGAGTGATTCACTGGATCACATGTAGGTTGTGGCCTGAGAATCACTCTATTAAGCAAAACTGTTAAAGTGGGATCTTGCTTCTCAGGAAAATAGCTTTCCCAGACTGAGGGTGTATAGTGCAGATATATCAATCCCAGAGGACAGGACTCTCAGCAACCTCAGAGGCAGGTGTCTGGGGGGGTCCAGTGGCAGCTGTCCCCTCAGGTTTTTTTGCAATCCCTATTCAAAATATCTGGAGATTCATAAATAGGTATTTTCCATTGGAAAAATATTCTTCCAGAAGTTCTGAGTTATTTATCCATTATTTTTAAACTAAAATAATTGCTCCTAGTACGGGATAGCCAAAACCCCACAGCTGATTCAACATTCCTTCAGGAGCAAGCAAGTAACTCAGTATTAATTCTTTAAATGCGCTCCACTGCTAATTGGTCTGCATGAGAAGAAAAAAATAATAACATTTAATTTCCTGAGTAAACATTCACATAACCTAATAGAATAAAATGGTAACACCGAAGGGAGCTGCTATTCAAATTTCAGCTGTGTTGTAGAAGGCCAAATCTCAAGCTCTTTTTTATTTTTAAGATGCCCAGCAGCCAAATGGAAGCTGACTGTATTGAACTGGGAGATTACTTAATCAGAAGTGTAGCTCTGATTAAACAAAGTCTCAAGCTTTGTTTAATGCTGGCAGTAGACTCATAAGAGTTTACAGTTCAATATATAACCAGGCTTAAATCACAAGCAACTAATGTTCTTGAGACTGTGGGAGATTCCTCTAGTGTATCACCTTGCAAATGATTTTCTAGGAGTCATTTTAGTTTGTGGATGAGCTCTTATTTTAAATCTTGTCCATGATTAAAATTAAGCATTTTTTCTTATTTTGTTGAACTGAAAAGAGGTAAAAATATTATTACCTTAGGAGTTTTTTGTTTGCATTTTTTAAATTCAGTGTTAAATTTAGAAACATTTTTAATCAAAGTTATTTTTAAATGAAAAATCAAAATATTTCTTGACATTTCCCCTCTCTTCAGGCTTTTTCAGTTGAAGCTCATCAACTAATCATGTTCCTGTCTGCAAATAGTTATAGTTGTACCCAAATCTGCATTTTTTGCCAAAAAGATTTTTCAACTGAAAAATCTTATCCTGTGCTGCATGAAGTAATTCTGCTTTTTTAACTTTTTGAAAGAAAACAGCACACCAGTGTATGTGCAGAATAGACCATGAAACATTATTCTGTATATTTTTGTAGGAGAAATTATTTATATGATAGTAAAAGTTCATTTTTCAGAGCTGTATGGGTCTGATAAAACTACATACCCTTGATCTTATTTGTTCAAAGTATGATTAAATAGAAATGAGTGCATGCATCAAGTGCATTGATGGAATTAGGGTTTCCAGACAAGATTTTGAAGAGCTCCCATCATTTCACCCATCTGATTGATCAGGTGGCCTTATCCCTGTGAGGGGCAGAAATGGGCAGCGCAGCAGGAGTGTGTGAGCTGGCTCTGCTGCTGATGTGAAAACACAGGAGGAGCACTGGTCTGGCATGCAGGATCAGGGGAGCACAGGAGCCTCAGGAAAGACCTTTCGGGAAACAAACTGCAAGGGAGGCACTGCAGAACATGGCTGGACTACAGGGTTTGTTGCCACTGGAAAACCTGGACGGCACTTCTTTTCTTCTTGTTTTTGGGCAGACCAGCTTACTATCACCACTTGAGCAAGTGAGAGACATAGGAAGAAAAAGCTTCCTCAAGGTAAGAGCAAGAGCCTATGTTGTATGTGCACTCAGTGGATCAAAACATGAAGTTTTGCTGACAGCATTTCCTTCTCCATCGACGTCGCTGGTATCCTCTGCCTGATATTTCCAAGGAGTGTTCTCACCTCTGACGTTCAGCTTATCAAGAGGTTAACATTACCTCGTTATCATATCATTTTTGTGACTGCGAGGGGATTGACACACAGACTGAAAAACTGCAAAATAGATAGAGACGAGACAGTTACTCTAAAAAATAATCCTCCCTCATTTTTCTTCATTTGACTCTTAAGTCACTTTTTCTTAATTGGTCAGTGTCCAAACTTACTGTTGAGCTTGGTTTGAGAACTCAGCTTGAACCCTCAGTATTTTACTTCTTCAAAATTGTTCATGTTTTGGTGAGCTCTATTAATGCTTGTATGATTACAGGAGTAAGAGTACTCTGGTGGGAGCTTCAGGACCGCTGACCACGGGAGTCAGCCCTTCCCTCAGCCTGCCATGCAGCCCAGCCAGCCTGCACACTGCCGGTGGGGCACTGCCAGCACCCACTGCTGCCCTCCCCAGACCTGCTGGGTACACTGTGTCCTGCTGCCCAGGTCACTGCGGAGTTCCAGGAGCCTCCTCCTCCTCTGAGAAATGTCACACCTCACCTGTTGCCAGCCAGGCTAAGAATTTTTCCTGAGCATCCCTTAAATTTTCACAGCCTACCATGTGGTTCATGCAGCCTGTCCTCATTTTTAGTTTGTTTGCAAGAGTTTTGCATGTCAAAAGCCTTGAAAATGTCAAGGTGTACTTTACTACTTATATACTCTACTGCTAATCTTGACATTTGTTCTTTTATACATTTTTACTTTTAAAAACACCTAAATATTTAAAAATGCAAACAAAGCTTATTTGGGAAGAAGAAAAAAAAGAGTCCAAAATTAAAGACTATATCAAATTTTTATAGCTTTCTTGCAAGATATTGTTAAGTACTCACTTGTAAGTCTCAAAGGCTTCAATTGAAATTTTGACATAATGACACTTCTCCATGGTGTCTAGTTTTGTATCAGTAGTACATAGCTTTATTAAATGAGGGATAAAATTATTATTATCACTATTGAGTACAACCTAAAGAAAACTGGGGAGGTGGGTTCCCAGAAGAAAATGCAAGAATTACTGACACTTGCTGTTGATTATTCCTGGTGAAGTTAAAATGCAGAATGAAAGACAAACTGTGAAATGATATTTTTGACAAAAAAATAAAGCAGGCTTAATAAAACCAAGACAAAATATGAAAAATATCAATATTGATTATATAATGTTATGAGTGACTTTTTGCTTAACAAAATACCAGTTGTATAAATATTAAATTCTACTTCAGATAACTGGAAGGGCAAATTTTTCAGGAGCGTTTGAGGTAGAAAGCCTGGAGATGATCATAAAAAAGACCCTTTGTACTTCTGTTACACCAACTTTTTTGGTGTCATTTCTAGCCACATCTGGAATCTTTGGGTGTAAGAAATATTTTTTATACCACCATTCCTGGGCCATCAGCTCAGGCTTCAGTTCAGCAGAGCACACGCCTGCCCCAGAGTCTGCGTTTCTGATCCGTGAGGCACATGAGTGATGGCTGGGGAGTGCCTCAGCCCTGGGCTCGCCTTAGTCCTGTAATCAGTAGTGTGATTCTTGGCCATGCAGAGGGGAAAATCCCATGTCTCTGTTTGGAATGTGGTGAGAGGAAACTGTGAACAAACGAAACCTTCCCGTCAGCGGGGCACAAGGAGCCACGGGGAGACCTCCCCTGCTCCTCGCTGTTCCGGCGCAGCCTGACAGCCCGGAGCTCCCGGGGAACACTGCTGCGCTATCAAAACACGAGCTTGGCGTTTATCTCACCGACATGTTTTCGAGCTTCAGCCGCAGTCAGTGCTCCACACTGTCTGCCTGTTAATCTGCTTTGTTTGTGCTTTCACAGGCGGGTGACAGAGGCCCTCTGCAAGCAAAAAAGAAGCGCTGATTGCTTCAGTCTCTTCCACTGAGCAGTCACATTTTGGCTTGTATTCCTTTTCCTTCCTTAAGACACGGTTGTTTTGGCAGGCTTTTTTTTTTGTTTGCATTGTATGTTGGTCAGTGTAATTCTTCATATATATATACTTCCATCCCTCTTTCTCTCTCTCTTCCACCTCTAGACTGCACTGTCAATACAAAACAATATAAGTCAACTTACTAGTCAAAATACATATTCCTGTCTTTGGGAAGCAGAGGATGATCCATGTTTTTTCAAGATTTACAATTATGACAAATCTGTTTTTCATAGTGTGTTCAACATGCCATTTCCACAGGTAATAGTACAGATTTTCTGCTTTATCATGCAACCAAATAAGAACATTGTAAGCTCCTGAAAACAAGAGGACATTTATGGAAATTTCAAGTAGAATCATACCAACTGTATCAGTGTTGGTTTGCCTGAAGAGGGAAATGTTTGAGCAGTGATTAGGGCTATTCTTAGTGCTAGCTCTTATTCAAGCTTGCAGTCAATCAGGTAGAGCTGGGTAAGCACCAGGAACAAGTTCCAGCAGATAACACAGAAATCGGTGGCCACTCTCAGTGTTTCCAGTAGCACTACTGTTTTCTTTACTTCGTGGCAAAAGAAACAAGGCTGAGTGACAGCTGCTGTTAAACTATTTCCTGACAGTGTGCAGGATCAACTTATTTGGAAACAAACATTTTTTAATCTCTGGCTAAGGTAACTTGACATCTAACCCTGAGCACGGCATGATTTCTCCAGCAGGCTTTCCTACACGTGTTTCAGCCAGACCTGTTACTGCACATATGGTTGTAAATAGATTCTGGTGGTCTGAATCTGTTTCTCCTTCCTTTTTCTTTTTCCCTGGTTTGCTTGTGCCCTCCTCCTCTCTCCCTGTCCACCTCTTGCCTGTAGAGAGGTGTTGTAAACTTATGCATGGAGACAATGGGGCCTATCTATCTATCTATCTATCTATCTATCTATCTATCTATCTTTATCCCAATATCTTCTGTTTTATTCTGGCACTTCTTTTCTGATCCCCAGGGAAATTCTCTGTGCGAAGTCACCTGCCTGAACCTGAGAAGTGGTGTATTTTGACACTGACCTGGAAGCACCAGGCAGTCTGAGAAAAAAATTCTTCCTCACTGCCTTCCATGACTAAAACTTTCATTTTCACAGCATGACATCAGAACATGTTTTACTCACAGTTGTAAAATTTCACTATGTGGATGAAATAATTCTGTTTTTCTTCCACTCTGGGAGCTGGGCTAAAATACCAAACCAAATAAAGAGCTACCTGTAGAAAATAGGGAAAATGCTTCCCTTTACAACAGCCTTTTCACACAGCTTTTAATGCATAAACCTGTAAGAGATAGGAAGTTTTGTTTCAAACACACATTATTGTGCCAGTAACATATGACAATTTCTTAGTCTACTCATATGTCATAATCGCTCCTTTTCTTTAAGTTTGTAGAATCTTCTTGCTCTGTTAGCATGTTCCTGATGGACTATTTTATTAGAGCACGTTCCTGATGGACTTTTATTACTTATGTTGTTGTTGCTTTGTGCTTGATTGCTTGATAAGAAGTACATTTACTGTCTGACTAAATGAGAAATTAATTTTCTATCTTTTTTTTCTATTTTATATTTTAATATATATTATTAGCATGAATATTTATTTTATATGGACATATTATATATTATTATAATACAAACTATGGAAAATATAGAAATATTTTGTATAAATATTTCTAAAATATTAGAAATATCTTGTATTTCTAATTTCGAAAAAAACATATGTCGGACTGCATTAGACTTGCAAGGTGTAAGTAGAGATGGTCTTTCATGAGCAGCATGAAAAAGGCAGTGTACAGAGAGCTTTTACCCAGTAAGAGCCTGACAGCTGACAGACCATCACCTCTGTGGCACTTGCCTAACAGCACGCTTAGGAATAACCCATTGACTTTCGCTGCTGTTGCTTTGGTGCAGAATTGGTCAGACTGGTTTTTTCCATTCTGACTATGAGACATGTTTGCAAAAATATTCTGGAATTCTTCTCCTCTGGCCTAGATTTGAGCCAAGGTTCATAGAAAGGAATGGCCCAGCTACTGTCTGATGAGTGGGTTTGAGCACGTCAGCTGTGAAGCAGAGAGCAGGATGTCAGAGGCAGACCCGGGGGGAATCATGTGAGTTTTCTTGCGTGATGGAGCTGATGTGAGGCAGCACTGGCAGGTGCTGATGTGGCAGGGTGGACTGCAGCCCTAGGTGCTTGGGGTTAGAACCGCCAGCTGTGCACAAAAATTTTAAATAAAATACAGTTTTCTATCTGGAATATGTCCATCATGAGATGTACTTGTGAAAGAGTTAAAGTGCTCTCTGCTCTTTTAACCAGGTAGTGAAGAATTTCCTGATGCAACAAGGACAGCAGCATTTAAGAGCCTTTTTTATTGATGTGCCAGGCAGTACTTGTAGCTGGGTGCTCCCATTTCAGCCAGGACACTCCAAGAATTTGAGGGCTTGTGGGATGCCTGTATATGTAAATGCCCATCTCTGATCCAAATCAACACTTCCCTCTTCTCCACCCACCAGTGTCATCTGGGGCAGCTGTTACACAGAAAGGGATTGTTTGATGAGCTGCAAGAACTGTGTGTATATCCCATGTACTCAGACCTCTCTTCTGCATGCTCAGGGTGTTGGAGGTCCTGCATGTCCAAAGTGCTTTGGGGATTTCTACAACGGAAAATGAGTCCTGGTTAAACTCAGGCTCAGGCTTATGTTGGTTGTGGCTGTGTAACATGGCCCAGTTGCTGGTGCAACTTGTATGGGTCAGTCTGTCATGTCTGACTACAGGCTACTTTGTGCCTCTTTGTTTCCTCTGTGTATGATGGTTATACTCCAGTGGTTCTCCCCAGAAATTAGCATCCAAAGCTGTTGTGTGTTCTGAAAACCCTTATATATCTAAGAAAACATGGAAAAAACTGAGTTCTTTTATGGAAAATTAAAAATTTAAACATAAACTACAGAAACCCCTAGACTGGCGAATGCATCAGCAGCTATTGACCCTTCCAAAGCAGAAGCCTGCAGATCACAGACCCACTCTTCAAGATGGTGATATGCCTTGCATTGTACCTATTTGTGGCACATGGGAATGGGAACAAAACCGTGACAAGTGAGCATATGACGTATGAAGGATTCCTTTGTTCTTGATTTACTGTTTTTTTTTTCTGAAAAAATAAATATACAGTGTGAGGATGTATATGTGCATTTTCATTTAAGAAGAGAAGCACAAAACTTGCTGGCCAGTGTGAATTTGTGCGAGAGAAGGAATCAGCACCGTTTTTGCCTCCCTCGGTAGTGAGCCCTTCCTACATTCAATTCATTACATGAATTTCGACACAGATTAGGTGTACCTAGAGCCTTGGGTTAAAGTGTCTCACTGAAGCTGCCTGTGGTGCTGTCAGACCCCCGGTGCCTTTGCCGCCTCCTTGCTTAACAGAGGACAACCCCTTGCTTGGCTGCTGCCTGCAGGAGGCTGGTGCCGTTTCCCAGCGGTGTCCATGCGGCTGTCCCAGCCGTGCGGGAGCATCCCTGCACTGCCCCGCCGCACACAGCTGTGCCTGGGAGCGCCTCGGCCATGCTGCCCTGCCCGGCTGCGCTCTGCCCGCCGCCTTTCTCGCTCCCGGAGCCGGCTCAGGGTGATGCTCCCGCCGGTCCCGCAGGTCCCGCAGCCAGGATTCCCTCGGCACGCACAGCCCTTTCCGCGGGAAGGGCGGGCAGGGCCCGACCGCAGCCTGTGCCCGAGCAGCCAGGCTGGGCAGAGCTCTGCTGCGGGGCCGTGGGTGGGCTGAGAGGCTGTGGCCGCCTCGGGCAAGCCCCGATCCCCGCGGGGGCACCGCGCTGCCCGTGGCTGATGGCTCAGCTCTGGGGGATGGAGGTTCAGTTCATCCGGCAGCACAGAGCTGCCGCGGGAAGGAAGGGCTGGGCGCAGTGCCTGGGCGTGGGGCTGATGGCCCGAGGGAAACCTGCTCATCGCTGTGACCCGTGCGTGCCACTGCGGATGCTGCCATTTCCCCGCTCTCACCTGCTTGTTGCGGGCGGGTGCAGGGTGCTGTTGCTACACCTAACAGTGCCTGTATTCCCCAAATCGCAAATGTGTCTGAGGCGGGTATGATTAATTAATTGGTTGAGTATCTTCTTGCACCGCCCTATAGAAATGCAAAAGGGCTAGGAGAAACCAATAATCTGTTGGTATCAACCCAGTTTTGCCCCCTGTGTGAGAAACCAGTCCGAACGGGTATTAACAGAGGAGGAGGGCAGTCAGTCAGGGAGCTCTGCCCGGGGCTGACGAGAGAGCAGTGGCAAAGAGGTGTTTGGGCTGGGTCGCACCTGGCGTACCCAAAGACTGCTGTGGGGTGACCACACGCCTAGCTCAGGCACCTGGACCGTGCTGCAACAACTGCAGGTCTCCTTGGGAAAGAAAAGCTACCGGGGTTACAGGGATGTCAGCCAAGGAATGCCTAGTAGTAATGCATAAAAACTGTCCCCATTATAGTTTATCACCGTAAGCAAAATTTCATCTTCTAATGTGTTTCCCCTTGAAGTCACCAAGTCAGACAAGGAAATAAAGCTCCGTAGTTCACAACTGCGAACGTGTAAATGTTACTGAGAAGCCAGGACGTGGTGGGGGCTATCGCTGGTGGGGGACTTGTCCGTCTCCGCTGACCTGGGCGTAGCCGCCTGCCTTTCTCAGCATTGTTCCTGCTACCCTTTGAGCTGAGGGGAGAGGAACTCTCACCCCGCAGCTCCCATTGCCCACAGCCCCCCGCCCGCCCCTCCTTCCTCACCCTCTGCACGAGACTTGCTGCCTTCAGTCAGAAAATCTGCTGGGCTTGGCACAAACGCCTGCTAATGTAAATATCAGAAGACTACAGAAAGCCNAACTTTCTTTTGATCACTTGGGCGTGTGCTTTTTTTTTCTTCTCTTTTTAAGTGCACTTTTAATAGCAGATGAATGTAGTGACCAAATACACAACCACGAGATTTTTATTTTAAAGGAAATGATACTTAAGCAGATGTTATCAAGCTTCTTCATAAAAAGAGTTTTATATTACAATTTTATAGATGAGAATAGTAATGAAGATTATTACTTTAAAATAGGAAATTTAGGTGTATGTAGGATCATGGCAAATCGGCACTAAAGTTTTGAGTACAATGTGTTGAACTCTGATGTAGTGTACTGTTTCACATAAGAAGTTGTAAGAATTATTGATGAAGACTTTTGCCCATGCAGCTATGGTAGCTGGAGGCTAACACCCCAGAATGTGTAGCTAATTAGGTGTGGGGAAATACTGCACCTTGTTTCCAAGAGTTTGTACTCCTGGTAACCCCATGCAGGCATCCATCTCTGCTATTGGTTGTCATTGAACACAAAAGTTTTTCGGACTCCTTAGAAGACAGGTGCTCAGTGGGACTCACTCCCCCTGCTTTTGTGTCCTGGACTTCTCTTTGTCCCTCTGGACAGCACTGCATGTCACAGAATGTTGCTGCACTACCCCAGAAGTGTTCTTCTCCATGGATTATTAGACCCATCCTGAGTAAATATATGAGTGGATTTATGACCAAAATTAGAAGTTCTGTTTTAGTATGAAGTTTAGCTCTTGCTGTTAACCATTTGCCTTTTACGAACTTTCAGCAGACTAGCGCATGCTCCATTGCTCACAGTGGTCAGGAATGTCTGTGCTTGTTTTGCTGAGCAACATTACATTTCTGGGGTTAGCCCTCGTGAGCCGCAAGACATTGGTTTTTTTGCTGCACCCATGAATATGAACACACAGCCCCTCATGCCCTGCCCCACCCCCGCTCATTTTAGGGACTTAGTCCCCAAACTTCTTGCAGCATGCAAGAAGAGTAAGGTTGCATGTGGCAGAACGTTGCTGTAAACTTTTTGATGAAGATGTGACCGGAATGCTCAGCTTTTCATGCTGTTAGTGGCAGCACAAGGACAGCACAGCATTTGCTGGTGCCTACTCCAATTTGAATTCTTGGGGCACACTTGCTTGGCAATGTTTTTTCTATGTAGAATAGTATTTTTGTTTTTTGTTGAAGACTGGACATAGCTCAGACTCAGATAGGTGAAACTAGGGATAATTTATATATATCACTCCCAGCGCTTCTCCTTGGAGAGTTTTTGGGTAAGATTCGGCATGTATACTCCCTAATTGTTGAGGTTCAACCCAGACATAGGTCTCCATTTGACTGCTGCTCACTGCAAAAGGAGATTTCTGTCATGCAAAACTCAGGGTTTCCTTGATGCAGCATCTCTCTCACAAGATGCAATTTGTAGCTACTATGAATTTTCTTATGCCATCGCCAGAAAATTGTGTCTTTTGCTCTGGGTAAATATACAAATTGCAGAATTTGATTTCATTCATTACTTGGTGGTAGTGACTTATCGTGTGGCAACT
The DNA here is from genome assembly GCA_013396875.1 of Vireo altiloquus. Lineage (NCBI taxonomy): Eukaryota > Metazoa > Chordata > Aves > Passeriformes > Vireonidae > Vireo > Vireo altiloquus. Next base: position 199,488 of record VZRF01006390.1, read on the forward strand.
CACCATGTTTTCTGACACCGTGGTAAATGCAATTTGACTTAAGACCATAACAACTTCTGTATGAATCAATTGGAGGTCTAGCCAATCCAGTGTCCTATTGCAAGCAGTGGCCTGCAAAAAGTGCTTAAAGAGAAAGATGAGAAACAGGCGATGTAGGAAGCGATTATCCTCACCTCCAGTAACTGATAGTTTAAGAATTTCCTGCTCTAAAATTTGCATCCGGACCATTGTGTCTAATAGCCACCAGTGGGTTTATCCTCCACAAAGTTTCCCCTTTTTTTTTTGTTTCAATTCCTTTTTGCTGTGGCCTTTACAACTTCCTGTGGTAATGAATTCCGCACTCCAATTAAGAAGCTATGTGGAAAAAGCATTTCCTTTTGTTTAAATGGGATCATTTCTTTGGGTGCCTCCTTATTTATATATTGTGAGAAGTCACGTAAAATCACTCTTTACAAACCTTCGTTATGGCATTTATAATTTTCTACTCTTCTACCATATTCTCTTCATATTTTGCTTTTGTTTGGTTTTTTGTCTGTTTGTTTTTACGGTATTTGATTTAATTTTCCTCTCTTCTTGAGCCTTGCCAAGTAGTCTTCCTAAGAAGAAACCTAAGACTAACTTGGTTTAATCAGAATGAAAAACTGGAAAGGTCAAATGAAAAAAAAAATTAATTTAGTCTCTCTGTTTAGAGAAATTCTTCCAAACCCTGTCATCATCCTGGACTTTGTCTTCAGCTTTTTTCAGTTCTCAATATACCATGAGGTGGATTACTATGAATGTTTAGCTCTGATGTTTTTTGTGTACCAGATTTCCTACATGGCCTCAGCTAACCTAGTTTATAATCATGCATATCTATGTAAGGTTATATATTCACCCCTGTGTAATATTTTGCACTCACTAGAATTTCATTCATTGCTTTCTTTAGGTCACCCTGCTGTTCTCTGATATTCTTCAGCACATTGCCATAAGTAGTTTTAGGCTGGATAAGCTTATTTCAAATCAATATTGAACAATTCAAGTCACAAATACTGTAAACTGGCCTCTTTACTGGTGTGCTGACTGCATCTGTGCAGTAGACAAATATTGTTTAAACCATCACTTGTTACCTTTTTGATACAGACTGTTACTTCATATATAGATTCACATGAAGACTGTGAAGTCTTGAACAGAGCAATAACCTGCAACTTACCTGCATTGTTCAACCAGACCTTATTACCAGCTACTTCCTGAGCAAGGCAGAGAAGCCACCTGAATGAACTTTCCCTCTATCAGGCAATCCAAATGCAGACAGGGAAAGCATATGGTGTCTTAAGAAAAATATCCTATGATCTGTGTATTAGTGCACATAGCATAGAGGAGACACACTTCTGCTGCTCCTAAAAGTGTTTTTGTAGTCACTCCGCGTGTGAAAAATGTTGTTTTCCACAGCTGGGTTAGACTGTGTATCATTAGAAGTGAATGTATGCACAACTGGCCAGCCAAACAGGAGGAACTGCAATATAGCATGATGACTCTTGGCTTTTTACTTTGCTTGTTTACAGGTAACTTTTACAACCCTTCATTATCTTTGTGGTTGGATTTTGGGAGTTTTAATTTACTTACATTTATACCTGTGGATGAGGGTGTATGGCAGGCATGTCCTTTTCTGTAAAACACTACCATGTCCTGGAATGGGAAAAAGAAGTTCTACCAATATTAATACACCTACCTTTGTTTGCTGCCTGCATGGTTAATACATCATTAAATCCAGTGAAAGAGAGACTGTTTTCCCTCTTTTAAAGACCAGGACATAAGAGTTTCTGAGCTATCTGCCATGCAGAGAGATTATGTGCTGATAGAAGTTACTATATTTCAGCATTCAAAGCAATATGGAAAGTATGTCAATCTGGCTGAAGAGGTATTTCAAGACGCTTTTCCTTCTAGTGGTTAATATTTGGTTTGTTTTAGTTGAGCAGGTTTTTAGAGATCATTGTATTTAATTACCACCATTTAATTCTTGTACTAAGAGTGCATTCAGGTATATAAAAAAGAAAACTTATATTTTTTACCTTATTGAAATTATACTTACTTTTTTTATAAGTGAGTTCACTTGGAATAAAATGGAGAATCAAAATCCTTCAGATAATTTTTCTGTTCCCAGGCATATGTTAAATACTGAGCATATAAAGATAATTTTTCAGTACACACACTGTACTGAAAAATTCAGAGCACAGCTCTCTTTTAAGGGAATGGTTACAAGATCATGACAGCATCATTGTGGCTTATGTATATGACAATATGGGTGGACATCACTGAAAATGATATTTTTGCAGAAGAGATTTTAATGAAGACAGAGTGGTACATACTGCATGACTTTCAGCTAAGCAGGTTTCCTACCTGGCCTGTTCAGTACATGCATAATTTGCTTCCAGTTTCTACCTGCTAGAGAAACCTGTTCAGTCCTCCTATGATCCTAAGTGTATCAGCACTCCTGGAAATACTAGTTGCTAAGAATAACACAAGAAAATAAAGCCAAAGGGCTTAATGTGTTCGTTGTTTGCAGAATGTTCCCAGTGCTAATTTTCTTACTTTCTCCATGAGCTGGGGCTTTTTGTTAAACTCATGGAAATCCTCCATGCTGTATCCATAAAATGTGGGTACTTTATCTGAATTGAAACTCTCTCTGCAGTTGCAAGGTGTGGGTGACAGAATGCTGAAAAGCCTTTTAACTAATTCCCCCTGGAATCATGTTTATGGGATAACGCAAAGGCACAGTTTTGGAATTACACTTTCAGCATGGCTGTCATGTGGGAAATCTCTTGCCAGAAATATATTTATGGGAAGGGCATGGAGATAGCCCACAAGTGCTGCTCTTATCTGAGGTCTCTTCTCTGCTGAATGGGGTCTGCTGAAGGAAAATATGACATGTGGATGAAAGATGTGTGAACTAAAATCCTTTGTATCAATGGTTATAGGTTATATCCCAATGGTTATATCCCTGCAAGCTCCAGAGGGAGAATTGCTTATTTTATGTAATCAGAAGAGATTGTAAAAAGATAATGGCAAATGAAAGAATTTTAATGGGAGAGAAAACCAACTGTTTTTACCAACTGTAAATGTCAATTTACATGACACTGATGAGATGGCTGCTTTATAGCTTCTTTTCAACCTGAAATTTTCTGCCTTCAAGCATTTTGTGTATGCTCCTTGGAGTTTGTAAACCTGACAATGCGTTAGTATTTTCAACAAGAGCTCTGCAGCGTTCCAATTGTAAACAGTCAATTTTGCTCAACATAAAAAAATCCCCAGAAATTGCTACTTGAGCTTACTACTTGGACTTCATTCAGTTCCAGTCCAGACTCTCAGTGGCAATGATCAGTGCCAGAGGCTCTGAAAGAAACTGGCCTCATTGAAAGATTTGAGCTACCATGTCTTTCTTCTCCCAAGAGTTAATTTTGGAATCATAACATTTTATGTAAGCTATAAAAATAAGTGCATTTTTAAAAATCGTGGGCTAAGTTTCTTAGCACTTAAGTTGCTAAGTAAAGCCTAAAAGTGTTAGAATATGGCAAGCAAGTGCTGTGAATTTGTACTTCCACCCCTCACTTTTTAGTACATAGAAGTAGAACATTTATAACAGAGCAGCCTTTGGAGAATCACCCACGTGATGTAAAACTTATGGCAAAATTAATTCAAACTCTGGCCCAAGGCCATGACCTGTTAAGGATGAGCTTTGAAACATGGCACATTTTAAGGCAATCTCATGTCATATATATGAGATAAATAAAGTTACTTAAGGTTCTTGGAAGTCATCAACTCCAACACGGGATTGTTCAAGGTTTTGCTATTGTTACTGTGTCTTGTACAAGGCCTCACTTTTTACTACTGTCTTTTTAAAGCTTATTACTGAAAAGAAACCTTTTAAGCCATATTTGTTTTCTAAGTAAGGTTGAATTTCAGTTATGAATAATAAACACCCATGAGGAAGGCAAATCTTGACAAACCCTCTTGGCTACCTCTTCCAGGCTCTGTGCTCTTTGTCAGTGCCGCTCCAGTCGAGGAGAGCTATTGGAACAGATCTCTGTGCTGAAGTATCTGGACTCTTGTAGCCTCTTTGTTGTCTTGCCTGATACATATTCATCCTCATCCCGGTTATGTTTACAGTGAAGGCATTCTTGCCTTGTGTGCATCAAAACCATTTCCCTTACCTCTTCACAGGAATGATGCAATTGTCATGATCTGATTCTCTCATGGAAATAAAGCTGAAGTGCAAGAAGGCTGCAGTCATAGCCACTGATAGGCCTGACAAGCAAATGTAATGGAGTCTTAATGTAAAGAGGGAATAACACTGCATCTGTTACCATACCCGAGAAAAAGTGTGTGTTGAGAAAACAGGGTTCAGAGGCTAAGTAAATATGAGACAGGTCTCTTTTTTTTAGGGTGAACAGGGGAGGAACAAAACAATTAAATTTTGTACACTTAGTGTGAAATCGTGATTTAAAAATCTTTTTTCTGTCTGCCAGTGGGTTATATTTATTTACTTCTTTGGCTGTGTTGGTGGTCTTGGTTTTCCATGGAGAATTTACAATTCTGTGTAATCACAGTGGAGGAAGATGGTGATGGAGGAAGAAAGGTGAGAGAGAGGTGGTACAGGTACACTGTGGTGTTAAAAATAAGTTCCAACATTACTTCAAGTCAGTCACGCAGGAAATCCCATTCTAGTCTGAAAAGGTCTAGTTTTGGTCCTCATATGATTCTGCATTGAAATAGGTTTACTGGAACAAGAGCAAGGAAAATCAAAAAATCTAATGTTCCTACTTGGTCTTTGAAATGAGTTTTGTTTGAGTCTGGCTATCTCCATCTCTCCCTCCTGCAATATTGATACTGTGTTTTTCAATCACCCATGTGTTGCGTGGGTTGATAAGGAGCAATGTTTACTGTGCTGTTCAGCCTTGACCAAGCTGTGTTGACCTTGCAGGTAAGTCACTGCCTGTCCTGGAATGGAAGTCTTGCGGCTCCTCTTAAGAATTAACATTTCTGCAATGGAGGTGGGAGACAAAGGTCATAACGTGAAGCAGACTTGCCTTGATACTTTATCTTATTTTCCTCTGTTTGTACGTATATGTGATACTGTTTATTTTGCAGGTGTGTCACACTGAAAGGCGAAAATTATTTAAACTACAAGTTAGCCTACTTGCATTGGTGTCTTTTATTTTATGATCTTCAGCTATCTTTGCCGGTAGGTAGGTTCTGACGTCTCAAAGATCCTCAGGAAATTTTTCAAGTTCTCTTGTTTACTCATGTTTAACATCTAAGAAATATTCAAGAGCCAAAAAATAAAGTGCTGTCTTGCTTTCTATGCTGCTCATTTGGTTGCTTGTCAGCTGCCTTGGTACGCTTTTATAATCTTTATGCCAATATGCTCTAACAGCTACAAAACTTAGTTAATGCTTATGAATTTTCTTTTCTGGTTGGCTCATTATCCTGTTTCCACTAAAGGTGATCTAGCTGGGTGGTACATGCTGTGTGTGAGAAGTGTGGAGAGAAACTTATGCAGAGACCATGCAGACCAGACATGGCCTAAAATAACCCTGACCTGCACTGCTCAGACAGGAGTTGTTGCTTCAGTATTTCAATGAGTTCTCCCAAGAGAGGCAGGCATACGATGTATTTCTCAGACCTGAGAAAACGTGTCTGTGGAGGTAACATTTGAGACAATTAGCTTCATTTGTTCGCTTGCTCTTTTGGACTTTCAACTTCATTTAGACTCCTTCAATTCAGTGGTTCTGAATTTCCAGTTTAGTATGTGTTTTGCTGTCTGGTAGAAATTTAGTGTTTCATGAAAATGCTGTGGGGATGGGAGGAAAAGAATGAATATTTTCCTGCAGTAAATGTTTCTTTTGAAGTCAGAGCTATAACTGATAGTTAAACCTCAAACACTGGTTTGAAAACAAACTACCTAAGCCTATCAATAAATCAGCTTTTCTTCTATGAAGGTTTGTTTTCCTTTGAAATTGTTTTACAAATAGTGTAGTCTCATCTCATGGTATAAAGAGAAGATAATGTTTATGCCAAAAACTTCACAAGGTCTCCTCCCTGAGTGCAGATGAATAGATAAATTAACTGAAGTACCTCTAGAGAAGAGATTTTACATGGAATATCAGACACCCTATCCTTACCCTCTATGATATTTAGAATATGGAATCCTATTTTATTTCCCAGAGTGACATATGTGTTGGTATTTTACAGTAACATTTTTATACTGTGTTTATTTTTCTAATGATCAAGGACGTTGTTGCAAAAGAGCAGTAACGCTCTGCTGAGGAGTCATGACCTTTTTCATCCTGAAATAATGGGCCCAGGAATGCTCTTTCTTTTTCACTTCAATGAGAGAGCGAAGATCTGTAGTCTGGACTACGCAGAAGTCAGTGTGCCCAGAACACATCATATGGCCAAAAACCTCTGAAAACCGTGCTGTGGTAGGTTAACAGAGAATCCTCTCTGAAGCAAGGAGCAAACTATGGTTTTACCTGAAAATATATCCCCAGATGTCCAAAGAGCTCCCTGAGCAACCTAAAATTCCAGTACGACAACCATAAGTCTTGTTCAAGGCAGACCGTGGTCTGTGTGATATAATTCTAAATTAAATGAGTTTTTCACAGTAACGATCTTTTATCTTGAGCACAACTCATTTAGAGTTTAACAGAATCCAGTAAGGTGTTGTCATCTTTCATGTAGGGAAACTGAACCCAGAAGAAGAGGTGAAGACTTGAACCCAAAGAGATGGCTTTGTGAATGCTTGTCTACTCTAAGAACCATACCAATGAGATCTGGCTCCATGTTTTCACAGTAAGTGCTTTACATAAAGACTGATTTTTTAATTCCAAATCTCTTTCCTCCTAAAGAGGAAAAGTCAAAGCAGACATCTAATTCTGCCCCTTGGGCTCAAAGCTCTGAAGCTGATTGATTTATTATGTCGTGTGTGAGGTCGAAAGTAAAAAAAGATCATAGAAAGACCAAAATCATCTGATTAAGTCTTTAACGTGGAATTACATGCTAAAAGGGAAGGACTTGGTTTTGGCCATTTCATGGCTTATGAGAAGGAAATGCAGAGAAAACTCTTAAAATACAAAGTCTTTCAAAACACAGCTGGCTGTATAACTGCTATGTATTCTGCTTAGGGAAATAGCTGCAAGGTTATTTGTCAGCCTGACAAATCAAAACATCCTGAAAGCCCCACAGAGCTCTGAGTTTTTGCTTACAGGCACAATCCAAACACCAAGCTTATCTGCAGGATCATGCCCTAAGATGTCCCCAGCACAAGCCCTTTCTCTTCCCATAGGCCAGGTTTTGCTGTCAATTTTTGGTATTCGTGTCAAGTGCTTCTGGCAAGAGACATGTATGCTTGTAAATGACACTCTCCATTATTGAAGCTCTTTCAATCTTTGTTTAGGTTCATCTGTGTCTTCTCTCTGGTTACATTAAGATCCCTTTGCCATGTCCTATTTGCCTCATGAGTCCTCAAGCTGTAGAGAAAGAGAGGTTTGTGAGATATAGAAAACATGTAGGAAGATATGGTTCTATATTTTTTCCTATTCTGACTAGAATAGAATTTCCTATTCTATTTTTTTAAGTGATGGAACAAACTTCAAGTAATAGCTGAAGCTGAATATTTGTTCTTTATATCACTGTTCATTGGTACTTTATTCACTTTGCTGACATTATTAAACATCTCATTTTGAAATATTTTCAAATTTTGACCTGTTTTTTTTTAATGACAACCGTTTCAGACATAAAAACATAAAAACCAGGCAAGAGTTAACAAAACAGAAAAAGGACTTCTTGAGCCTTTGCTCTCTAATGTGCCTCAGTAATGGTCTATAGAAGAGTCTTCACAATATTTTCCATTACTGTCAGTAAAGTTTCCATGCAATCACTGATAGGCCTTGCTATAGACTCCTCTCAAATTTTGAATCCAGTTCTCTTACATTGTAGGGTAAGGTTTGGGGTGAGATGCTGAGTAGTGTCCCTTTGAGAGTTATGCTGATGAAAACCACCTGGGCTCACTGATGAGTTGACTTTCCAAGAGGAATTACTTGTCGCATGCTCTATTTTATAGCCTCTCCTCTTTGCTGGAATTCAGAAGGATGAAGTTGATCAATCATCAGCCTTCCAGTGCAATATGCAGACTTTTAGCACTTGGGGTCTTTAGTGTACCACCTAGTTTTCTGGAGAAAACATTGATAGCACCATGACTCATACCAGTGAAAGTTGCAGACAGATTCCTTTCCCTCAGGGAATAAATTGTGTGCATGTTGGGAGGAAAGGGAATGAGGTCCGGGAGAGAGCACTGAACTTCCAGAGCCATACTGGTTCCTAAATTGCTGCTGTAGCTGACTCTTGCCAGTATTTACAGAGAAGGTTACAACAAGCTGATTTGATTGATTGTTTGTTTATTTTCATTACTTCATCCTACTGATCATTTTAGATTTTCACTTGGAATATTTGCCCTCATGACTACCAGTGAAATACTTTGCAACCCAAGCTTTTGTCACTGCTTCCTGAATAGGGTACTACTCCGTTGAGAGAGTTTGGTATCTCCAATCTGCACGACTGCAGAGTTGCCACTTAGGTTCTGTTTTGACAAAGAAATTACTAATTTGACAGATCCTGGGAGAGAAAAGGCTTGGGTGGTTTTAGCACTTATGAAGCTTGGGTAGGTACACTCTGGGCTCAATACACAGGGATTTGTGAGCATACATTGATATATCCTGCAACTTTTCGTGCAAGTGGGATTTAACAACTCTGCTAATTTGGTGTAAAAAACAGCTTTTCTATTTAGCAAAGAAATCTCTCTTGGGAGATTGCAAAACCTGATACCAAACCTGAGTGGGGTTTGAACTCTTTTTTATGTTGTATTTCTGTTTTCTCTTATGTTACATAAGGGATGTTAGTCAACTGGGTTGTGTTAAGTAGCATCAATATTTCAACACAGGCTGGAGATGCTCTACTACAGATGGAAGCAGCATATTTCTGAGGTCAGTGCATGAGTCTGTGTCCTTTCATAAGTGCAAAAGTAATTTGTTTCCACTTTTAGTGTTGTAGTAGAGGACTCTCATAGCTGGGAAACTTTGAGCTTGGAATGGCTGGAAAGAGTATTTCAGACAAAGCTTTTGAATTAGGGAAACTGTATAGCCATTCTTGGATTTGGGGAAGAGGAAAGCCAGGTGGGAATGAAAAGAGAATACTTAAATATTGTTTTGCTCCTTCCTGAAAAGAACAGTTACAATGGTGTTGAAATTTTTCATTTTTGAGCTGAGAGTTGTGGACTATAAACAAGAAAGGTCTTAAATCTTGGTAGATTCTCAAGTTCAGTCCTCACCTTGTTAGAAAGATTTGGTAAAAGATATGTGCCCTGGATACAGATCCTATGTTTTGGAGTAGATTCTCTCCCAGATATGGTAGGTGAAAAAGGTAATACAATGATGAAGAAAGACAATATTCAGCTACAACCACTGTGATAAAGATTGTTTTGTCCCATAGTAGTGTTGAGATTATAAACTGTTGTAGGCTGTAAACAAACTTTAATGGATGTGATCTGAAAGATTTGAACCTGAGTTTCTAACATTAGTAAGCATGAACTCTACTCCCCATACTGAAAACCTGGAGAACCATTTGATTATCCACATTATATGAATGGTTGTAGTGCAGTCTACACTCATTCACCAGGCATAAATGAAATTCAGAGTTATCAAATTATGTATTTATATGTGCTGAATGTATTTGTCATAGGTCTTCATTTAGATCATTGTAATCCCAATATTAAGAAAACCTTATTCGGTAGTCAGAAACATTTTGTAGGCAACAGAACAAGCTGCATTACTATCCATAGTACATGTAGGTTTGCAGTGACTAGTAGTGTGCCGGTTTTCCTCCTGGAAATTTTATTATAATTTTATTATCTTTTTTATTATTTTCTCCACTCTTGGTTAAAATTTGCCTTGCATAATGTTGTGGGTTGACCCTGGCTGGGTGCCTGGTGCCCACTCAGTCACTCTGTCACTCCCTTTCTTACTGGGACAGGGGAGAGAATAAGATGGAGGAAAAAAGCCCAGCAGGGTGAGATAAGGCAGTTTTATTACAGCAAAAAGAAAGAAACAAGCAGAGATCTGTGCGCTCAAGAGCTAAAGAGGAAAAGATATCAGTCTCTACTTCCCATCAGCAGTGATGTTTGAAAACGTCCTGGGAAGCAGGGCTTTAGCACACTTAATGGTTTCTCCTCCCTTCCTAGATTGTGTATGTGAGCTGACACCATATGGTGTGGAATATCCCTTTGGCTGGTCTGGGTCAGCTGTCCTGCTTGTGTCCCCTCCCAGGATCTTGCCCACTCCCATCCCCTTTGGTGGGGGAAGGAATGTCAGAGGGACAGCTCCGCTCAGCAGTAGCCAAAACACTGCTCTGTTATCAACACCCATCCAGCTACCAAGGCAAAGCACAGCACTGTAAGGGCTGTGAGATTTACGTCAGTCAGACCCAATACACATAATTATTATATTTCTGGCTGAAAGAAAAGTGAGCTAGAACCCCAGAATTTTCTTTCTGTGTCCACATTTTGCCACATTTTGTAGTAGTTTAGGTCTTGGAGGGTATAATTTAAATATTAAGTAGATCAGAACTCTTTGTGATAATGACTGCACATATGATTCAAAGCATGTAAGAAAAGATAGGTAATCAAAAACCAAATAACTTTTGGTGAGTTGGTGAGAGAGTAAGCTTCTCTACCAACCACTGAAGAAACTGGATGGAATACTGGCTGTGTTGTATTCAATAGCTCTATGATGGTGGTAGGTTGACACTGGTTGGATGCTAGGTACCCACCAGAACTGCTCTCTCACTTTCCTCCACAACTGGATGGGGGAGGAAAAAGTATAATGAAAGCCTCATGAGCTGAGATAAGGACAGAGAGAGATCACTCAACAATTACCATCATGGGCAAAACAGACTTGACTTGGAGAGAATAACTTAATTCATTACAGTCAAAATAGAAATCAATGCAGTATAATGAGAAGTAAAATAAATATTAACCAAACCCTCCTCTACCCCTCCCTCCAGGTTGCTTACGGTACTGCTTAGGGAGAGGAGTCCTTTCCTTGCTCCAGTGTGGAGTTCCTCCCTCAAGAGACAGTTCTCTATTAATTTCTCTAGCATGAGGCCCTTACCATGGGGTGCAGTCCAACCAGAACAGCTTGCTCCATCATGAGACTCCCACAAAGTCACAAGTCCTACCAAGGACCCTGCTCCAGAATTGGCCTCCCACAGGTTCACAGCCTTATTCTGGGCATCCACCTGCTCCAGAGTGGGTCTCCTCCATGGGCTGCAGGTGGATATCTGCATTCCCAGGGACCTCCATGGACTGCAGGGGCACAGCTGCCTCACCATGGCCTGCACCAAGGGCTGCAGGGGAACCCCAGCTCTGGTGCCTGGAGCACCTCCTGTGCCTCCTTCTGCACTGACCTGGGTGTCTGCAGAGTTGTTCCTCTCAGGCTGCTCTTCTCTGGCTGAAATTGCATCTGCATTATAACACCTTTTCCTTCTTCAGTATGTTAATGCAGGAATGGTTGTGACATGGTGTCTGAACTTGGCACTTTCTTGGTGGGTCATTTTGTCTTGCTGTTGAAGTGTGTATTCAGGTTTCCAAATTCATGGACACAGTTCTGTCATTGGAGTCTGTCACCGAGAAATGGCCGGAGGCAAGAAAAGGGGCATGTTCTCATTTCATCATTGCACAGGTTTTGTGGCTATAGCTGTAGAACTCATTCTAACACTCAAGGTGGCTGATCACCATTCATTTTCTTCTTGTGTCATGAACATCAAGCAACAAAAAAAAACAGCCGCATACAGGACTGCAAATGTTCAAACATGGCATAAAAGCTTAAACACCTTATTTATCTGATGAAAGAATCACAGAATCCTTAAGACTGGAAAGACCTCCAAGATCATCAAGTCCAACCTTTGAACACCAGATTGTCAAAGAGACTATATCACAAAGTGCCACGTTGAGTTGTTTCATGAACAACCAGGGATGGTGACTCTACCACTTCCCTGGGAAACCCTTTCCAGTATCTGATCTCCCTTTCTGAGAAGGATTTCTTCCCAATGTCCAATCTGATCCTCCCTTGGTGCAACTTGAGGCCACTTTGTCTTGTCCTGTCACTTGCTACCCAGGAGAAGAGGCCAACCCCCACCTGGCCACAGCCTCCTTTCAGGCAGTTGTGGAGAGTGATAAGGTCACCCCTGAGCCTCCTTTTCTCCAGGCTAAACACCCCCAGCTCCCTCAGCTGCTCCTCACAGGACTTGTGCTCCAGACCCTTCCCCAGCTCCGTTCCCTTCTCTGGACTCACTCCAGCACCTCAATGTCTTTCTTGCAGTGAGGGGCCCACAACTGGACACAGCACTCGAGGTGTGGCCTCACCAGTGCCCAGTACAGGGGGACAATCCCTGCCCTGCTCCTGCTGGCCACACCATTGCTGATCCAGGCCAGGATGCCATTGGCCTCCTTGGCCACCTGGGCACAGCCTGGCTCATGTTCAGCTGCTGTCACCAGTACCCCCAGGTCCTTTCCAGCCCCTCTGTCCCAGCCTGTGGTGCTGCCTGGGGTTGTTTTGACCCAAGGACAGGACCTGGCACTTGGCCTTGTTGAACCTCATACTGTTGCTTAATACAATTTACTTTTCAGTACCAAAATGTTCTTAATGAACCATAAAATATTGTGGTCCTTAATCCACCAATTAACAAGTAAAAAAAGAAGGTATTTTGAGACAGATTTTTGTTTGGTTCTGGTTTAGCAGCTTTTTTCCCCTTATGAGTGGAATACTATGAGTGCTTTATTTATGTTGAATTACTCTACCCTCACAAAGGTTTACAGGCATGCTGCAAAAGATTTCCAGCACATTCCTCTCTAAGGTGAACAAGTCAGTTTTAAGAGGCTTTTAATGAGTCACAGAAAAACATGCAATGTTTTACGTATGAGTCACTACAAAATATGATCAAACATTATTTTTACATTTCTTAAGCAGGAATATATTAAATACATTACCATGATGGTGCATTTCAAGGCATTTTGTGTTCTGGTTATTTACTACGGCTATTATGGCTGTTGCCAAAAAATAGAAAAAGTGCAAATAAAAAAAATATAATATATATGTCTCAAATTTATGAATAAGAATATAACAGAGTTCTTATTTTCAGCTAGTTAAGAATGGGCTGCTATTATATGATGCTGAGCAAGTTACTGTACATGTTTTTGTTGTCTGTTTTAATCACCTCACCTCTGATATTCCAGCCAAAACAAACTCCTTTATTTCATTTCAGTTTTAGGGATTTATAACTGTTGTTGAGTTTAAGAATTCAGTGATTCTTTTATAGACAAGCCAAAAACATTAAATATCCCCCAGAATATAGTATTATCTCTTGAGCCCTCCCTCCATAAGGTGATGTTGAAATGTTTGTAGCAGCTGGAGCTGGCACTGATAAAAGGAAGGGCTGATTTCTGTAGAAATTACATCCTGACATCCTCATTAAGACCTTCCTTTCTGATATCCAATGGTATGTGGGGCAGCTTCCTTTCTCCCTTTTCCTTGACACGACTTGTTGAAGAGGAATGTGAAGGCTGGGTGTGATCTTCCCAACATCAGAGTGAAAGGAAGTAACATACCAAACAGATGATGGCATAAGTGCTGCTGAATCTAATTCCACCTCCACCCCTCTGGGTCACCACTCAGCAGTATTTCAAAAGGTTAAAGTCAATAGTCACAACAAAAAGCCCAGTCAAGGTCTGTCAGTATTAGAAGTGGAGATAGAAGGAGAGCTAATTAAGAACTGAGTTTATTGATATGCTGTATGTTTTTTTTCTGGGTAAGCTGTGCTGGCACTTTGTAAGTTCAAAAGGTAAGGAGAATTCTGCACCAAGTATATACTGAGAAGTGCAGATTGCAACCCCTCTTTATAGAGCTGGGTAAACCTGTTCAGCATGAATAGCAGTACATTGTCTCCAGACAGGCTTTATTCTGATCTAAGTAATGAGAACGTCCCAATTCCTGATGGTACTATCTTTGAGGGAGAACATGGAAGCTGAGAGGTTTACATGTTTTATTAACCACCCCCCTCTGCAACTCTCTCACATTTCTCATATCTGATGTTGCATTCATTTATGTGTGAAACACTTGCAGCTAACCAACAGATAATACTTTTTGACACCACCTTCCTGGAAAGGAGTGATTAGTCAGAGAGCACTTCTAAAGCATTCATGGAGGTAGGGATGTGGAGGGAGAGATAACACTGTCTGCTGTTCTAGGCAGGTCTACCTCTGCATAGTTTGGTTGCTTTCTCACTCCACTTCATGTTAAGCACGTCTGGCTGCCTTCAATTTGCCTTTGCATCAAGAATGTCAAGGGTATTAGGCTGAGGCTCAAATGCATTGTGTGGGCATCACCTAAATGATCATCTCTGTACTTGGGGGCAATGTGTGCAGCACTGTCCAGCTGCACACCCACTCCACGTAGTGGTGGTAACCACTGAGACAAGCTCGTTTAAACAACTGTCCCTGTGGCATGGCCTTTCTTTAATGAATTGTTGTGACAGTCACAGGCAGACCCCAAAACCATACCAGTGAAAACACAGGCCAGAAAGGCCTCTAAGTTAAGCATCTCAGAGCAGAAGTTTGGCCTGTCTGTGCAATGGCAGGGGAGATATAAGTTGTGGACAAACTAAAGTCGCCAAGGAGCTGTTAGGTGTCCATTAGCCAACTCCCAAGAGGAGACCTTACTATATTCAGGCCAATTGCTTAAAATGATGAGCCAGTCATGCCATGCAAAGAACGAGCTGCAAACTACCCCACAACCACACACACCAAGTGGTCATTCGCATTTGCTACCTTCTCCATATTTTTCAGTACAATTTTCACAATTTATTTCTCTGTTTTCAAATACGTATTTTAGGATCCTGTACAGCAAAGCTAAGAATAAGAAATTGTTTTTCCCAGTGTTACACAAAAATCACAACAGTAGCTATGCCTTTTATGACTCCCAAGTAGTTTTTTGAAGAAGAAAATCAGCTCCGCACTCTTGTATAACCTGACTATAATGATGATGCCGTGTGTATGAATGATGAAAGAAAATGATTTGGCAAGGAATTAAAAAAAATCTAAAGATGAAAAGCACATTAAAATTTCCATTCAAATCTCGAGAAGATATATAAACCTAGCAACATTAAGATGATTGCTTTGGGTTACTAGAATTTGAATATCATTTGATCTCCATTTAAAATATCTACATATTTTTGTATGACAAGCTTTGATAGCAAAGCCAGTGATAATGAGAGTTTGATGCTTTACTTATGGACACTTTTGCTCATAGCTCTGTGCTACTGCTATGAGATATCCTGTGATAATTTGTCTGAGAAGGAATTACCCTGTAACATTTAATCATTACTTCTTTGGTGTGTGGTTTGGTTAACATGCTTAACATACCTGATTCAAATTACTTAGGCTTGATACAGAATTATCTCATCCTTTAAGACATACTGATTTTTGCCACAGCAAAAAGAGCTTGTGCTCCATAATGCAAATATGTAGAACATGAAGAGTTATACCAGTCCACATATATGCTGAAATTCTCTAGAGATTCAAGACAAACAGTGATACATAACACCAAGAAATACTAATTACACTAAGCATTTTGCAAACTTGCTGGAAGAAATATAAAAAATAAGATGACATATCATGAAGGTACAACATATGGTACAAGGCCAGATGCAGGAAATGCATTGTGTGATTACTGTGGGCTGAAACTCCACATCTAAACCACACGATTTTAGAAATTGCTTTACAGCATCAATTAATAGCTAAGGTGATTACAGCAACCTTAAAATGGAAGGGCGGCAGACAAAGTAACAGGAGCACAGAAAACATGGTGACCTTTTTTTTTTTAATTGATACACACAATCCACTTTAATATAGAAGTAAGGTAGCATTATGGTGGTTTTTTTTTTTTTTTTTTTATTTTATTAATATTGACATTNAACAAAATCAGTTTGTTTAGCCACAGATAACCAAGGTCAAAAGGAGTCCTGAGGAGAAAAAGAGTCACTACAGAAAAGCCAAATTAATAATTTCAGCTGGTATTGGCCATGAAGAGTGGGTCTGGCCCAACAGTCTCTCACTACAGAAACAGAGAATCTAGAGTTTTCCTGTCAATTTAGAAGTAAATTTTAAAAAGAAGGCTCTAGAAGACTTTGTTAAAACCAATGGTAAAAAAAAAAAAAAAAAAAGCTGTTATCAAAATGTCTCTTAATTGTCAATTAAACATAGTTCAGTAAGCACAGAAAATAATTAATATGGTGTTAGTCTTTAAAAAAATGTGTGGAGAAATATCCTTGAAGACATATACCTGGCACCTGTATCCTGCAAATTTATAGCTTTTACAAAATACTAGAACTGAACATGAACCATAATAAAATAATGAAAGCAAATATTTACTCTATATACATTTGACTTCCTTTTGCAGCAGATTTTTTTTTGCAGATGATGCCTCATGAACCTACTAGAACTCTTTTATAGACCTGAAAGGTTGTTCATATGTAGATTCGAATTATGAATTTAAATCTGAAAAAAAGGTTTTGACATGTTTTGGTTTTTTTTGACCAAGAATGCAGCCAAGTTTCCACTAGACAAAAGTGCTTTTTTTTGAGTGAAAGCAACTAAGTAATAGATAAGAAGCAAATAGTAACAACAAAAAGTCATCTTTCACTTAAAGATTGCTAGCAAGAATGAAGGACCACCTCAAGCTTCTCTAGTGCTCACATGTGTTGACCAGCTTGCTGTTAAATGATCAGGTATGGGGATAAATTGTGAGCTGGCAAAGTTTTCAGATTACACATAGTTATTAGGGCATCAGTGATGTCCTAATAACTATGTGTAATCCAGCTGATGGCATAAGGCTTCAGAAAGATTTTTTTTGTTGAAAAACAAGATAATAAAAGGGCAGATTAAGTTTAATCCTAGAAAGTATGAAATAATGCACACCAGGAAAAACAGCTATTGTTATAAGCTTGCAACAGCATCTAAATTAGCACTCTAGAGATTTTTAAATCATTGTTTCACTAGGGGTCATTCTCCTGATACTAATGTTAAAAATGATTACTCTCTTCTAGTTACATGGTGTAAGAGAAAGCAGGAGATGGTTTCCAGGCAGCACTTTGTGCATAACTTAACTGTGATTGTCCTCAAATATTAACACAGAAATAAAGAATAACAAGAAAAAAAAAACCTGCTCATGTTACTTGAAAACCATGGCTTATCCGTGCCTTGAATATTGCATGGAAACCTAGTCACCCTTTGTAAGAGAAGTACCAAAAAAAGTAGAAGATAGGCTGAGAATAGAATAGATAGATTGTCAAAGTTGAACAGATGTATAGAATTGCTTCTGTCTAAAGAGAAATAAAGTGGGGAACTTCATCTCAGAATATAACAGGTCCCACATAACTGTGGAGGGTCTTGTAGAAGTGTCAAAATGTAGAAATGGTACAGAGAAGGTTGTTAAAGCATCATTTCCCACCATGCAAGAAATTGATAGGATCAGGTAAAAAGTTATAACTAAATGAAATGGAAACTACCTCTCCAAAAAGTATATAATCAAATTAAGATGCCTGTTGTAATGGATTTGTTAAAAGGATAAGTGAATTAAAAAAGAATTTGGGCAGCTTCACAGATCATAGTCCATCATTGGCACAACTTCTAGTTTGACAAGTTCCTAAATCACTAACTCAGAAAAGCTGAGAAGATATATCAGCAGAAAGGTCACATGCTCCTTGTCCTATTTGTCATGTTCCTAAGCCCTGACTGCTGGCTACTGTCACAGCCACTGTGGTAGGACAGATGAAGTGGTGTCTTAAGGCCAAGTAAGTGAATTATTTTAAAATACATCCATGGTGGTGAAAAAAACAATCAAAGAGACCTAATTCTGATGGTATTCTAGCAGTCTGACTCATTTTTTATCGAATGCAATCTTAATGCCAATTAATCATAAGGGTTTCTGAACAAATATTTGCATTTTAATAGGAATGTCAGAAATTTTTATGTTGAACATGTTCTTGATTCTTCCTGTGCTCAGAGGAGCTGACTCACAAGCTGATGCTAATATCCAGTTTGTACTAATATGTTCAAAATATAAGGGTGTAAAATTACTCACATTGCCACTTCATTAATTTACATACTAAATGTTCCTCATTCTACTGCTGTGAGTGAAAAATACAGAAAATGACCAATAACAGAGAAGAGGTGGTGAAACTTTTCTGTTTCTCTATCTAAACCCACATAAGCATAGGGATGAGAAGGTGTTGCTTTCATGGCAGATATTTTAAGTGTAGGTATTAAGCCAATAGCAAAGATTTTGTTGGCACATTTTAAATATTTGTCTTTGAAATCACTGTAAGTTTTGGTGTTGGGAAGGAAGTGCAGCTTTCCACAAAGCAGTATTTGTTTCCATTTGCCTGGTAAATCCAGTCCTAGTAGATCTAGATGTCATGAAATCAAAAGCTGTGGTAATGGTCTGTCCCAGTGCCATGCTAGAACATTACTTGCTTAGTCACTGACCTTTGGAGAGGCAGAGTACGAGCTGCCTCCTGGGAAAGTACCAAACCTAGAAAAGCCTGTTGTTTCATAGCGTATCTCTTAATGAAGGAACCTCCCTTGTGCTTCCTTGCATACTCACTCAGTGTTGTCTAGGACGGCATCTGGAGATCAAAGCATCTGGTGAGGTTCTATCACATAAGGGACCAAGAAAAGCACCAAACACATCCAGAATTAGCCATGCTTTGGAGTAAGTGAAAGGTGACTCACCAAGGGGGGAGCTTCACTGGATGTATGATTGCTGTGTATTCTAACCATTAGCAGGATAAAGAGAGTTTCTCCTTCTAAAGTGGGGGCTTTGCACTGGGCTGAATAACTGCGAGGTTCTCAGGCCATGCAGAATTACACCCCAAGTGTACAGAGGAGGAATGCTACACATGTACACACTTACTTATACACCCTCTTGGTCAGAAGGAATGGTTGGCCTGCAGAATGACAGGGCACCCTGATGGCTCGCATCCTAAAAAATTGGCCGGGGAATTCTGTTTCTGGATGGATGAGGGAATGGCCTCTTCGCAGGAAATAGAAAAATCACAAGGAAACCTGAAAAATACAGTCCTTCTGAGAGAGGTGAGATGGTGATTCCCAAGATGAAGACCCTGTGGTAGAGGGAGATAAATATCTCATGCATACTTGCTTGAGCAGAAGTGAGTTTTCTCCTTTCAGATTCCCTCTCATTTTGTATTTACATTTTTTGCCTGTGGTGGGTCACTGAGTGCAGGGTGGCAGCTAAGGATGGTAATGCAGGAGGGACTTGTGAGCATTTTGTCTTCTTTCTCAGCCCTTGCCATAGTATGCCATGCCAAAGAGAAGAGAAACCACCTGATAGATAACCCATGCTAGGATTGCTACCAGCACCACTGGAGGAGTGAGAGGGTGAGAAGAGAAGCTCATGTGCCCTCAGATAACTATGAATTCTGCAAGCATCCTTTGTATTTTATATTTCCTTATATAAACCTTTGTGTGATTTTAGAGCCTACATTGGGTTGACTAAAGGCTGTGATTTCATAATAATTCTAAGCAACTTTAAATAGTTTCCACCAACTACTCTGAAAGCTATGACTGTACATGTGCAACATACATATTGTAGAAGCAGATAAAATTGGCATCTGCTTACTATGAGAAACCTAGGAGAGATTTTCAATACCAGAAAATGCCTCAGTTTTAGTATGACCTGAAGAAAGAATCTTATGTCTTGATCTCCAAACCACAGCTCCTGGCTCTCATGAGATGGCTTTCATGTTAATTGTCTCCTGAAGGTTATTTCTCAGGCTCTTGGTACTTCTGTTGGCTTACTTGGCTTGTTACTCAAGCCTGGCATTGTCTTTTGGTTATTCCTGGTATTCATCTTCTTGCTGCTTATCTTAGCCTGTCTTGTTTCTCATCCTCCTGCAACAGAGCTGGCATTACTACCTTCCCAAGCTCTTCTCTTAGAAGATCTGACAAATATTTTCATCTCCCAAGGCATATCTATTAATTCCCCTAGCTGTTTCCTTATCTCTACTAAGTTTCTCACCTGCTCATTTCCTCAGAGCTGTTACAGCACAGCTCTTACTTATTCCATGACATTTCTCTCTTCCCTCACCATACTTCTTTCTTTGTTTACTATGTCATGTGTTCCATCTACTCATGGATTTAATCTCTCATGATCTACTTTTTTCCTCTCCCAGCTGATATGGTTATAGCAGAGTTGCTATGAGAAATCCTGCTTTGCCAATTCTAGTCTGTCACAGCAACTTGTGTGGCCATAGGGATGGACTACACAGATACTTGAAAGGTCTGCCACAGTCAGTTCATGGTGCATCCAGAATCATGGATGGGCAAGTAGAACACCCCAAATTTGGGCTGTAATTATCAGTAGGACCAGAAGTAGGAAGCAGGACTGAGTTTATGGCTGTAGTTTTGCACAGGGACTTTTTAAAAATGAAAGAAAAATGCATGAAGGTAGATGATTGTATTTGCATCGTTGACAAAAGAAATTTCTAGCAAAGATTTTGCATCTCTCAGACAGCCTGTCCCAAAATACACATCACCCTGTGCCCAGGCCTGCACTTTCTGTTGTGATTTCGCTGATGCCCTTTGACAGCTCCAGAGAGCCAGGTGACTGCAGAGCTGGGTTCCTCTGAGTGCTGCGGGAACATGTGCCCTCCGTAGTTTCGCCAGACCTGCTGGTGGTGTTTTCTCTTCTGTCTGGAGGGCTGTTATCCATTCACTAACCACGCCAGCATCCCTAGCACCAGGCCAAGTTACTCTGCAGAAATCCCATGTATGGGCTGTTGGTCTGAGCAGTGCAAAAGCCTCCCCAGGCTGGCAGGCATCACTGCAAATCAACAGCATGTGAGTGCAAAGAGCTTGACTTCAGTCTTTGCCTGGGGCCTCTGTGCACTTTGCACCTTCTCTCTGTAGCGCTGCAAACTCATGCTGTTCAGAAGAGGTTGTGTACTGATTTATGCCTGCTTGCTGCACTGAGATCAAAAAAACTCTTTAGTTTTTTTTTTTTCCTACATTCTGTGAATATTCTGAGCAATTCTGTGCTCAGCAATTGTTTCTTATTACTCAATATATCCTTGTATATGTGTATCCTTGTAATGTATTGAGGGTAAAAGGTATATGCCATGAACAAAGGTTGTTAGTTTTAACTAGCTTCTTTTCAGACAAGAGAAAAGATTTTCTGCATCATATCTTTTCACTCTAGCATGCACTGAGTCCTCATCAGGCTTTAATATGTTCAGATAACCAGCATTTGGAATGTACGTGGGTAGTGACTTTAATTTGCTTATTAATGGAGAAGCAGGATCACATCAATGGCATTCATGCAGATGAATCCCTCTGCTATGATGAAAGAATTTATCTTCATATTCTAAGAATGCAAGTGTCCTGAGTCAAGTTCTACTAATCAGAAAATATAAACAGCCCAGCTCTGATGAGCAATATCCAGCAAGGGGAATGCAGGTAATCAAAAGAATGTGGCTCTGCAAGTGAAACCCCTGAAAATATGCAAGGGCTTCTGTGCAGCATACTCCTGGTGTTCATAAAAATAAATAACTATAAATGAGAGTATTATATTTTTAACATGTAGGAGTTGCAAAGTACAGTGACTCAGAGGTACAATTAACAGATTTTATTATTGGAGACAGAAGTAGCATGCAATCATCCAGCAATAAGAAAAACATTTGAAATCAACCTTTTCTTGGTGATCTCCTACACATTGTCATTTCTTGCTTTGAGCCATGTCAGAAACCTCTTACTAAATAAACCTTTTCTGGAAGAGCAAGATTTTTATCTGAACAGAAGATCTCCTAAATTAGAGGCAGAGCTATAAACTTCCACTTGGAGCCTTTGCTCCACCTTTTCTCTGATAGTAAGAGATTAAGTGAAGTCACCACTGAGAAAGAAGCAGAAACGAAACCAGACGGCCAGAGATGTCTCCCATACACTGTGGTAAAGTTAGGACTGCTTTTACAGCTAAGTGTTAGCTGCCACTTGATGTTGTTTATAATTCTGTTTCTTTGGCAGTGCTAGGTGGACAAGCAAAGAAAGCATAAGGTCAGAGCAAGGCCACTCAGCATCTGACTCTACAAGGTTTTGAAGAATTTTTCAAGGTCCCAGAAGCATTTCAAAAGACTGCTCTTTCAGTGAATATCCAAGTTACAGAAGCCATGAGTTCCTTCATATGAAAAGCAGGGACTTCTTGTCCTTTAATAGCATTTTCAGTTGGGATAGGATGGTGAGATTGTGAAAAAAAAATCAGATCTGCAAATATATTGTTCAGAGTTTACAAAGTTGTCAAAATTTTCCCTAAAACTGAAAGAATATTAATTATCTCTCTTTTGGATCTAAAGTGCTCCTACCTGTGCTACATATGCATCCTAGACGCTCACAAGTGATGGGTTAAAATTTTTAATGATTGCAATAGATCCTTGTCTTAGGCCATGGCTGAACAATTCAGAAAAATTGAAATTTTTTATTCCTTGGGGCCTAATTTTCCTCACTCACAAACATAAATTGGTTGTCTTAACCAATAATATTAAGCAGACAAAAAGGGCAACATAATCCAGGATGACATGCAAAGCAAATTCCTCAAGTCTATCCATTTCACAGTCCTCAACTTTGCAGAGGCTGTGGCTGAACCAGCATCTTGGTCTCCCCCCAGCATCTGCCCTCTGCCGTGGGGTCTGGGGATGGGGAACTGCTCTGTCCCTCTCTTTCCCTTGGGTCTCTCATCACCTGCAGCACCAGGGCAGGGATTGTCCTCCTGTACTGGGCACTGGTGAGGCCACACCTCGAGTGCTGTGTCCAGTTGTGGGCCCCTCACTGCAAGAAAGACATTGAGGTGCTGGAGTGAGTCCAGAGAAGGGAACGGAGCTGGGGAAGGGTCTGGAGCACAAGTCCTGTGAGGAGCAGCTGAGGGAGCTGGGGGTGTTTAGCCTGGAGAAAAGGAGGCTCAGGGGTGACCTTATCACTCTCCACAACTGCCTGAAAGGAGGCTGTGGCCAGGTGGAGGTTGGCCTCTTCTCCTGGGTAGCAAGTGATAGGACAAGACAAAGTGGCCTCAAGTTGTGCCAAGGGAGGATCAGATTGGACATGAGGAAGAATTTCTTCATGGGAAGGGTTGTCAAGCATTGGAACAGACTGCCCAGGGAAGTGGTAGAGTCACCATGCTTGGAAGTGCTCAGAAAGCTTGTGGATGTGGCACTTGAGGACATGGTTTCAAGGTGAATATGGTGATACTATGTTAATGGTTGGGCTCGATGATCTTAAAGGTCTCTTTCAACCTTAAGGATTCTATGCTATGCAGGCAGACCCAGCTGGTCTGACCCTGGCCTCTCCTTCTTGGAGGTAGTAAATTTCTCAAGCACACACATCCAAAACATGCTTTAGATCCCCGAAATAAACTCTCATGTAACAAGTTAGGGTTCATGGAGGAGTGATTTTGAAGGACTTTCAAGGCAGCAGTGTTGTCGGTTTGGGTTTGGGTTTTTCTAAACTCATGACTGGAATGTCTAGACCAGGTTTCTACACTTTCCCATGATCACAAAATTATCTAACAGAAATTCTGTGCAGGCACAGGACTTTATTTCTTGTGCAAAGAGGAGTCAGGACTGCTGAACTTCTGTCTGCAGCTTCTGAATCTCCACTTGCTCTGAACTGCACGATCTTTTGCCGGTTAGCACTGCACTTGGCAGAAGTACATGGAGGAAGAATATCCCTGAACCTATCCTTGAACCAAGGTCTTCCTGCAGCTTACAATGAGCCGTCGGTTCTCAAAGCCTGGCCTGAGCTGCCACAGTGCTTTGAGAAATGGTGTGAACTTTGAGGCAGGGACATCACAGGGGGCATTCAGCAGTGATCTAAACTGTGATGGGGAGCAGTAAGAGGTACAGAGGGCTCACTGTGTCAGTTAGAGGTAGAGGTCATGGATGTGAGAGCATAACACCAACGTGGTTTACAAAGGGAAGAATAATAGCTTTATAGTTTGGACAGCGGAAATTATCAGTCTACAAGATAACTGCTTTTGCCTTCTTGTAAATATTGTCCCTGTTTTGGAGTTGGTAATATTATTGCAACTTTTTCTTAATAAGTGGTTCACCATCTCCTGGAGTCTTAGGAGGGGCTCTCTGAGTACAGGAAATATTTGATGCATTTGTTCTCATGAAGAGCATGCTGTTGGTTTATTTTTCTGTTTTGAAGGGTTTTGAGATATCAGCCTGGTAAATTCTGCAATTCTGTTTTCAAGAAATTTTTTTTTCAAAATTAATAATTCAACACACTGGAAAGCAGGACTGCCAAGACTGACATGAGCTGCAATTTAGCTGCTTGAACAGTTTCCACATTGTCTGCCGTGGCTCAGGACCGATTTTGGGCTCAGAGATCTCCCTGGGATCCCAGGTCAACAGTTTACGCCCAATATAACAACTAGCCCTAATATGGTTTTGCTGTGCAGAGACATCAGTCTTGACACATAACCTGGGATGGGGAGGATGGGCTGCTGTAAGCTGAATTTGACAATGTAATATGCTCTTGTGTAGGTGGTAAGGAATATGTTCAGTCTGTAAAAATAGCCATGCAGACCTTGAAAAGACTGTAAATTCACAAGATAAGTGAGAGAGCTGTTGTGCTGAGGTACTGGAGTTGTGACATCTGCTTAGAGTTTTTCCTGTGCTTGGTTACTCATGATCCTCCATTGAAATTAGTTAGGAGTGTGCAGAGTGGGGCTGTGAAAGGGGAGATGAGCAATCCCATCTTCCTGACGGAGGTGTTTGGTGAATGGGTCTTCAACAGAGGGCTCTCACAGTTATTGCCCAGCACCACACTTACTCTGTATGTTCTCTGAACCTGCTCTAACTCCCTAGAAAACAGAGATGGCATTGTCTTGTCTTGCAAATGCATGGGTTCCCAGCAGAGGGCTACAGGAATCTGGACAGTGGTAAAGCAGAGTGTACTCTGTAAACCATTGCGTGAGAGGTGCAAAGGGATTGCTCATGTGCAGAAAAATCCCAAGCACCCCAAGGAAGCTTCTTCAGCAACATTCAAAGACTTGGTCTACAAGGTTATGTGTCATTATGTGCACCAGCAATAGCCACCTGGCCATTATTTATTTTTGTTGCATGTGTGTGAGGAAAAGCTCAATACCTTTTGGATATTGTGGTTTACACCAGCATTATTCATGTCTTTTCCCAGGCCTCTATAAGCTGGGAAAGTCACCTTGTGTTCAACCAATACTGGGTGTATCCCTCTTTGGCTATTGTCAAGGAGCCAGCATTTCATCTCTCAGCAGGCACATTACAGTCACATAATGGAGGCAGGAACTCAGCTGAAATAAAGCAATGCTGAGAGCTTGTCAGAAATGTAAATGACATTGCACCTATTGTCAGCTACATATCCTTCATTGTTCTCACAGTTGTTTCCCAGCTGAAAAAATGCTGGGAAGCCTGCGTGATGAAATCAGAGCCTGTTTACTGTAACATGCTCTGTCAGGAACAGCTAACTGATCTCATGCTGCAAGTAGCATACTTCTGTGGAAAGGAAAACTGAGAACTGAAACCCAGTGTTTTCAGTGCTGCAAAGCTGCAGCCTCACAATTTCCTCTGGCTGTGTCAGTATCGCAGGGAAGGCTGAAAATGAATTTACCTTAATCGGGGGGGAAAGGTGGTTCCTGCTAACCTGTGCTGGAAGTAAAGCTAGAAGGACCTCACAAGGTTTCTTCCAGAAGAGGAAGGATTGCTCTGCAGGGGAAAGAGAAAGAACAGGAATTTAGATGAAAGTCGAGCAAAGAAAAACTCTAACCCCAGGAAGTTCACAAGGGATTTCTGTACACAGTTTGTTTAGCTGTCCTTAAATAATGGAAACCTGAGAAATGGTGGTATTTAGAAACTGAAAATAAACACACAGCATGTCAACAAAAGAGTTACAAAGAGAGACAAGGTAAAATAATTTTCCAGTTCCTCTTCTTCCTCATAATCACATAACATGAAAAATAATGCCAGAGTTGTTTTTTTATTCTTTCCCCTCAAAATTTCTTTGATACCTTCTCTTTACTGGTGGCTATTCTAGTATATCTCAGAAAATTAAGTTCCATCTATCTCATTAGGACAACAGTAGTGGCAAAGTCAGATACAGATAATGACACCATGAATGTACATCACAGAAGTACTGCTCATCACTTTTTAGAGGAGTTTCCCATGAGGTAATGGCATGAGTCAGCACGGAGGCTTTACAGCACAGACACAACGAAACAGGCAATTTGAACAGAGATAACTGTGATTTGTTTTGTGCCTGTTGCCTTTGACCAGTGCTCTGATCATATCAAGTCTTATTTTTTTTCCCCACCTGTTATGCTTGCAATAATGGTAAAACTGTAGGGATATGTTTCTGTATCTGCACATTCTTGGAAGAAACTTCAAGGAATAAGCTAAGAAAATTAGTTGCTTGTTGGTACCTGCCAGACAGTGAGTGCATAAAGTCAAATTTGGTCTGAGGACAACTCTTAGTAACTTGGTAGAGTGATGTTATTTGTTCCTGGTTTGGTAGAAGTTGGCCTGTATGTATGAAAACTTTTTTTTTTTGCAAGAAGAATTATTTTTTCCTATTCAGAAATACCTTCTTAATCTAATAATAAAACCCATATAAATGTGCAAATATACTCTGTGTATCAATTAGGTCTTCTTCCCTTTCCATTTAACTGCCTTTCACCTTGCTTCATGTAAATGGAACCACTCTCCTCTGAGATCCCCTCCATTTTTATCTCCTTGGAGGCAGGGGAAAAAAATGCTGGTCTTGCATTCACATCAGCTTGTTATTGATCTCCTTGAATCCTCCTTGAACCTTCCCCCTCCTATAGCACCACAATAAAATATAGTAAAAATTTATTTCATCATAGAACTTCCATGACCTTCATCTTAAGCCTGAGTAGCAGAGACACTGTACAGATGTGCTTTATTTTCTCATATAAACCTTGATATGGATTATTTTGTGATAGCATGACATTAATTTTTTTTGGTGTAGAATGTGTGTTATCTACTTCTTCTACTCATTTCTGAAAATGTTCCTCTGTCACTTGGGTTCTAGAATTAGTCACCTGTCTGTATTTTGCATTTTAAACCTGTCATCAGAGAACAGCTTAGCAATACCTGTTGCAGATATCTCACCTCATCTCACCTGCCTTTAATTCACTGAGTGGGTGTTTGTCTTTGATTGTAAGAAAGTTCTCAGATGCATCACCTTTCATTTCCAAATACCTGGAAGGTAATTTCCAGCTGTTTGACCATTTTACCTATCCTGCCCAAATTTAAGGCAAAGTAAAAAGGAGCTTCTGCAGTGTTCCCTATGATAATAGGATTTTTGGGGCATTTATTGAACTGGTAATATTGCATAAGGAATTTTATGAGTGGGTTTTCTTTTAGTTTATCAGGATGAAATTGCCAGGTTGGAAACCATAAACTCAAGAAAATGTGAGGGTTTCTTTCAATGTTTGAGATAAGAAAGAAATATCCAGTCTCTTGAGGAACTGTTAATAAGTCAAATTGCTTAAGAACTTACTAAACCTGACTTTTTCCACATTTAAAAAGTCATAATTTTATTGGTTATTTGAACATTATTTAGTGGTTAGGACTTTTGGTATGCAATGGATGGAAGAAAGGAGTGAAATTACCACAAAGAAGCACAGTAGTGTGTGAGTACACAGTAGCACTAAACACTTTTGGTTAAATGTCTAGGTTTAGATTCATATCCTTGGACAACCCAAATATATAGTCCTCTTAATTCTGGTCAAAAGGATCCTGTTTCTCTAAACTGAAAGGAAATGAATACTATCAGTTGAACACATCTGGAGTTCTGTTATATGAACAAGTGTGGAAAGGAAAGACAAAAAGGCTATTGAATTAATGTAGAATGATTGTAAGTATTACACAAACAACAAATATCACTGCTGTGTTCTCTCATCAGATTTAACCCACCCCCCATGATCATGGGTACTGTAGAGCTGTAGTGGTGCTGAGACCTCCTGTTCAGCTCTCAGCTGCCTTTTTGCAGCACTGTAGAGCTTATTTTATGCCACAGTCAGAGCTGATGTGACAGAAAAACTACATTGGGCCAACCGCAGCTGCCAACAGGTAGGTTCATGATTCAAGTACTTAACATCCTTGTATTTAAAAACAAACAAACAACTTACAAAGAGAAGGAGGGAAGACTACATTAAAAATGTACTTACTGTGAACATGCCATTCAGCCTCCTGTTAAAAGTCTGCGTGTTGGGATTTGTTCATCTCCAATTGCTGTGTGATGTTTTCTTCAGACTGGCAGATGAGGCATTTTTTTCATGCCATTGTGTCTGGATCCCATGCAGGAACGTGATTATGTCAAAAAATCTGATCAGTAAAGCAAAAATCCTCTTGAACCTGAAAAAACAGAGACATGGGTATCTGATTGCAGCTCAAGGGACAGGAGTAATCAGGGGCTCTTTGAACCCAGACACAGCATGGAACATGTAAGGAATTGCACAAACTCATGAATTGTGGACTTTTATACTTAATCCACTGACACTGGAATAATTCACTAGCCAGAATTAAGGTTCACCCCCTCACTTTGTGGTGAGCAGTCCTGCGGTGTGAGGGGAAGCCTCCTCCTCCCCTAATGGCACCTGTGCCTCATCTCTCTTGGACCTAAAAAATGCATCCCTTTCCTACTTCCCTGCGCTTGCTGTTTCCAGAGGGGTGCCTATCCTCTCCTTCCTTGCTCCCCTTGCAGCCTTTTCCCCTCACAGTAGGAGTGGGGCTGCCATTTACGGGGAGAGCCAGCTCAGGAGAGCATGGCAGAGGGCATCTTGAACAGTGTGGGTGTTTGGGAGGATGGGCAGCTCGAGGGGCAGCTCGAGGGGCAGCAGGCAGAGGAGCCTTGGCTGCACCAGGGGGGAGCAGGACACGTGCAGGGGGTCCCAGAGTCAGCTATGCCGAGCAGCTGGCAGCATCCCTTTCCTGGAGAGGTGCTGGACAAGCACCTCTGAGAACAACCATGCAGAACATTATTCAAAGATACAGAGCAGTGCTCTTGCAAAAACCTTGTGGGCAAGGTGTTGTGACTTGCACTGGCCCTGCACGGCACTGCAGGATCTGCCTCATGTTTTCCCTTGAAAGTAATCAATCTAAGGGATTCTTACCTAAGGGCACTTACCTTATTATGAAAAGGACGGAGCAAACCTCAAATGAATGCCATCCTTTTTTTTACTCCTTCTATACCTGTGGTACAAAAACCATAAAAAAGTGGTCCATAGACTGCTTTTCAAAAATATAAATAAATCACTGCACTTGGACTTCAGATTTTAATTTATTGAACTTATTTTATTGTTTTCATTTTCTTTTCTGCTTGTATACAAGAAGGGAAAGAAAGAAAAAATGAATGTGATATTAGAATATGTCTATACACTTTTTCATTTCTTTTAGTATAAGACATTAAATGAATAAATAAGGTCAAATAAAGCAAATTAAATTCAAAATTAACCCTAATTTTTATTAGCAACATGGACAGCTTTTCTTTTATGCCAATGAATTTTTCTCCTCAGAAAAATAAACATTCTTTAAATCATTGCAAGGCGTGGGTAAGGAGATTTCCTCTGGGATACTGTCAGAAACTATTTAAAAGTTCAAGGGAAGAAGTTTCTACGGCTTTCCTGGTGAGACAGTCCTGAAGCTCATTAGTGCTCATTGAGCCTTTCCTGCTCTTTAAGCCCACCCTTCCTTTATTTTCTTATAGTGAGCTATTAATTTGTAACAGTAGAATATAACAGGAACCAGCTATGTTTGCAGCAAGTTAAAACTCTGTATAATATTGCAAACTCCTACTAATGTTTTCTGCTATAACATCTAATAATTCTTGCTGACTAAATTACGTTTTTATCCTGCTCCATATGGTAGTGCTTTCTTAGGGAAACGAAGTTGCTTTACTTGGATTGAAATATGAGTAAAACCTAACAGAAACCTTTCCCTGAACCTTTTTTCTCTGTCTAAGCCTACTTGTGTTTGTAGTAATTCTGTATAAAGGTCACTTCCAATTTTCTTCACCCTGAAGGCTTCCCAGTAAAACCTCAGAAGACGTCCTGACAAGCTCTCCCTGACATCTTCGCCTCCAGTTTCACAGTGATGATGACACCACCATGCTTGCCTCCCTGGGAACCTGGCAGAAGAACCTGACTGTGCACAATGTGAGTCTTCACTCATTAAAACATACAGAGACATTGTACAAAGAAACCTTTTGCACTGATCTCCAGGTAAGGTTTTAAAGAACAGAAAAAAGGTGATAAGACAGGAGAAGACCTTTAATGCATTATCTTTTATAATAATGATTTCTGTAGGACATCCAGCATAGCAAATACGAAGTTTCTGAAGATCTTGGGCAGTTTAATCAGACATGCATGTGTACCATCACCTGTTAGCTGCACGGAAGTTGGAGACCCAATTAGTGCAGGCATACAGAGTTTGTGAGCAGGGGTGCTGTGAAGTGCAGTCCTACAGTAACCTCAGCGACAGGGGTCACAAAATGCTGGCACTGCTGTCGGGAACCAAAGTCATCTGACTTAAGTGGAAATGAGCTGACCTGTTTCCCAAGCCAGCTTGGCCTGGAGCTGGGTTCCTCTGCAGAGTGCACAAACCAGTTTCCACTGTGTGAACCATCCCTTGGGAGCAGACAGGCTGACCCCTGGTCCCTGTGCCTGGGTCCCTTCCACCACGCTTGCTCACCACCATCCAGCCTCTGGCACTGAAATACCTGTCCCACTGCTGTTTTTTCACATTTTGTTTAACTCTTTTTTTCGACAGAGCGCCTCTCTAAGTCAGATTAATGAAAGGAAAGAGTTTGCCAGTTGGCCAGCTTTTAGCACACACCGAATGCTCTCTTGAACAGTTCCCATAATATTAATGTATAGTGTCTTTACCTTCAGGGCATTCACTGTTATCAGATGTTTCTCCCTTTTCCTGCTGCATGAAGCTCAAAATTGCAACATATGCTGCAAAACACATACCTTTGTTTCTTAACTCCTGCACCCACTTTTTCACCTGATATTTATCAGCATAGCTAAAATCAGTCTGGGGCAGATATTCAGCTCTTCTGAAGATACTCTGCCACGCACCTGGATCTGCCTGATTGATTGCTCCTAAAGCTCTTGCAACAGGATAGATTTCCCTGCAACCCTTCCTTCATCTCCACAAGTATGCAAAGCAGTGCTTATGTCTTCAGAATCAGGGATTTAGCAGCTGGGGCAAAACCTGCCTAACGATAAAGTGAAGTGTATTTTGTGCACCGAAAGTGCCTGAGCAGAGAGACATCTGAGGCAGTGTGCCCACATGGTCTTTGGGACCCCAGATGGTCTCTGGAGTGCCCTGCCCATGGAAGGGTCCCTGCTACCAGTGTCTCACTGCTGCTTTTCTGCCCCATGTTGCTGCACAGCACAGTGGCCTGCTGCTCCCTTGCCTCCCACAGTGTCCAGGAAAACTGAGTGGGATGTTAGGAGCAGCAGGCATTACTGCCAGGCCCATCTACCCACATATAAATACCTCCAGAAGACTGGAGAGAGGAGCACTGGGCAAGGTGACTGTGGGCCTCAGGAGGCAGTCATGTCTCCCCCCATTACACCAGGATCTGGCAGCATGAGTGATGGCCCTAAAAATCTTCTTAATTGGCTTTTCTTAAAGATCAGTTCTCTACAAAAATTCCAGCACTGAGAAAGGAAAATCAGTGGGGGTCTGTGGTTGAGTTAGGGTCAATGGGTTGCATCAAATATGTCCTGTGACTGTGAGCAATCATATTTCAGCACTTTTACTTTTTTAAACCTCAGAAGAACACTGAATTTTCATGTTTTCTCATATATTATTTTTGAGAACCAGAGATAACTAAAGATATGATTTCTCCTTCTCTGTAAGTGGTCACTAGCTATTTCAATCTAGGAAGAAAAAAAATCCTTTGAGAAAAGCAATGATAAATCATTTTTAATGTATTTTTTTTTTAATGAGTATCTAAAGGCAATTCCTAACTGTGGTCACCTCAATATCTGGAAAAGTAATTGCTTCTTAATCCAGGTACTTGGAAATAGCAAAAAATATTTTTGCTGTTTATTTTTTCCCTTTTGAAGGGTATTGACAGTTTTCTGTTGCTAAATAAGAGGTGTTTCCATTCAGCAGAGTGGAAGTGGGACATTGCACCAATCTGTACTTGTAATAAAATGGAAGAGAGCAAACCAGATTTTAGTAACTCTTGTGATAGTGGTAAGTATTGCATTTTGCAAAGCAGTGATTTTGTTGGTACAGTAACACTTCATTGTGTTTTAAACAAAGTCTGTAGGGTGACATCAGGACAAAGTAACGCTTTATCTCTGCATACAGTGCTCACAAAACATCTATGCAATAGAAGTTCCTTAAGACTCAAGGAAGTTAAAGCCACGTTTCTGTCCTGAAGGGAATCCTAGAGTAAAATATCAATTTTTGAGCTTTATTGTAAATACATAGGTAGCTAAAGATACTGATTCTTTTAATGGAGTCAATGTTTTTACAATGATCCTTTATTTGAAGTAATGGGAATATTGGAAAACCACTGCTACAAAGTCTAGACAGAATTATAACAAATTTTTCAGAAATGTCCTCACACATCCTTCACATTAATTTCCGAGGAATGTGAGGACCCCTAAGTGTATTGCATAAGCCTTCATTGAAGCAGTAGGAAATAATCTCCTTCCACGTCCAGGAGGGCCAAAGTCTACCTCATGGCTGGTTGTAGCCAGGGCAGATGCAGCTGAGCCTCCTCGTCCCTGGGGTGCAGGTAACTGGGGCAATGGGAGGCAGTGCACCCTGGGCACATTTGGTGGTGGGAGCCAGCTGGGAAGGGCTGTGGGACACTGGAGAGTTGGGCTGTGCAGGGGTGACTGGATAAAGAGGGGAATGGTTCATTGTATTATCGTGCTTTCTGTATTTATTAAACAAATAAACACAACTCCTACCCTGTGAATTTTTTTGCTTACCTGTCTGCCTGGGAAATGAAACCAAAAAACATGATTTAGGAGACCAGTGGCCATGTGGCAACAATATACAACTCTCAAGTTCCAGTTACTGATTGAAAGATGACATAGGACAATAAGAAATATTTTAGCTGTATGTTTGATTAACAAGGAGGAAAGTACATCCTGTTGGAAGATATTTAGGGAGAGAAATTGCTCATTACGCATTATTTGCTTGATTCTAGATAAGATTTTATGCCTGTATGGAATTTGGGGTCATAGGGAGCAAAGAATCTAACTTTCATCTACAATCAATTTCTACTACTGGCAAAATCCTCTGTGACTGAAATGACCTTGGCACAAGGAGAACATTCTAAGAAAAATTGTTTATAGCAGAGTGATGAACTCTCTCTTGTCCACCATTGTTGCCCTATACAATCCCACTAATTCCTGTGACATAGCATGAATGAAATGCCCAATACTGGATTACTTTTACTTGCATAATAACTATACCATGGAATAGGAAATGTCTAGAATTGGAGTATCCAACTTCCCAACCTCCATTCTTCTGTGCGTTATTGAATATATGTATAACAGGGAAATATTTCTTACCTTCCTCATACTATCTTAATGAAACACTTTCATTACATTGGTGTAGCCCTGTGCATGTATACTCTTTTTTTATTGTAAAACAGATTAATGTGGATTTCAGTGAGAAAACAATAATATTGTTCTAAAACAGTAATACTGGCCTAGAGGGAATATTTGATTAACTAAAAGGTGATTTGATTTTCAGCATCAAGATGTTTGGAATGTGATGCTGGAACAGATAGGAGATGAAACATGCTGTGGGCCTGTAGAAAGTGTCCCATATTCCTGCGCATCCCCAAGGGTGGTGGGTTGCACCGATTTTAGTGGAAGGGTTCTCTTGACCTACACACCTCTTTGTGTGATTTAAATTTCTGCCCATGTTGGGATGAAGCATGCTGTGCTAATAAAATTATCTTCAGTGAGCAGTTATTTCCCAGGCGAACATGTATGGTTTATAGTTTTAAATTGCAGTGTAATTTTTTCTGATCAATCAGCAGGTTTTGGTAAACAACATGACTTTCCAAAAAGAAAGTCAAGGCCAGAGAGATGTGTGGTTTGGGATTTCTTTCCCTCCTGGAGGCTTGTTCAGCTTGTGGCACCTGACTGACTTTCTGTGTCGCTCTGATGTCTGCCTGGACCTGAAGGTAAAACATCCACCTGCACGTGCTGACAGAGCAATTCCCAAGCAGGACTGCTATGCTTAGCCATACTCTGTTGGTGAGTTTGTCAACCATGATTATGCTTGTGTTTATGTGTTGCTTCTAAGCAATTTGGCCATTAAGAAAATTACTAGCAAGCTCATGGTAATTTATGTAATTGCATAATATTTCTCATGTACATAGTGTAATTCACCTTTTTAAAAAATATTATATTTCCTTTTCCAATGAGGGAAATTATTTTATATCAGCTGAAGTCAGCAGTGTAGAGCTACTGGTCACAAGTTACAGCATTTTAAAGAAATCCAGAAATTCTTGGCTTTTTTTCAAAGAAATATTTCTTTGACCATTTCTTGCCAAGAGTGAGTTGACAATGGGTGTTTCTTCTTCCCAATCACGCCTCTGCTCTGATGTCCACAAAGGCTTCACCCTACCCAGGAAGATGATTCTCCAAGTTCTTTTTTATTTGTGGAGCAAATTGTTTAGCAAAAAGTTTCTGCTGTCTGCCCTCATGGGTGAGGGGGAAGTGCTTTTTTTGTTTTTCCTGTTAAACTGATCTTATCTCGAATTTTGGAGGTGAACTTGTGTTTCTGCTGATTTTCCACTAGAGACCTCCATCAGCCCAAATAACTAGTTGTTTTGTAATTATGATTACTGGGCGTTGCTTGAACAGCTGAGGTGGACATAGCCTCGCCAGTTGGCCTCAGGGAAAATGTGGAGTCCCAGGTCAAAGGAAAATGTTTCTGTGAACAATTTTTTTCTCAGAGAAATTGGTGTTTATCCAAGCAGGTGTGTTGTGAGAACCTGAAGAGGAAGGAATTTTTATGCCTTGAAGCCATTGCACAGACATGGCAAGAATGATATAATCTAAAGTATATCTACCGTTTCCATAATGAAGCCATGGAGGACTTGAAAGAAGGCTTCCTCCTTCTGAAAAAACCAGCCTGTGTACATCCAGCCATCTTACACTGATAAGCCTAAGTGCAAACATGTTCAATTCCTGTAAACTGAAGAATCTGGAAATAAGATTCCCAGTACACAAGACTCTCAGCAATAACAGGGGGAGGCTGGCTTCCAGCAGCTGAGGTCAGAGCAGAAGCCTGGACTTCTTGGATTGTTTTGCTGGACTTCTTGTTTGACTTCAGGGCCAAAGTCACTGCTTCCTCTGATGAATAAAACCAGCCAAACCTGCAAGAGCGGTCATGGCTCAGCAAGAATTCTGGTTCAGGTTTTTGCAAGCGATTTATCCCTTGAGTTTAAGCTCTTGGTTTCTTGGGTACACATTTGAACAGTTAGAATAGGTTTGTGCCTTTATTTTGGCATGAATCTCATCCGCTCTATTATCAACACCAACATTTCCTGTGATTGAAATTACTTTTGTGACATTCTCAACAACACTAACAGTACCTTTAAATGTGTGATAAATGAAACAAAACAGCAGTTATCTCTTACAATCCTTAATTCTCCTGACTGAAAATAGCTAGGAAGACAAAAGTACCTAAAACATATTAAAATAACACTACAAAGTTGTTAATGCTTCATTTCTACAGTAGTTTAAGTCTCACCTCCTATCCTTGCAGTGGTCATTGCTGCTTGCTTGAAACCATTATATATTTATTCTCCTAGGAGTTTAAAATGTAGTTAAATCAGCAAACTATAACTAAACCCATTAGTTCTCTATGTTTCTGGACAATTATATACTCCTCTTGCTCCAGGTAGACCTTGTTGCAAAATAAATATTTGGGCTATTTTTACATGGATTTCTGTTTCATACAGCTTTTTCTGATAATGTGCAGCACTATTCTGGGAAACAAAACCCCAAAACTCTCTTTCCCTATTTTTAACTGCTGTGGTACAGTGTTAACTACCTGTGTTATGCCAAATAGAGGATAAGGGTGAAGACAGTGTTTGTATTTATTTTTTATACATGTCTGTTAAATCTGTCTGTGCTTTCTGGTGCTGTGTCCCTGCTGACAGTCAAATATGTGTTTCAGTGCAGAAAAGGCATGATTTCAGAGAGATGTTGGAACAGAGACTTCTTTAACTTCATAAGCCCATAAGACTGTCTTCTATTTAGGGAGCTGTCTATATCCTCTATATTCTTTAAAAATCTTTCATGGCTTATCAATAATTTTCTTAATTAATTAATTGATTAATTTCTTAATCAATTATTTTCTTAATGTGATATTGAACTTACAAGGTAAAGACTACTCTTAGAAAGAGGTGAATTGGAAAAATATTTTTTTGTCTATGGCAACAAGCAAAATTATGGCAATGTGTTCATTCAAGCACAGTACTGATTTTTAGGGAAGGCTCTTTCAAGCAATTTTAAACATCTGGAGGATGATGACATACTTTGGCCAGATGTGCTAGGCTTTTACCTAAGTGAAAAAGCAACCGATAAAAAGCACTATAAAAATACATTTCTTGTTTCATAGAATTCTAGAATGCTATATGATTTATTCTCAGAAGTGTCCACAATCTAGATTGTGAATGATAGCAAATGTGAGAAATCAGGTTGTTTTGGTTGAAGCCCACATTTCTTGCCATGTTTTGCTTAAAAGGAGGGTGAGCTCTTGACCTCTACAATGTTTTTTCTGAGGGAATGTGTGTGTCACATGTTTCCATATAATTTGTTAACATTTGTTGCTCTCAAACGGGATTTCAAAACTAGTCTTGCTTAAAAGACATACAGTAGCCTGAGGAAATAATTTGGTGGGCTCCTTGTCAAGGATATTTTGCCTTCCCTTGGCAGGAATTAAAATTTCTCTTGAGGCTGTTTCAAACAGGGTGTTCGAACACAGGGAATCCACAAAGTCCATGCCTTTCAGGTAATAAGAAGGCACCTCTAACACTGAGAACTGAGAGGCATGGTCTAGCACTGCCCAGTTATCATTTCTACTTGAGTCCTTGAGTGCTACATTTCAAAATGATGCTCACATTGTCTTTTAAGAGTGTCTGCAAGGGACAGAACAGGCATCAGTTTGCTTCTCACTGATCTTTGTGGGAGCTGGAGGTAATCGTTGTGTGTCAAGAGAGTTTTATAACCCCAGTGAGGTTGTTGTTTACAATGACTGCAACATTCCTCTGCCTTGGGAGCGAGTGCTGGCTTTGGGAGAGATTCAGACATCCGCAGAAAAACAACAAAGGCATACAGTTGGTGTAAACTTTAACTTGCTAATCAAATTATTCTGACAGTCAACATCCAGTCCTTGGGAGAGATAAATATAAACCCCATGAATCGTGGTAGAAGTCCTGTACAGAAAGAAAGTCTCGCTAACAATGAGACAGGAGTGATGCCAAGAGCATGGCTGACGAAAGCCCTCGAAAGTATCAGCTCTTGCTAAAATGCCAACGCTTTGAGTACTCACTGAAGTAAGTATGCATGAATATAATGTGTAGACCTGGCTGAGATACATTTCTTCTGAAACAAACACCACTAGCAAGAAGGCAAAGGAGACTCTCACACACCTGAAGTTCTTTCTTCCCCTTATTTTTATGCTATTTTTTGTGGAAGTCTCAGAAATTTTGTAACTACTGTGGTGCTTTGCATAAGGCAAGTGCCAGTATTATAGCCTGTTGGGTTTAGTAGGTTAAGCAGCACACTTCATATTGCCTGCAATTTTGCTCTTTTATATACTCATAAAGTGACAGAAAACATTTACTTCAAGTTATTTTGAAATCTGCAGCTGAGTGCTCAGTGATAGAGCCCGTGATAATAATAGGAAAAGGGATGTTTACTGTAGACTATCAACCCCATTCATCTTGGCCCAGAAGCTGCACAGGGTGCCAGCACTGCCACCAGTTCACACAGCAGGGCGGGAAGCCCTGTCCGCCCAGGCAGGTGGGCAGGCAGCCAGGAAGGTGGCCTTTGTCTTGGGGAGAGAGGTTGAGCTGGAAAAATTGCTTAAGCAGGCTGCACGTAAAATAGACGTTGTTTTTCTTAGAACTGGCGAATGCACTTAAGTAACCAACTAATTTCAAAAGCATATGTAGAGCTTGAGGGAGCAGTGGAAGTGCTACAATACAAGAGGGTGTATTGCATGAGATCTAATCCTGCAAAATGTGGCCGGATTTTCTGGCAGACCCATTCCTGACGGACATGCAAGTAAAATAAAACCTGTGGCAGTGCAGTGGTTTTTGTTGGTACACACGGTGTCTGGCACAGCAGCAGTGTTCTTTTAACATCTGAGATATTGATGAGCAGCTTCCCCATATCAGCCCCTAAATGTGCATTTCAAACTTTTTCCGTGGTGTTTTTTCTGGTGTTTGCCGTAGGTGGGGCTCTGGGCTGCCTCTGTAGCTCCTGACTGAGTGAATGCACCAGTGAATTATGAGCACTGGGAGAGCTTTGGGTACAACACCCTCTCTAGTGTGATCCCTGGTCTGGCCCCAAGTATGCACACAGTGTTAGGGATAAAGGTTAAAATAATTTCATATAGAAATGGAGATTGCGGAACGTTACCAAGCACTTTCCTTTCTCCTGGCTGCCAATCTAAGCTAAGTGTTAGGGCTCTCAGATGAGTTACTGAGCAGGGGAGGAGAGCAGTCCTGCTGCCTGCCCCTTGGATGTCCAGCTGGGTGCTGGTGCCTGCAGGCTGCAGGCCACGAGCAGCAAGAGCAAGTGTCTGCTGGAGGGCCAGCTTGGGGAAAGTGAGTTAAGCACCTCGCCTGAAGGAGATACATTCTGGGGACTGATTTAATGTACTTCTGGAAAAGTTGCTTTTCTAACCTATGCTATTAGCAGGTGGTTTAACCACCTCTAGTTTCCCAGTCTTTTCAGACAAGGAAATAGAAAAATTATTGATTTACCCCTCCAAAGACCTCATGTGGGATGGACATTTTTGTTGTACTGCAGTTAAGCATTCCTGCCTCTCTTCTGCTCAGTAACATTAAGGGTAAAGAACCCCACCCATTTTTTTTAGTTTGCTTTTTAATGCCTGCTGATATTATTCACTGTGAAAAAAATAATTTCAAAGATCTTGAGTTTTTAAAAGCAGGTCTCTCTAACCCTCCCTTTGGAAAGTACTTAAACTTTTCTTTCCCTAGAGGTATCTTTTTAGATTCACTTGAATATGACTTTTGTTTTTCCATCATTGCATGTTTATGGTAATGTTGTAACTTGATGGCCCATAAAAGCTGTGCGGTGTATTATTCTGTGTAACTGCACAAATATTTTCTGAAAATCATGTTAGGTTACCCCAAACTATCACAACATACAACTCCTTCTAATAAACCTTACATTTGTTCCGAACATGACATCTAAATTTCTTTGCAACACGAAAGTTTCCACACTGAGGTGTGAATTCTATTCGGGAATAAATGTTTTCTAACATGTAAATTAGATCACCTCTTTGTGCAGGTCTTAATGGAAGGCGATACAATATTTTAAATGAAAATGCAAATGATCAGAAGGAGTAATATGGATCCTTTTATCACAGCTTCAGACTATATTGTAAAAAATTATTACATTCCATTAATCTTTCTATATTTTTCAACGTGCTTTAAAGAATAGGTTTTAGTAATATGGATTTTTTTAAACATTGAAGAAAGGTAGTTTATTTAATAGTGTGGACATGCATTACTTTCAAAAAGTGATGTGGCTGCTGATTGAACCTGTCAGGTTTATTCTTATCCATGTGTTTGACTCTATATTTTGAGTCATATTTTAGAATGAGAATTCAAAAGGGTATGTTTCTATCCAGAAGCAAAATGTACCATTTACAGAAGAAATTGCATGGTTCTGGAAGGGTTACATCTGTTAAGTGTTTCAGCAGCACAAGCAAGAAAAACTTCAAATGATGGAGCAGTCATGCCTAAATAGTTTTTCTTCAAGAGATAATGTCCATCTCTCTTTTCAGCAGATCTCTGATGTGTTGTGAAATGACAGGTTTCAAGCACTTTCTGTCACAATCTACCATTGTGACAAAATTTGGTTTCTGATACTAGGTTTTTTACTGTGCTGTGGTGTTTTTCCTTTCAGGCTAAAACTGTGACAAACAATTTTGTAGAAGTTCTATTACCAAAAAATACCACTGTTGTATACAGAAATTTCTGAAAGAAACACACTGCCTGTTTATTCATTCACTGCTGGGAGATATACCAAAATTATCACTCTCCTTTGGACAAGTGGGAAATCAGAAAGTAAACATACTTTTGCTTAACTGCTCCATTTGAATACTTATTTTCACCATAAAAAATGAATAGGTAGAATGAAATGAGGAAAGTTACTGTCTGACTCATTTATTTAGCATTTTAAATTGTACAAGTTAAAATAACTAGTCTAAATCAATTCAGAAATATTGAGTAATTTCCCATATTCCTATGAAGCAAAAACTCAAACGCGTGGTGAATTTTCTGCGCTAAGTTTGAACTCAGTATTATCTGATTTTTTTCTCCACTTTTCCCTATAACAACACCTGAAGATTTTCTGACAACTCAGATATTAATTTTTTGATTAATTAAAAATTTTTCTCTATTTTCATGAAGAATGTTGCTGAAGTTGTTCCAAAAGACTCATCTGAAAGTAACAATTTTGTGCACAACAGCACATTTAGGGTCAGTGATATCACTACTAGCTGTGTCTCAATTGAGGCCTGTATCTGAGTGGTAACTACTGACAATTTATCTGAGGATAACCTGGTATGGATTTTGGGCATTTTTCTTACTCCATTGCGGCCTCTTTATGTCTGGAGTCTTTCAGCATGTAATAGATTACTTCCCTGGGAAAAGATCCTTGCTGTTACCTCGAGTGAAAAGCATCTTTCCTTGTTTTGCAGCTAACAGTCTGCAAGAACCTGGTGTGAGAAGGATTTTGGAAAACAAAGTACTTTATAAAATCAAGAATTCTTGGTTTTAATCCTTTTTTTTCATAAAAAAACTACCATGGAGCGCAAAAGAACATTTTCAGAAGCCTGGAAGCAGCCATAAGAGATACTGATCAGTTTTGCTTTATTCCTCTGTCTCCATTGTGGCTGACACTTGAGCTATATATGGCTCAAGAAGTTTTTTGATAAATGCTTAAGAATAAAAATCCAAGATTCATTGAATTGAATGGGAGTTTTCTCATTCACCTCACTCAGGCATTGCCAATGGTTTATAAACCTACAAAGAGGAGTTCAGATAGAAAAACCTTGCCAATCTAACAGCAACATGTGAGTTCAGCCATGAAAATGTCTCTTTTTCAACTCCCATGCCTTCATGCAGTGGGTACCTTGAGTAGGCATAAATGCTGGCTTTGGGACTGGGGACTCCTCCCATCCTCCTGACCACCATGCAAAGCAAAGCTTTCTGCCCCAAGAGCAGGACTGATGGCACTCACATGTCTGAGCTGCAGGTGCCTCAGCACACTTCTCATCTCTGTGCATCCATCACAGCTGGAAAACAGGGCTGGCTCAGGACTGCATGACCCAGGGGACTATATCCACAGAGGCTCTGGAATATGCTTTTGCTTGTACAACATGTGTGAAAGATGATATATTCAGATAGTGTACATGTGTTCCTACTGGCATGTGCACAACAGAATTGGTAGTACAGGAGAAACAGCAGAGTCTATAGACTGCACCACTCTGCAGGTGCGGCGTGACCAATAATTGTCCTGTACGGTTGACGTGAGCAGACAGCCCTTCCAGAACTAGGTGGGATGCCTGACTGGTGTTTGAGAGCCTCAGAATATAAACAAGGGAGGTCACAGAATTCACAGAAATGAGTTGCTAGTTTTGTTGCCAAATTGGTCAGCATAGGTCTCTAACGTGTTTTTGAATGTGGAAGGTTGGCTGTCAAGGTAATGATGGAGGAGACATAAAACAAAATCTGCCATCTTTAGTAATTGTGGTATCATGATGTGCTGTAAATTAGAGCCAGATTTCAGGCTTTGATAATCTCAGAGCATCTAGGATACCAAGGATATTGATGGCATACATGTTCTTCAAGGCCTCTTGGAAGAGCTTGCCAAAATGTTTTCATGGGTGATCAAAGTCACAAAGTAAGTCACAAAGGCAGATTAATGGATGTGGGGTGACACCCCACAGGGTCCTGTTGGAATACAGCATTGCTCTGCCTGGACCAGACAGGATTTTATTCTCACCTGATAATTTGGCTGCCAAAGTTTGTACACATCTTTTGTCATTTACGGACTGTCCTCCCTTTCTGCTGCTTCTGAAGCCAAAGCCAGCCAGGCAGCCTCACTCACAGCAATTGCAGTGGGGCTGATGATGGGCTGTGTCCTGCAGGTTCCTAGAGGCTTAGGAGATGCTGCTTCAGTTCAGAGCAATGGGACCTTGACCATACCTGACTTTCACAAGTGGAGATCACCTTAAACCTATTTGGCTGATTTGTAATGAGGGCAGAGAAATTACTGATCTGTATGTGTTCCCAATTATTATACCTGTGGCAATTCCCATGGTGTTTGCCTGCTAGGGCACATGGTGAGCTGTGGATTGGGAGAAATGTTGTAATGTGGTGCCTCATCTTGCTACAGATCATGGAATTACCTGTTGCTAATTCTGTCTGACATATTTTGTTACTCATGAAGTGTACAGATTGTGCTGCACAAAATTTCGATATTTCTTCTGAATTAAGCATTGATTTATACGTAGCTTCCTCTACTTCCCAGCTTGAGATGGTAGATGGTTGATGATTTCTGTTATAAACATTTCAATAAAATCTTTCTGTGTTGGCATTTCCCCTTCATTACAGCTGGGTTGGCAGCCATAAGATTTTTATCCCGCGCAGAACATAATAAAATTGCAGATCTGTACAGTGTAAAACTTAACATGCTCATGGTCGGAGCTGCCAAGTGCTAACAATAAGTGGGAGTTTTGGTCACTTTTATAGTTCAGAAAAGTATGGGAACAAATATCAGCATGCACATGAAAACTAGCTGCATTAGTAAAAGGGTGTTTGGATGTAAGTCACAATTTGAAAGACAGGAGGAGGTGTAAGGTAGCACCAGTGACAGAGACCTGCAGTTTGTGCTCTCCTTCCTGATCTTTTTCCTGCCTCTGCCTGTGAAGGCAGCGGCAGCACATGGGAAGGGAAGAATTTGTCTGGACCCTTATAGCTCCAGAGTTGTTTGCAGCCCATCACTTCCACGTCATTGTCTGCAGGTTGTTCTCGCTTCCAGTGCAAATGGAAAAGAAGAAAAGTGCAGATCCTGTACCTTCGACTAAATATTTAGAGAGAGAATTGTGAGATAAAAGCACATACAATCTTACCCCAAACACTGTGCAGTGCTGTGGCTGTAACAGAAATCTGGAGCTGACCATGTGGAAAATATGTAATAAA
Organism: Vireo altiloquus; assembly: GCA_013396875.1. Lineage (NCBI taxonomy): Eukaryota > Metazoa > Chordata > Aves > Passeriformes > Vireonidae > Vireo > Vireo altiloquus. Next base: position 243,160 of record VZRF01006390.1, read on the forward strand.
TGTAGAACAGCTGCAAGGCAGCAAAGCGTACTGTCTTGAGAGGAGATACAGGACAGAAAGAAACGCATGTTTAATCTAAGTAGGAGTTACTGATGAGATCAAATGAATGTTGCATGCTCTTGATTATCGTAAGGCTGTCATTTGGCTAATTCAAGAATAGTTCTAAAAGGGACTCATAAGAGACTGAGTTGAAATATTTTAACATGTGAAAATTTCCATATATTTCTTTGCTTTTACTCTAACAAAGGTTTCTGGCAATTTCTATCTACCCAGGGAATATCCTTTCCACAATGTCACATCCTTTACAATAAAAATTAGAATCTGTATTTTTTCCTGTCAATTTCACAGAAAAATAATTTTCTTAGTTTTGCTAGCGATATATTCAAAGCAAGAGACAAGCTTCCTTTCCTGAAAGGAAAATTTGAATCTTGGAAAAGAATACACACAGGTTTTATTTTGCTTCAATTAGATTTTTCTCCCCAGCTTAATTACTTGTACAAAAAAGTTTTATAGACCTCATCGCTACAAACTGGCCTTTTTCAGCATGCTTTCTGCTCCAGTGCCTGAATGGGCACACCTCATTGTTAAGAGAGTGCTTGAAGCCTCCTGCCTCGGCAATTCTTATTGAATGTGGAAAGCACTGCTCTGGCAGAAAGCCACAGAGAGGTATTTTGGCATTGGGAAGAGAACATGAAGATGAAGTATTCCCCTCAGTCTCCTCCACCCCTGCAATCCCCATGCTTATTCATTATCAGAAGGACTCTGTTGCATACAAATCCACATGGGGTCCCACACATGCCTGTCCTTCCAGTGCTCGTAAATGAACGCTACAATGGAAATTCACATAAAAAATGAAACTCATGATTTCATCAAACCACAGGTGACCAAAGGTATTGTTTCTACCCAAAATTCTGATGCAGCACTGAAAATATGACACAGGCTACTGATTTCAGTAAGTATGGATGGGTCCTATAATATAAAAAACCTTAGATCAATATTTAACCAACAATAGCTTTGAGAATCTGATTTCAGTGTGGCTATATTTAGATGTTTATTTACAGTCACAAAGGGGATTAGAAATACCTGTTCAGATGTTGACGTGGGGAGGTATAAGTAGTATAAAGTAAGTTTAAGCTGTTATGAAGACAAAAAATAGAATAAGAACAAAAGGTCTGTTGCAGGCAGCAAAAGGAACAAGCCTGAAGGAATATCCAAGAGGATGTCATAAGCTTCTTTAAAGGACTACTGAAAACCAGACTTTTAGGAGAAATAGTATATGAAATGCCTGGCGAGGCTGCAGTGAAGACAATCTGTTTTTTTCTTGGTTTAACAGCCATAGAGGAGAGGACAGCAATACTTGACCACTGTTCTCAAAGAGGCATTTCTCCCCTCTGGTCTTGAGTGGCAAATAAAACAGGATGGTGCCAACAGATGGGTCAGTGGGAGACCCTGCCTGTACCAGCAGCACCCAGTACCTTCACCCATCTTGGTGCTTCCCAGCAGTGCCTGGTTTATGCAGATGTGTCCAGGCATAGGGATGAGGTGCTGCGCAGCCTTGCTCCAGAAGATGGGACCTGGAAATGGGCTGCTGCCTGAGGAATTGCTGAAACTCTCTCACAGCTTCTCCCCAAGCTCCCAGTCGGTCAGATGATTAGATGTGATGGGATGGCAGAGGTCATTTGGGGAAGGAAAGGAACTTTCAGATTCAGAGAAGTTCATCTGTCTGAAGAGTGACCCACAGCAAATCTTACAGCAAGAGTCTGCACATGTGATGTGTTTCTTAGGCTACAGCTTGTAACATAATACAAAGCTATATAAAACGAAAATGAAAACCAGTCTATATTGTTATTTTTTCTCATCTGGAGAAGGTCTTCAAAATAGTCTAATTTTTGACAGTTTTCTTGTTGCTTTATAGTGCAATCTCCCTACAGTTTTTGTCTTGTGATATGTGCTCAGAGTGATTTTTACTGTGCACTAACAATCCAGCATTTTCAAAATGCCATCCAGGAAAGTATGAAATTCTGAAACCCTCACAGTTTCAACTTACTAAGTGCAATTGCATAATTAGTAGAGAAACTGTCTGAGCTGATTTGAGTACATTTAATGTACTCAGTGTAATACAATGAACGTTGGGTCTTTGCAGATGGTATAGGACCGGTTATTTAGAAGGAAATTTCTAAATAGGTGTGCATTTCCACCTTCACCACTTTGGTATTTCTACTTTCACCACTTCACTGACAGAACAAGAGGACACAGTCTTAAGCTGTGCCAAGGGAAGTTCAGGTCAGATGTCAGGAAAGTACTGGAAAAGTAATTGGGCACTGGAATCGTCTGCCCAGGGAGGTGGTGGAGTCACCATTCCTGGATGTGTTTAAAAAACATACATGGCACTTGGTGCCATGGTTTAGTTGATGAGGAGGTGTTAGATCATAGGTTGGACTTGATCTCAAAGGCCTTTTCCAGCCTCCTTCATTCAGTGATTCTGCGATTCTGTGGTACAGAAAGAGCTTGTCATACTCAGACCGACAATTTGTTGTGGAGCCCCTTGATGAACTCAGCAAGCTCCATTAGGAGTATGTTTGAAGGAAACAGAATTTCATAACTGCATTCAGCCCTTCTTTTTACTTTCTCAAGTCCTCTGAAGTTTTTACACAGTATTATGAGCACGAAACATAAATTAGACTTCAGTTTGATAAAGTAATGAGCAAACTTCAAAATTTGAGAAATTCAATTTAGGCAAGTGTTGAAAATCTAAAAGTTTGCTTGGATCTTCTCTGAGCTGGCCTGGAGTTGAATGGGAAATGTCCAACAGCCTACTTTCTTTTCCTCCTGAGATTTTATACATGCTCTCTTCTCAGCTGCTCAGGGAACAGAGAGTGCTGAAATACTCAGGAAAAAAAATAAACTTCAAAGTACTGAATCTGATTCTTTTAAATCTCAGAAAAGGTTATTGGCTTTCAAGTGGTCATTTGAATCTATGGGTCTGACCCTATATAATTTGGTACACAGCTGCCTTTGTGTTATTTCTGGAAGATCTTCTCTTTTCAAGATGAAGACATCTAAGAGGAAAAATGAAAATTTTTACAGATGCTAAGTAGGGTTTGTTTTGCTGATATTTTTTGGTATTCTTTGCCTTTTGGTGGTGTCACTATAGCAGAGAGTGATGGCTCTGCTATAGTAGACAGGCAGCTCAATACTGTCCTGAGGGTATCCACAGCCTGGGATCTCCAGCCCAGCCCTAAAGAGGGCTCTCAACCTTGATCCCAGCTGCTCTCAAACTAAGATTCAAACCCCTTGGCTGGTAGCAGACTTGTTTTGTTGCCTTATTGCCTTATTGCCTTATTGCCTCGCCCACAGCTCCTGGCTCACCTTCCCTGGAGAAACAGCCAGGGAAATCTGTGGACCTGAGAGATATCTTCCCAGCTTGACCTTAAAGATGTTTCTTGACTTCTCTAATCTCTGTAGGCCTTTTGTGTTTCATCCATGCTCAGGTGATTGACACTCCGGCTGCCAAGTGTCTTATTTGAAAGTCACTATTTGCTTTAGGCTCAATCCTTTCCTCCCACTAATGAACAGGTTGTAGACAGGAATAACAACAGTCCCTGCAGTATTGGACAGATGCAATGATAAGGTCCAAGAGAAAAAGGGTCTGAAACATTTCTTACAGAATTTTTTCTGGGTGGCAAGGACATATTATTTTTATATTTCTGTGGTTTTATCTATCAGTGTAATAATTGCTATGTCTTTGTAAGAGAGCATAATCAAATACTTCTTTTCTGGTATATTCAGCAAAATTTTACTCACTCTCTTGAATTTTACATCTGCAGAAGCTATCTGCATGACTGTTTTATCCTTATTTCATTAAATAATTGGGTTTTTCTTCCCTGATTTTTGTACAATCGATATTTTGTTAGAATTGTTTCAGAACAATCATTTTGAGTGCTAGTGATGGATCTTCTCTTCCCTTTGAGTAACTTTCTATGTGTCTGTAAAAAGTGTTCCAGTGATAAGAGTTTTCCTGCTGTCTTTCTATGATGTAAAATGGACCATAAACATCGTCACTGAGAATTTTTATTCACTTCTGTGAAGGAATGGCACATTCTTTGCTAAATTCTGCATTCAGGGAAGTTTAAAACAGGTGAATTTTATATAACTATAACAAGCAATTATTAAGACATTTATTAAGATTGTGGAATCTTGTTTTTATAAGGAAGATAAACATACACAAAACCACAATTGATTAGCCCAAAGTAGAAAACATAACATCTGCTTTAACAGCATGTATACCTATTATCCAATTAATGCTTCAAGGATATCAGGCTCCTAACCTCCTCAGGTTCTCATGTTTACTTGTAACATTAGTTGCATAGAGTTTTAATAAAGAGAGGATGCATGAGGTGACAAGTCTGTAGAGGAAGGGAATTTGAATAGTAGTATGACCTAGTTGAATCATCAGGCTCATATATTCCTGTAGTCTTCCTTTTCTTCAAAGTTATTCTTTTCAACTTTATTCAACTGTATTGTTTTCAAGAATTCTCACTGATGAAAAGTGCCTGATCAGGGGAAGAAAGGAGAGTGACTGTGATCTTAAAAAAATCAAGTCAGATCCAAGTAATTTGAGATTTGAGGGTATGAGAGCTAAGCTCTGCAGGATCATGGAACATGACCCAGGTGACTCAAAGCTTTTTAGCTGATGGGATCCTCAGCACAAAATTTTGAGGAAGACATTAGTGTGAACATATGCCTACAAAGGAGGTTTAACATGAAAAACATTATACAAAGCAGAGTAATAATTGATTACCATTATAATTATTTATTAACCATATTAAATAGTCATCACCAAGAAAATGTTAACAACATGAGAATACCCAGTTGAGATATTTTGTAATACTTCGAAAAATGGAGAAAAACAACTACTCGTAAAATACCTTCACATGCCTATCTCTGTGAGCTGTGTGGTAATCACAGAGATCCCTGCTGAGGGTTTCTTCTTGGACACACAAACACACAAGTAGATTGTAACATTTTTAATAACCGGTTTCAAACAGTTTTCTGTAGGAACAGGTTTCATTTTTGAGTTTTCGCTGATCATCCATGAACTTGCAATGGTGGACGTGTAGTGTTGTGGCTTAGAGTGAGAGAGGCAAAGACAGGAAAAAGTTACAAAGTCTTTAGCAGGCCATGGTGATTTTTTCCTCAAGGTGTAACCAGTAGCCTTATCTTATTAGTATAATTTTGATATTGAATTATCTATACTATCCTTGTTTTGGTCTCTTAAACCTCTCTTGTGCTGAAAATTCTTTCTTAGGACAGAAACATAAAGAAAACGGTTGAAGAAGTTGTAAAATTCTGGTGGAGACAGATTTCCACCACGCCTAAGGAAAGAGCTTTTCACTTGACCTCATGGTTAAATCCAGATTCTGGTACTGTCTTCTTAAGTTCCAATTCTGGTCTTGTTCTTAAAAGTCCGAACTCAGACTTACTCCGATAAAATCAATAGACACTTCTTAGTTGAAAATTGGTACAAATACCCATGTTTAATACAAGATATGTTTCATATTCCACTCATTTCACATTTTTCCTTTGAGGAAAAATTAATCCCTCTCCATTTCTTTTTTTAAATGAATTTATTTTAGTATTAAAAATAAGAAAGGTAATGAAGCTCTTCTATTTCCTGCAGAATAATTAAAGACTCATTGGGGAGAGGGAAGCATTGTGGAGCCCATTGACTAGGAGAGCCACAAAGAAAATTAAAAAACAGTTTTGAAACCTCAAGTCCAATTAATATTTATATATTTTATGGCAAAAAAGAACAATTCCCATTGGAGAAAGCCCTGTTTTAGACTATTCATTAGTTTTGCAGAGCTATTAAGTCCCTGCAGGTATGTAAGCCCTTTGGGCCTGAAGCTTCCTCCTCTCAGATGAGAAAATTCACTTCAATTTAAACAGTTTAGGTGAGTAGACTGCAGGAGATGCATCCTTCTGAGCTGTTTTACCAAGGCAAGCCCCAAATGGCATTCTGGCACAGGGGCTGTGTGGTTTTTACTCTCTTTAGGGGTAATTTAAGCCCCCTCCCCAGGGACATGTGCAGACACCCNTGAGTTGCTCTGATGCCAGGACTAACAATGGTGAAACCTGGAGCAGCTGTGGTGTGCTGGGTTCCAGACAGAGGCCTCCTCCCCTCAGCTCTAGGACTGGTCTCTGTTCGTACCCTCATCTCTGCAGATACCCTTCAGCTGAATATCACACACAGCTTCACAGAGAAAGCAGAAATGCCAGTTCTGATATATTCTTCTTCTCAGAGACTTGCAGAAACACATAGGGAAGCAAAGGGGTGGTTAGAATATCACTTAAATAAACTCTTTCATTTTCCTTCCTTTTGCTTCCCCTCATCTTCCCCCTCTGTGAACCACAAAAAGGATCTTTGGATTGAATTATGAAAACCTCTTTAATGTCCTTTCATTCACCTGAGTACTAGGATACCAAAATTCCCCGCAGAGATGAGCTTGATCTTTGAAGTCTAACTGTTTTTAAAAGTTGGTTTATAATGCTATGTGATGCTGAAAGGCTGCATTGCAGATTATTTTATTAATTTAACAGTAAATTTGCCTAATTTGTGAGTAGAAAGAATTTTATTCTCTATCTGTTAGTGCTGAAAATCAAGGATCTGAAATCCAAATGGATGTCATTTCTACCTTAATAACGAAAGTCAGTACTTTGCAGTCGGTACTAGACAATTATCTCCCATTCATGTAGCCTAGTACGTGAAACAGAGGATGACAGCCCACATTTCTGGAAGGATTTTAGCTTTTATTGAGAATATATTTCTTGTATTTGTAATGCAGAGATATAAAATACAGGTAGGAAGTGTGTTGGCAGAATGGCTATTTTTACATAACCACTCTCACTGAATAAGATTTTTAAATTGCTGAGAGTGCATAGATGTATATACAGGTCAGAAAGACAAACACATTTACAACAGGCATTTAAGCCTTACAAATTTTCTTCTGTCTAAGATATTAAGGAATCAGCAGATTCAAGATTTTAGCTTGAAGTACGTTTTCAGCTTATGCACTCACACCTATGTAGAGTTTTAGAACTCCGAGTCCACTAAAAAGTTCCTCTTATCAACACAATGAATAGAGGAATGTGTAACTGACCTCTGCTGCATCACCTGGGATGGCTGTATCTGATGTTGCTACCTGAGATCAAAATCTAGANCTCATAATTTATCCACCCTGAAACATTTGCCATTTTTATTGCATGTTTTCTCATGGATTTTAGATCTTCTGTGATTAATAGCTGAGCCTTGCTTCCTATTATTGGAGATCTATTTGCTAAATTGTCAAAATCCAAGCCTAAATTGCAGATTAAAAGTAATCTTGGACTTCTGCTGCCTCAAAAGAACATTGATTATGTTGGCAATATCATGCCGGTGTACAGTGGGTGCTGGTAACAAGTCAACACTCACCGGCTGTTGCCATGCAACAGGATCTTATATAATGGAAATATTTCCTGCTCGCCAGGGGATGCCATTGTGTGGGAACTACCCATGAGGGCTGGCTTTCGATGCCAGTCATTCCAACCGTTTTTCATTCTGGTATTTGAGATGCCACTCATAGGCTGGGCCCTGCTCAGTTCTATTTCTGGCTTTTCCATTGACTCAAGGACAAGGAAGTTGGTTATTTTTTTTTCTTTCTTTTGTTATCTTAGAGTCGTAGAATGGCTTGGGTTTATTATCACTAACATTTTAGCAGATCTGGTATTTAAAACAAGTCAGCAACATTTTACTAAATAAATTTGTCTGGAAATACTAATCTTGCATACCAAAAGAATTCAGAGCTGTGAACATTTTGTTTGCCACAGCTTTTCATAGAAAAAGAAGCCACTTTTGTCTAAACTTATTTTAAAATAAAAAAACACTTATCTTCCAAAACAGAATTATTGATCAGAGAAATGAGTCTTCCAGGAAGGCTACTCCTTTGGGCTTCAATGGCCAATTACTTACATGAACTATAAATACTGCAGAAAAAGAAACCTTCCATGAAGGTTTAATGCTGTTCTTTGCAAGATCGCTGGCCAGGAATTTGTGTCTCTTTGTGTCTGTATGAGTGTAACAGAATTGGAAAGCCCCCAGTTGCATCAAAACAGAAAAGGGGAAATACTAAAAATGTGGTGTTTCAGAGGGTAAAAGAACTATTTTCTTTCACCTATCTTAAATACGTATTTTGAGAGGTCATTTGTGAATGATTTGCTGATGTGTTCAAAGTGCCAGGAGCCTGATTACCACATTCACTATTACAATACTACAAATAGAATAAACTACAGGTTTTGGTGCTAAAATAATTATTATTTCAGAAAGTATAACAGCATCTTGTGTCTTCATCCTGAAGCAGGAACTGTTCCCCCAAGCACAAGTGAGAAATAGGACTATAGATTTAAAAGCTGGTGCCTAGTGGAAGCCAATTTCCTTGTCATGCCAATGAGAATTAGATTCTTGGTTGTCAAAAATGTAGTTGGTTTCTTGTGTCACTTATGTCATCTATAATACTCTACGGAATTTCTTAATCAGTGAAGTAATCTGTTGGAAAGAAATCTATCTGAAGGACTCATATCCACAAGCTGACCAGCAAGGGCACTGAGAATATTAACTTAAAAGCCATTAAGCACTCATGTGACCCTAAGACATTGGCTTTTTATAGTGAGCAATTTGGTGCTTCTGGAGCTGCCAGAAATTTTGCTGAAGCAAGAATAGGACCGGATGATGGAGATGAATGTTTGTATTATTCTCAAAGATTACGTGACAGGTTCCCTGGGACTGACAGAGATGGGATGGGTGGGCTGCCAGAGTCTGAGGCTAAAGTGAGAGGTCCTGCCAGACCACAGAAGCTGTCTGGCTGGGCATTCATGCTCCTCCCCATGCCACTGTCACCACAGGGTGGGGTGCTGGCACAGCGACATTTTCCATCTGGGCATGAACAGATAGGACTCATGCTGAAAATAGAACACAGCAGAAATTTTTATCAGTGTTTAAGAGAGGACAAAATACTTTTCTTGTAAAATTGAAGATTTCTCCAGGGAAATGTTATTCAAGGCAACTAATGCAATTTTCAGTATTCCTGAGGAGGAATTTCTGCTATCCACTTTAGAAACCTGTTTGCATTTTTTTTTTATTATCCTTCATGGTTTAATGATCTCTTCTCCTCTCTCTTCCATAGTGCAGACATGTCTAAACTGTGTAGCTATACAGTGAATGAAGAAAAGTAGAGGAAAATTTGAGCTACTGGTACAAACAAATGATGTTGACTTAACTTGAACAGTTCAGTAAACTGAAAATCAAGAATGGCAAATTACATAATTGGATTTAAGATGGTTGATGTTCCCATATTTTGAAAACCAAGTTTTACAGAATTTCTCTTTTGACACATTTTTTTGGTTTTTAATGGTAGAAAGCCAAATGTTAAAGAGCTCACATAGATTCATTGTTTTAAGAAAGAATTGTTTAAGAGTTTAGAAGGTCCACAGTAATTAATAAACCTACTTTGTACTACACTGATATAAGAGCTATTCCTTTGAGTATTTTACAGCCAAACATTCAAGTGTCTTCAATTACAGGCAATAGCCCCAGGCTCTCTGCTCTTCCCAGCAGTGGAGCTCCACTCTGGAGCCTGAGTGCAGAGGTGAGGTAGTGGGTTAAATCAGTCTAATTTGGGAACAATGTCCTTCTGAATAACGCTGAGAACAGAACTGTTTCTGTGGCATTTTGGCACAATTTACCTTTCAGCAGGAGTGCTGGATATTGGTGCTGACAGTGGCCTAGGATGGACAGCTGGCTGAAGAGACCGTCCCATTCTCTGCCTGGCACAGAGCAGCGTGCCCACCTTTGTGCTGCTTTGGGGATGCTGCTGCACACCTGCCCTCTGCCTAACAGCGGTGTGGCAGCTCTTGGCAGTGCTCATTGCTCCCAGCCTCGTGTTCGTGGCGAGGTCTTTGCTCCTTGGTGCTCAATGTGCTCCGTGTTTTGTGTTACTCGGCACAAGGCATGGCTGCTGGCAGCCCATGGTGAGAGCACTGCACCATGGCTATCTAAACAAAGGCTTCTTTGCATGCCATGAGCATGGCAGCCTGTTAAACCCTAAGGAGGAGGAGCAGAAATTTTCTGTGCCATTTTAGATAATTGCAGCAATTCAGCAGTTCAAAATGGCTCAACAAATATTCCTGCTGTTCTGTAAAAACCTTAAAAGTGCATTTTCACAACCATTTCAATGTCTGAGTGGGAAGAAAATGATTTACTTCTGATTCGGTATAATTTACTCGTCACTATGCCTATCTCGCTCTTGGAAATAAAACAGGGGTTCAGAATGGAATGCAAGTAGGGGGTTGTTGCAAATGAAGCCATTCATTCATCAACAAAAAGAGGAATACGAGATTATTTTGCTAGAATCTTGTAGCACATAAAACTGGATAGTGAAAGAATAAATAGTTCTCTATATGTGCCTTTATCAAACGTGGGTTTTCATTTATCATTGCTTTTTTTCCCCCTCAAAAATAAAACCCATCAAAAAGAAAAGAAGATTAAATGAAAGAATTTCCATCTGAAAAATATTTTATCAGTTACAAACAATTCAGATAGTTATGAGAACATACAATGCAGTAATGAAAGGAAAATTAGCTTGACTTTCTGTCAAGAAAACAAATTTTTCAGGAAACAATGGGCTTGTGTTTCAGCAAACACTCAAAACTTCCCACTAGCAGTCAAAGGTAAGCAGAGAAAATGACAGCTAGTGGCAGATGTTAGGAGAGAGGGAACTGGCTAGAAGGAGTTCTGTCTCTGCCCGCTGGGTGTAAGAGATTTGTGTTGGGTTAGTCCACCACAGGCTGGTCTCAGCATACAGTGGTTCAAAGTAACACTTCCCAGAAGGTGTTTGGTGTTTGCAGTGTAGCAAAGACTTTTCTGAATTGTGTGACACTGGTCTGAGTCAGCCTCTCCTTGTGCATGTTGATGCACAGATCGGAATTTTGCACCTTAGTTTCTGCCTGCACTGAGTCTGACCATGAAGCTCACAGAGGTTCAGTTTCTGTCATTATTACTATTTGATGTGCTTTTTTCCCAGTTCGTGGTACCTGAAGCAATGAGAGACCTATGTCAAGACCACCAAAACTGTACCCTGTAGCCCATTGCATGTGGGAACAGTACCCAAAGTGGTGCGCAGACAGGCAGTCCTAGCACTAGCTTATTCACGGCATCCCTCTGAAGAAACTGTTTCCAGCAGTATGTTTTGGATTCATGCTGGATTACACTGGTGTAAAAGACTGGGCACCAGAAACTGAGAAAGAAAAGAGCTAATCTGCCTGTCTTACTGGAAGTCCACTCTGTTGGTTCACACAGAGAAAAGTCATATTTTGGGTTCCATCACTGGCCTTTCATTTTTTTCACCTTGTATGAAGTTTGAGCAAAGTCTTCTGTTTCCTGTCGTGACCCTATCTCAAAAACACCAGACCTCAGTTCTAAATTAAAAGACTGCAGTCAGCTCTGTGAGCAGCTTCCACTTCTCTGATGGTCAGACTTCAAGACCTGATGCCACAACATATCAAGAAAAGGTTGTATGGGATCTGTATAGGATCAGAACACCAGCACTGGTAACTGAAACAGTGGTGTTTGCCAGGGAAATAACTCTGTCATCAGAAGTTCCCTGAAGAAGAGTTTGTAAGCAATCCCTTTAAACTCACTCTCTTTTGGAGACCACAAGGAAATACCCTAAACTTGAAGCACGCTTTTGTAATGCAGCAGTTCAACAGACCCTCCTAGGCAGGAGCAGGTGATGGGCACAACAGGATGGCAGCTAAGACTCACAGCAGTCTTTCAGGAAATTGCTAAAGAATTTCCTGCTTAAACCAAATGAGAACCTCTAGAGTGTGAAGTGGTATAGGCAATGCAGAGACAGCAAGGATATGTGAACGTGTTTGGAAAGTGGATAAGTGTGGACACTGTGTGCCCTCTGATGCAAGAGGCACAGGGCCTACACAGTCAGTTTGGGTGTGTAGCAGCAATGCATTACAAAAAGGACAATTTGATGATAGTTTGGGATGAGGTTTTTAATCTCCACCCCAACTTCTATTACTGTAAGGAAAACAAAACATGTAGCTTTAATTTGTTGTTTCTTAAAAATACCTAAAAGAATGGTGGGTATTTAATAAAAAAAAAATTACCAATGTTTTCTTTGATGTATACTTGCAACAAGAGGAGACATTTTGTTCTCTAGATGTGAGTTGCCAACTTCAGCTTCAGGTATTATAGCAGAAAAAGAAACCTGTGGGTAAATAATTTATTGTCTGCTAATAATATTTAGCCAAACTGGCTGAAGAAATAACCCAGTGTGTTACCTCTACTCTTGCTTGCAGTGATGCTGTTATAGCTGTATTTTTTTCAGTCACTGCTTCACCTCGATTATTTGCATGAAACGGACTCTCATTTTTCTCGGTACATTGGAGCTGAACATCTCCATAGCAGCTTCCACTCTGTTTTATATTAGTATTGTGCAATATCCTCTTTTTCTGTTTAAAGTTGTGTATAATTGAGTGGCTTTCAGTGAGACTATAAGAGGGAATCTAGCAAACATCATTTACACTTGCTTCTTTCTTTGAGAATATAATGGCAGAAGTAGAAAAGGAATGCCGACAGCTCAGTATCACTTACTATGAAATTGCTTGTATTTTTCCAAAAGTGTATTAATTTTCCACAATTTATCATGTGAACTCTACATGACCCTTCAGCACCCTGCACATGCAGTATACTGTGGAAAAATACTAACTCCATCTCATTAGCACAGGTTGCTAGATGCCCATTCTGTTTTCAGTATGACATTTTGTTAATGATGCCAGAACCATTTTATATTTTAAGTATTTTAAGTATATTTTTCCTAGAACATTTGAAAATAAATTCTTTAGTGTCTGACAAAGTGCAGCAACTGAAACTGGAAATAATGGTTAGCAGCTCTGGAAAAGAACTTGTCAAAATGCCCTTGATGTAATTCTTAGGAGTCTTAAACTTACGAACACAAAGATATTTTTAAGAATGTAGAGCTCATGCATATAAATGTGAAGTACAATTGGTTTTCTTTTAGATATTCATTGGTTATTTATTCAGGCTTGAAAAAGGTATCTGTCCCTCAGCTTTCGCCCTAGGGTTAGACTGGCTCTTGAGAGATACACAGTAGAAACCACAAGTACAAGACAAGGACATATTAATGCCTTAAAGAATACAATGTTGTCAGCAAATATTTAGTAATTTCAGCTGTTGGACCAGTTACATAAATCAGACAATATTCTCTTCAGGAAGATTCACTATAGAAAACACACATGCTATATGATAAGAGAAAAATATATCTGACACCCCGGATGTAAAAGTGTAAGAGAAATAGAAAATAACTACAAAAACATATGATCTAGCTTGCTGAATATTTCTAATATTAGTGCAATGGCAGCTTTTACAGTTTCAGAAATACGGCAGTACTCTGGTAAGAGCCTCTTTTAGTGCCTCCTATCAATTACGTACCAAATCTGCAGTCTTCTGAAACATCAGTTCCTTAAAATGATGGTGATTTCTGAGCTGATTTCTTACTCTGGAAAAAGATACTGAGGGCTCAGTCGCTGGCACTGACCACAAGCGTTGCATTGACTTTGAGGGAAAAAAAGCCCCACACAGAGGATTAAATATTTTACAGAAAGTTCAGAGAAGTAGTTTTTGCACAGTAACATAAAGGCATGTGCATGAAGGAGAGGTATCATGCATAATAGCCTTTGTATTTAAATGGAGATGTGAATGTGCCTGATAATACACAAAATGATTAAATGTCTTTCTGTCTCTACGGTGGAGTGGTTATGACACATTTTTTAAAGTTTCAGTAAATTAAAAATAAAAAATCAACTATTTGTAAGAGAGACCAGCTCAGAATATTTCCAGAGAAATTCAGTGCTCTTGAAAACACTAGTAAGTGCAAGCTTAAATGCTTTTTTTGAAGCAAGAACATTCTAGTGCAGTTTTGGGTGGAGAAGAAAGAAGGGCTGTGCTCTATTATCCCTCTGCTACAAGAGAAGAACTACAACAATGAAGTCTGATAGTTTTTCTGGCTTGACCTCCTGCAGAAATATGATGATCAGTGGAAGGTCTTGTGTTTGCAGCAGCAGTTTAAAAAACAAAATCTCATGAAAATCCTCAGAGATAAATCTGAAATGAATGGATCTCAGGAATAGGCTTCTCCAGTTGACCCCTAAGATTAAACAAAGACAGTACTCTTATAAAAGTGGCCACAGAGCTCAAAGCACCAGTTAGATTCACAGCTTCATATTTGGTGACACAAAATTTCACTATGAAGGAACCAGTTAGCATGGGAAAGCACTAGTGCTTGGTCATGAAAGAAGTTATCTCACTCTGCTGAACGTTACATATTTTTAATGTTGAGTTATACTTGGTTTTTTTTGATGGACACATTTTTAAGGCAGATCCTACACAAGATTTTGTCAAAAGCTTTTGTGAAAAGCTTGTTCATTTGCATTTCATTAAGAAAATTACTTATTTTAAAAAATATAATGAATCATTACCTATCACAGTTGTTAGTAAGAACTGGTATAGTTAAAATATACAAACCCTGGTGTTGTAAAAACTCCTTTCCCCTTTCTTTGTTTTTATTACTGCAGCATTTTTTTAAAACCACTCTGAATTTACTGTATAATCATACATTGTGGCAATAAAGCTTTGGTTTGGCCTGTATGTTTGTCTTATTTTAAATTTTAATTGTGTTATTTTCTAAAATGTTAAGGAAGTATTTTAATAGAGGTGGGACCCAGACAGATTAATGAGATTTACAGCTGAAATCTTAGCATACTAATATTAAGAGCATCATGACATCTTGACATTTTGTGGAGAAATTAAAAAAAACTCCAACTTCTCACTTGCTGATATGAAATGAAAATGTTATATCTCCTCTCATGTATCCAACTGCACCCGCAAGTGAAAAGGTGTTAATAAGGAAGAGTATTGAGCTGGGTGACTCTTCTAGCTGAGAAAAACAGGATGTATTTATGCATCATTTCCAAATGGAGTTCTAGAGAAAGAGTAGGTAGCAAAAGGACCATATGTTCTAAAAAAAAAGAACTGTGAGATCTTGCATGGCATAATGACAACTGTGGGAAGGCATATTTATTAGAAAAAAAAAAAAAGAGTAAATATTCACAGAGAAGAGTGGATTGGTGCTGTTCTAAAGGTTATAACTCTCCCTAGGCTATTTGTCTTTATTTCTATCTGCAGCCATTTTCCTTTGAAACTCAGTGTCATTTGTCTCATTTGACTTTCAGACTGTGTTGTACCCAAGTTCATGTGAGAGTCCCTGTTAGATCACTCAAAACATAGGCAAACCTGATGGAAGAGAGATGGTTTTGGTTGACAGTACTTCTTCTGAGTAAGAAATTTGAGTGATTCATTCCTAAGCATTATCACTTTTATTCTTGGTGCTGGAGGGGAGGGTTGGCATGACAGCGTGCTGTGAATGCAGAGTGATGAATGCAACTTTAGACTGTGTCATAATGTACATTCCCACTACAGAGAGAATAAAAACAGCTTTCTTGCATGAACTGTGGAAATAAAAGCCTCAGGTTTTTTTACTGATGCAAATGCATACAAAATTTAATATTGAGCAGCTCTGTTAACCGGGGGGGAATGACTTTGCTATCCTATTCCCATCCTTTCTGAAGACTTTATGCTTCTTTGGAAATCTTGGCAAGAAGTGAAATCAAAAATTATAGCAGGCAATGAGCAATACAGAGGGTTGGTCTGACCAACTGTAAAGTATTGCTGGGATAATCTGTACAGGTTTGAATTGCAGTTGCTTCTGTTCTCCTGTCTTATCTTAATTTAGATGCAAGCCTTCTGTTTCTTTTCTTCTCCCTATTTATCACCAACATTAAACTTCCAGGAGGGCAAAGTTTAATGCCTAGCTTAAGGCAGTAAAACAAATACAAAACAAACTGTGCAGTCCCCAGGATTTCAGTGCCTATTTGCTGACAAAACAACAGAACCCAAATCTAGCTAGTTAGCCAGCTAATTCAATTCATGAGAGGATGCAAATCTATTTATATGGAATTATATTTATGACAACAACCTATTTTGGAGACAGAGAAGCTCATAGAAACATATGTCTTCAGTGCAGCAAAGTCCCAGTCTTTAACTATTCCTCCTGAATCCAAAACAAACAAAACATTATATCTCCCCTCCAAACTAGGTTTTCCAAAATAGACAGTCTGTTTGTTTACCCAAAATGCAGGCCAAAGGCCTTTTAATGTACATTAATGAGAAGGTAGAAGTAATTCTTAATGGGATCCCGACCTAATTAAGAAAATATAAAAAAAATTCCCTTGGGTACCTAGATTGTATGTAGGTTAAACATTCATTCTTAGTCCCTCATATCTCTCTCCACGGGGAAGAATATGAAATTATACATGGATTTGCATTTTGAAACTGAGCTCACAGAAGAGACGACTCCTTTGGCCCTTTACAGGTGAGGAATCCTCACTGAGCTGCTGACAATTCATGACACATCAAGCCCTATGAAACGCACCTGTCTCTTTCATAGGAATACTGCTTCTGCCAGCTGTTAACCTGGCTTTTGATGAGTCAGTGGAACAGAAAAGACAGAAAACACAGCAAGAAATGAAATTGACATCTGTGAGACAACAGAATAATAATTTCTGTTCTAATTATACATAATGATTAGGTTGAAGTTCAGCCTTTCATTGCAAGACTTATTTCTGAAAATATTCCCAGGACGGTTTCCTTCCTGCTGTTTTTTCTTCATTTCTTGTGAAACACAGAAATCTTTGTGAGGACATGCTTCATGTTCAGCCTCACCTGTGGGAGCAAAGGAAGGATGCATAGTTCATACTGTTTGCCTTATTAAGCATCTTTCAACAAACTGGAACATCATCCAAATAATCAGATTTATTCTTCAGTAATTTCTAAAGATTCATTGATTATGGATGTTATTCTGAAGCTTTGAAAAGTAGAAAGGCTTCCTACTGTGTCCAGAGAGTTTTTATTCTAGTTTCCCACAGGGCAGGCACTGATGTTTAAGGCCAGATCAATAATGGGAACATATTGGGTCTGGTCAGGTAACATTGGATAATTCTACCAGACAGTTCTTACAGCTTCTCAGCAAAACATGTTTATAGAGAAGTTTTAATAAAATAAGGTGCTGTTGGTAAAAAAATCATTGCAACAACCTTTGCATAACTTGACATTTTTCAGTTGTTCTTTTCCTTGACATGTTAGGTTTTAAGGTTAGTTTTCAATTTGAATTGTTGACTGGGGAACACATAGGGAGCTTTAATATTTCAGTGGTGTTGCCAGCTCTTTAATGGAAGTTCTCTGAGGATATGTTACATTGACAGCTTGGGGATCAAAAGTCAGTTGTGTTTAGTCTACTCCATGTACTAAATATTCTTGTAATACCAGTACATTTTC
>VZRF01006391.1:11355-26542 GCA_013396875.1 Vireo altiloquus
CGCCTGCCACCTCCCCGCTGGGTTTCCGGGCCCTGGGGCCGGGCCGGGGCTCAGCCCGTGCCCGGGGATGGCTCGGGTCTGTCCCGGCTCTGTCCTGCCCAGCCCGAGGCTGCTGCTCCTAGAACCCCGCTGTGGGCTGGGCTGGGCTGGCTGCGGCTGGAAGCCAGGCCGGGCTGCAGGGGATCCATCCGGATCGTGGTGCGGCTCAGGTTGGTGAGGTGGCACCGCTCCGTTCGCTAAAGGTCGTCTAAAGGTGTGGACGGACGCAAGTCTGGATTTAGGTTTGGCGAAAATGCTTTGTCTGCTCTCCGGGCTGGGTCTGGGCTAGGGCTCAGTAATCCCAGCTCCAAGTGTGTCCCAAGGGAGCCCCTCAGGAGCCAGGCTGGGAGAGCTGGGGGTGCTCAGCTGGAGAGGAGAAGCTCTAGGGAGAGCTCAGAGCTCCTTGCAGGGCCTGAAGGGGCTCCAGGAGAGCTGGAGAGGGACTGGGGCCAAGGGCTGGAGGGCCAGGAGGCAGGGAATGGCTTCCCAGTGGCAGAGGGCAGGGCTGGATGGGATCTTGGGAAGTGGGAATTGTTCCTGGGAGGGAGGGCAGGCCCTGGCACAGGGTGCCCAGAGCAGCTGTGGCTGCCCCTGGATCCCTGGCAGTGCCCAAGGCCAGGTTGGACATTGGGGCTTGGAGCAGCCTGGCACAGTGGGAGGTGTCCCTGCCATGGCAGGGGTGGCACTGGGTGGGCTTTGAGGTCCTTCCATCCCAAACCAGTCCACGATCGAATGAGGTGTGCACAGGACATGGTGCTCACTCAGGCGCTTGGGTTCTCCATGCATTCAGCATGTCCCATGTCCTGCTGTTGGCCAGGGTCTGGCTGAGCAGCCTGGCACTGGTGAGCCCTGCAGAGCTCTCTGGCTCTTCCAGACCTGCATGGATGGGCTGAGGCAAACCAGGGCAGGGCCTCCTGCAGTCAGCATTGCCCAGTTTCATCCCATCAGCAGCCATGGGACTTCCCAGAGAGCTCTTGGAATCACAGAATCCCAGAATGGTTTGGGAGGGACCTCACAGTTCCTCTCATTCCACCCCCTGTCGTGGACAGGAACCTTCCACTATGCCAGGTTACAAGATGAGAAGCACTTTGGTGCACTAGAACAGCAAAAATCCACACCAAATCTCCCAAACCACAGATTCCTTTTTTGCCCATGTAGCAGAATGTTTGTTTGGGGCTGATGCAGGAGAAGGGATCGAGGTTCCCTGAGAAGCAGCAGGAGCTGGGGTACGGGTGGGTCACTCAAGCCAAGCTGCTTTCACTGGCTTTGACTTGTGGCTTCACACTTTGCTGTGTGAAAGCTCTGACTTGTGGTGTGAAACGTCAGGAAGTCTGCAGCAGGAAAAAACAATCTGAGCCTTCTCAGGCTGCTGCTCTGAAAGAACCAGCCCGGTGAAAACCCCTTCCCGTTGGAAAGGAAAGGTGGGACCTTGCTGCCTTTCCCTGGCTGGGGGAATTTGGGTTTTTGAGGATGCTTGGATCTGTGGGTGCTCTGTTAGGAGTGCTCACTTTGTTGTTTTGGGTCATACATAAGGAGATCAGTAGGATGCTGAGTGTGTGAGTTCAGCAGTTGCAGTCACTGCCCTGTGAGGAAGAGATCTGACAGAAATTCGGATTTCCCGTGGTGTGCTGTGAAAGCAGCTCCTCAGCCTCGTGGCACCCTCGTGTTCAGCTGCAGAGACAGAGAGCTGATAAGCCCTGCAGTGTCTTTGATAAGATGTGAAGTGCTTTGGAGACAGGCAGGGGAAATGAAGCATTTCTGAATGCAAAATTATCAGTGTGCAGTCATGGGATCCCAGGCTGGGTTGGGTTGGGAGGGACCTCAAAGCCCACCCCTGCCATGGCAGGGACACCTCCCACTGTGCCAGGCTGCTCCAAGCCCCAATGTCCAACCTGGCCTTGGGCACTGCCAGGGATCCAGGGGCAGCCACAGCTGCTCTGGGCACCCTGTGCCAGGGCCTGCCCTCCCTCCAGGGAACAAGTCCTTCCCAACATCTCATCTCACCCTGTCCTTCATTGCTGTTTTCTTTATTTATAATTTTTAAGGTGTGGTGGGAATTGCTGCCTCTGTTGGTTTGTTCTGAGAGCTTCCTGGGATTCTGGAGAGTGAGTGTGTGTCAGATGTCTGAGGGCACAGATGGTGTGAGATACCTCACCGCATGCCAGACCAGCAGTGAGAGTGCAAGAAAGAATCCGTGTGAGTGGAAAGTGAAAACTTCTCATGAATGAAGAGACAGCTCCTTAGGGGCCTTCAAAATACCCGAGGGACAAATGGTTTAGGAAGCTGTAAGGAATCTCCAGCAGATTGGCCAAGCTGAACAAGTCACTTGTGGCCTAAGGCAGTGTGTGTGTTCTGAGAGCACTGCTCAAGAGCTGAGGCTAAGAAATTAATAACAGACCTAATTAAACCTTTGAGGGAAACAAAGACTGGCTTGGATTGGGAGGGACATTAAGGTCACCCTGTTCCACCCCCCCTGCCATGGGCAGAGACACTCTCCACTACCCCAGGTTGCTCCAACCTGGCCTTGGATACTTCCAGGAATGGGGCAGCTACAGCTTTTCTTGGAAAGCTCAAGCTCAACTCATTATTTGGTGTTTTGGACTTAAGGTTTAATGCAACTTGATGTAGAAATCAAAAAACCCCAAACTTTTTAATATGACCCCAAATTCCCAAGGAAGCCTGGGCCAGAATTTGACTCAAGTGCTTGATATTCTGATCTCATTGATGTAAAAATTAACAAGTCTTAGGAGACTGTTCTTCAGAACAAAAAATGAACTCTTGTGGTACGGTCATGGTTGTCTTTGTCAGGCCAGGCTGGACAGGGCTTGGTCCATGGAAGGTGTCCCTGCCTATGGCAGGGGTAGCACTGGATGGTCTCAAAGTCCCTTCCAATCCACACTGCTCCCTGATTCTGAGATTCTCACGGTGTGAGGGAATCGCTCCACAGAAACACGTCCAGCACAGAAGGAAAACCTTTCTCCCTGTTGGCACAGGCCCCAGTGAAGCTGCTGCCCAGCAGGGCAGGTCCCAGGATGTGTCTGGAGAGAGCCCTGAGCAGCCAGGGTATACTCCAGCTGGCCCTGCCTGGAGCCCTGGCCTTGTCCTCCAGAGGTTTTGGTTTTCTTACTGCGTCTCCCTGTCTCCAGCTCCGCTCTCCTCCAGTTCCTCCCTCCCTTCTCCTCAGCTCTTCTTTCTCTCTGCCATTTCCCTCCTGGCTCTTTGCCTGTGGCTTGCCTGCCCTCCCCCCCTGCCTCCCTCCCTCCTTGCCTCCATCCCTCCTTGCCCTGGGTGGCTCTGTCTGTTTTTGGCCATGTTCCAGCCCCAGCAGCTTCCTCTTCCTCCTGCCCAGGCTCTCAGGGCTGTGGTTTTTCTGTCGTTCTGACACAACTCTTCCCTCTTGGGCCCCTCCAGGCCAGGAGCTCAAGGCCGATGGTGGCCTCCGTGCACACTCTGGAGTGACTGAGTTTCGGGGGCATCCCTGCCCACAGAGCTTCTGCCCTTCCCTGCCTCGTGAAATCGGTTCCAAAGTTGGCAGGACATGAGGTTTGGAAGCACTAAGTGTTTCTGAAGAGTTTTTTTAGCTGGCTTCTGGAGGGATTCACCAGAGTGGCCTCAGTGTTCTCAGAGTTAGCAGGAGGCAGATGGGTGGGAAAAGTGCTCGGGGCTGTGCACAGAGGCGAATGTGAGCTGCAGATGATTGAAACACATCAGCTGCTGTCATCAGCAGTGGTTAGAGAAGGTCTGGAAAACCTTGGGAGGTCTGGAAAACACATCCTGGGAGGAGCAGCTGAGGGAGCTGGGAAAGGAGCTCAGCCTGGAGCAGAGGAGGCTCAGGGGGGACCTCATTGCTCCCCACAACTCCCTGACAGGAGGGGCACTGAGGGGGGGTCAGGCTCTGCTGCCGTGTCCCAAGGGAAAGGAGGAGAGGAAATGGCCTCAAATTGCACCAGGGGAGGGGCAGGGTGGAGATTGGGAACAATTTTCCCCTCATGGAGTGGTGAGGCCTTGGGATGAGGTACCCAGGGAGTGGTGGAGTCGCTGTCTGTGGGAGTGTTCAGGAGGAGTCTGGATGTGGCCCTTGGGGACAGGGTTTGGGGTGATGCTGCTGCTGCTGGGGTGGCACTGGCTGATTCTGGAGGGCTCTTCCAGCCTTGATGATTCTGGAATTCTGGGGCCTTCTTTTATGGTTTCATGGGGGGCTGGGTGGGGTTTGTGGTTTTGTGCTGACTTGGTGCGTTCAGCTTCATGTTTGTTATGGAATGAGTCAAAACAGGAAGTTGGAATTCACGGATGATAATGAGCGAGGCAGAGTCCTCAAGTGTTGTGGCAGAGACTGACGCACAACAACACTTACTTGCATAACTTCTGGAGACCCTAGACCATACTTAGCAACTCTCATCTGTAAATTCTGAACCACTTTCTGTGCAATCACACTATGACTATCTTCTTGGCTAGATCCTGGCGAAGCCTTAAATGCTGGATATACCTGAGCACTTCCCCTGTGCAGATGGTGAAGGTGGAGGCAGGGGCGATGCCTTAGGTTTGAACTTTTCTCTGTTCCCAGCCCTGCAGTGCCCAGTGGAACTCTGCAGCTCCCTGGAGCTCGTTCAGTGCTGTTCTCTCATGCTCACACTGACATAACAAAGCCTCTCCAGCTCGCTCTCCAAGGACACCCAGACCCTCCTGGGCCCAACAACTGCAAACCTTCATCTTGGGGACAGGGGGGCAAGCTTGGGCAAATTCCATCATTAGCTAAAGCTTTAATTGGCGAATTGATGCTGATATTAAAGTGTGAAGGTCTTGTGACTTGTCATCCACTTTGAGATCCACTTAGGCAGGAGCCTCTGGACCTCCAGAGTGTGACCTCTGAAGGCCTTTCCAATCAATCCCTCCTTTATTCCTTTATTCCTGTCTGCTCTCTGTTTCTAGGGAGCCATCTAAGGCGTCAGGGGGCCGTAAGGGGAGGCAGTCTGGTAAGGTCTACTCTCTGTTCCATTAAATTTCCCTCTGCCAGCTGATGAGCAGACAGGGATTCTCTCTCTCTTGCTACACAAGGTCTCTGGGGGAAGGGCAGGTTGGTGGTACTCAGTTTTTTGGGGAGGGATGTGACCTTTCAGTGACATCGCTGTTTTCAGCAGAAGCTTTTTGAGTCCCAGGCAGATCAGGAGCTGCACTTTTTAAACAGTTCCCATTTCCTCCCTCAAATTCCATCAGTTCGTCATCTCTAGGAGTTATTTCTGCTTTTTCATCAAGTTGCCCTTCCTCCACCTTCTGCTCTTTTTTCCACTGTTTTAAAGTATCAAAGAGCAATCACCAAGTTGTTGCCAACTTCTGTGTGTCTTTATCTCTTCAGCTTCCCACAATTTTTTCCCAGCTGTTTTCTAGGAGCTTACACTAAATGCAGTGCTCTTATTTGTTGGAAAATCGTGGGATTTGGCTCACAATAATACACTTTGCAGTGCACAGTCTCCTGTGCCAGTACTCGTGGGTTTTGGTAAGGATTTCCATGTAGGCAGCACAGTCTTTTCCTGGCTACTCAAATTGTTCTCTATTTCAGGGCCCTACCCAAGGGCTCACCTTGACTCAGCTGTCACAGTCTGGTCTGGACTAAGCAGAACTTTTCTGCTCTCGAGTTTCATTGGTTTCTGTCCTCCTTGCTATCCTCAAGCAGGCTCTCTGCTCTGCAGGCAGGTTTTTTGGATCACCTTAGCTCTAAGGATTATGTCGGGGTCACCATTTATTATAATAAAATCAAACACACAACAACACTTACTGTGATCTAAAGTCATAAGAAACAAAAAAAAATTTATTATTCTCTGTTATTGTCGGGGTGATGGCTTCTTTCCCAGCCTCTTACTGCCCATGGCTGGGATTAAATGCAAAAAATGTGGGTTTTTGTAGTTCAGACTCAGTTGTTTATTGGTTCTTATCTATCTTACAGCCTTAGGAGCTGTGAGTTCTGCTAACAAGGTAAAACAAGGCTATCAATGGTGGTTCTCTGGCTTTGCAGAGCTTTTTCAAGGACCTTTGGTCCAACAATGATTTGCCACCTAAATTATTTTTATTTCTTACACAATATTCTAACCTCTAAGTTCAGAAGTTCAGATTTTCTTATCTAATTATAAGACATCATCTAAACTCATGAAGAAGAAGGAAGAAGAAAGTGAAAAAGGAGTATCCAGCTATTGCTCTAAAATGTCTATCTTTGCAAATGTGTATTACTATATTCAAAACCTTAAATCTCAAATTTTTCCCCCTGTGACACCACACCTTCTATTCAAACTACACATGTGTGATTTTAAAAACATCACTCAATTTGGAAGCCTATCCCAAAGCCTCAGATCAAATGTGGTGTTTTCTTGTGGATCAGTGCTTTCCAGCAGAGAGAACTTAAAATTCTCAGCTTCCAGGGTTCTAACATACTATTGTTTTTATCTTCTTTACAACTACTGTAACTTATCATAATTGGCTGCTTAGCAAACAATGACAGCTGTCTACAAAACAATGACCATACAAACAGCAATATAATCAGCTATACAAGCAATTAGTTACGTATTATATGCAGGTCCTTTCTTATACACTCTTGATATTCCATAACAAAAACACTTTCTCCTTGTGTGCAGAACATCTTTCATTGATTATCCTCTTGGCTATCGCTGTAGCTTTCACTGTAACTACAATTTCTCACGAGTAAATTTTAACTGTTTTTAAGTCAATCTCTAAAGCTGAGGCTCTCAGACCAACTGTCAGCCTCATCAGTCCCCACCCTTGAGCAGGTGCAAAGCAGAGCCCTTTATTGCAAAATCCTGGCCTTTTTAAGCACTTGGCCTGTTATCAGTTTACAGAGTTTTAAAGCACAATAGCCATAATTCAGCCAAGCACCAGGCACCAGGATGTGAACACAGGGTGGTCACACTGCTGGTTTTCTAGTCCTCATTCAGCTGTGTCTCTTTCCCACATCTCTTCTCTGCTTAGCCCAGGTAACAGGCCTGAGCCATGATTTTACAAGGCCTTCATTTTTTAAGGTTTTACTTATGTTCAACACGTGGATACAGAGAATTCCGCACTGCTTGGGGTTGGAAGGACCTCAAAGCCCACCCAGTGCCACCCCTGCCATGGCAGGGACACCTCCCACTGTGCCAGGCTGCTCCAAGCCCCAATGTCCAACCTGGCCTTGGGCACTGCCAGGGATCCAGGGGCAGCCACAGCTGCTCTGGGCAGGTTTTCCCAGGCCCTGACCACGTGAATATTCCAGAGCCCTTGGAAACAGGAGGAGGAGGAGGAGGGTGAAATGGTTTTACCTGCAAAGCAGTGAAAATGCAATATATGGTAGAATTTGGAGACCGAAATTTGGTTACTGTGCACTTGAATGTTTCAATAATTATTTTTATTCCTCTTCTTCGTTTAGAACCCTCTCCCCATTTACCAGCACCAAAAGATGTGGAGATTTACTCCTACAACTTCCAGAGTTTGCTGAGGTGGTCTCCTGTCCCAGTGGAGAATGGCTCAGTGTTGTACACAGCCCAGTACAGAACGTGAGTAAACTGCTCTAACACCAACTCATTTTGTTCTAATTCAGGATAATGAGTGGTTTTAAAAACCCCAAAACCCCCTGAAAATGAGTAAGCGCAGAATGAAAGAACATTTTTTATCACAGATGTTTTTGTGTATCTCCAAGAGCAGCTCCTGGTGACTGACAGGCCCTCAGCCCATGATGTGTCCTCTGAACTGAGGGAAGATTGAAGCCCTGAGGACACCCAAAAATGCTGCACAGTTCTCTGAAGAATTTTAGCCTTTCCTGATTCTCTCTGGTCGATTTAAACTTCCTCAGATCCTGAGGAACTGGGAAGGCCCTGGGGTTAAACCCATGTGAAGCCATAGTTTTGTGACACATGCTTTTCTTACCAAAACTGGCTGTGAGGGGTGTGTTCTGAGTGGCTGTGATGCCAAGATCATTTTTTACCTTTTATTTTATTCCACTCTTATATCCCCTTTTATACAGTTCCATGTATTCTCAGTGCTTTTAGCCACCACACTTGGCATTTCCCATCCTGATAACTCAGCTCAGCCCCACAGCACTGTGAAACCAGGAGAGCAAACATCCTGGGAGCCCCAGACACCAAGGGCCTCTCCAAAACACATTTTGGTAACCTCAGACAGGCCCATCCAGCAGGAAGGTTCCTCACAACGAAAGCTTCACTCCAGCCTCTCACTGGAGAATCTTTGATAGATGTGCTCATTTGCAAGGCCTAGAATTGTGTGCATTTCGGTGGGTGAGAGACAGTGTGTGCATTTCCAGAGCATTCCACCTGGACAGAGTGCTGCACCCAAAGATCCTTAAATAAATCCCAAAGTAAAAACCCCTTTTCCTCATAAACAGTGCTTTGGTTTTAATTTTAACACCGGGGAAAGGCAACAGCGCTGCTGGTGGTTTATCTGTGTTTGCTGTGCTCTGCAGAGGGTTCTACGAGGAGTGGAGTGATCTGGGCTGTGCCCACACGCCCCAGACGTGGTGCCCATTCCCCCCACGGCTCCGGAGGCGGCGCTGGACAATCCTGCTGCGCGTGAGGGCCGAGCTGGGCCCACACACCTCGGCCTGGGTGCACACCCCTCCCTTCGTGGCAGAGAGAAACAGTGAGTGCTCCTTGGGACCTCAGTCTCTCTCTGAGGGGGTTTCTTTGGGAAAATCCGTGTTGCCTGGGTAGATTTCCTTGGCTCTGTTGTGTGAGAGGATTGAGGTGTTCTGTCCACAAAGGCTCCGAGGCCTCCCCAGGGTTTGGTTCTGCTCTCTGAGGTGTCACCAGAGAAGCCCCTGAGCCTCCTGGGGTGGTTGAGCCTTCAAAGAGCCACGATGTTCCTTTACTGGAGGGTTTTCCATGTTCTCATCTCCCCACTTAGCTCTGCCCACACACACACTCTTGGGTTTGTGATAGCCTGAGGCAAAACCACCTCTTTCTGCTGGACACATCCCTCTTCTGATAAATATAAATTGTCCTGCTAAATAGAAATGGTTCAGATAAATAGAAATGGTTCAGAGAAGTATACATTGTCCACACTACAGTGTGGAAGTGTCAAGGCCACACTTTAAATTGCAGAATGGTTTGGGTTGGGACCTTAAAGCTCATTGAACTCCACTCCTGCCATGGCAGGGACACCTCCCACTGTGCCAGGCTGCTCCAATGTCCATCCTGGCCTGGGACACTTCAGGGATCCCAGATCTGCTCTTTGCCTTGCTATGCTTGGTTTTAGGAATAGAAAAAAGTCAATGTTGAGGTTAAAAAGTACCTTTGAAATGGGAACTAAGCAGAGGAAGGGATTTGTGGACTCTTTAGTTCCTGATCTCCCAGACCTGCTGAGGGCAGTGAGGGTCCAGGCTCCAGAGTCTGGTTCTTCCCCTGATTCTAAATCCTGGATTTTCCCTGGCAGCAGGGCAAGGAAATGCCTGAATCCAGCACTCAGCACTGATGTATCCCCAGCCTGTGGTGCAGGATTGGGAGTGGGATCCTCTAGGGGCTGGGACAGCACCCACCTGATGGGAGTATGGGACAAAGCAGAGGCTTGGGGTGGGAGAGGAGCAACATTCCAGGGTAATTATAGTGTCACTCCCCTGGAAATCAGCTCCCAAATACCAATCCATGGGCTCCTCCTTTGGTGTTTGGATCAGAGCTGTTGGATTTGAGGCACAGTGAGGAAGAATTGGTGCATGCAAGGAGTGATTTTTGCCATTAATGAGTACTTCTGACAGTACTGTATTGGTATTTTTCATTATTTACACCTTGGAGCACTTCACAAAAGGAAGTCACCATGTTTATCCTTAGGGACACATGGAGACATCAAAGCAAGGAGGGCAGAAGTTGTTGTTCCTCTTCCAATCTAGGGACCAAACTGGGGTTTTCAGGAACATGGAATGTGTGGCAGGCTGATCAAAGGAAAAGATAACAGTTTTAGGGCCAGTAACTGCAGATGAACTCAGACACTTCTGAGCATTAACTATTGGTTAATATTTACTCAATTTCCAGGGAAAGTTAAGCAAGTACTGTAAGTGCATTAAGCAGATGAGGAAATGTTTTCCCTTTCTTGAGCAAAAGCTGTCGATGTTTGAGTGTTTGTTGAGAGTGTCCAGGGCAGGGAAGGGAGCTGGGAAGGGGCTGGAGGAGCCCCAGGAGGAGCTGAGGGAGCTGGGAAGGGGCTGGAGGAGCCCCAGGAGGGGCTGAGGGAGCTGGGAAGGGGCTGGAGGAGCCCCAGGAGGGGCTGAGGGAGCTGGGAAAGGAGCTCAGGCTGGAGAAAAGGAGGCTCAGGGGGGACCTTGTGGCTCTGCATAACTCCCTGCCAGGAGGGGGCAGCCAGGGGGGGTCAGGCTCTGCTGGCAGGGAACAGGGACAGGAGGAGAGGGAACAGCCTCAGGCTGGGCCAGGGGAGGCTCAGCTTGGACAGCAGGAGCAATTTGTG
The DNA here is from genome assembly GCA_013396875.1 of Vireo altiloquus. NCBI lineage: Eukaryota > Metazoa > Chordata > Aves > Passeriformes > Vireonidae > Vireo > Vireo altiloquus. Next base: position 21,844 of record VZRF01006391.1, read on the forward strand.
CATGGAAAGGGAGCTCAGGCCTTGGCAAGAGCTGCCCAGGGAGGTTTGGAGTGCCCATCCCTGGAGGGCTCCCAGGAAGGCCTGGAGGTGGCACTCAGTGCTCTGGGCTGGGGACAAGGTGGGCATGGGGCACAGCTTCGCCTGGCTGGGCTGGGAGGGCTTTGCCAGCCTCAGGGACCCTGGGATTGTGTGGAGCTGGATGCAGCTCTTCACCCCAGGGTTTCCCTGCTCTCTCTGTTTGTTTTCAGCCACTCTGGGCCCCCCCAGGGTGAACAGTGTGAGTGTCAACTCTGACTCTCTGCTCATCAGCCTCAGCCCCCCTTTCACCCCTGAAACCGGGGACGTGCTCCAGTACCACGTGTCCTACTGGGAGAACACAACAAGTCCTACAGAAAAAGTAAGAATCCTCTCCAGTTTATGCTTTGTGCTGGGGCACTGAGGGATGGCAGTCAGTGTCTCTTGGCAGGACAGCAGATGGGGGCAGAAAATCTCTATTTTGGTCCAGCAAGGATCACCGTGTGGAGTGTTGGCAAAAAGGTTCCTCTGGCCTTGGCACAAGCAGGCAAATTTAGAAACTTCTTTGCTCTGTATGGAAAGAAGTTTCCTCTGCAGATCCGGGGAGGGAATTGGTTCCAAAGCTGGCTTTGGATTGCAGACTTTCCTCAGGCAATTTGGTAAACTCTGGAATCTCTCCTTTGCTGTGCTGGGAGCTGCAGGAGCAGCTGCTGGGGCCTGATGTGCCTGATCCCGGGGCAGGGAGAGGAGGAATGTGCTGGGATGAGCTCATCCTGTTCATCCTGAGGTTTTGGGATCATCATGTGCTCCTGCTGCTGCCTGTGGCCCTGGGAATTGTGCTTGGACAGAGATGCAGGGGAGGTATTAAGTCATATTAAAAAAAAAAAAAAGAGGAAGAAGCTTCCAAATGATGTCAATCTGAAGTCAAAACATTTAAAAAAAACAGAAGCGAAAAAAATTATTTATTTAAAACCTCCTTTTTGCTTCAAAGTCCTTGGTGAATCGCCTCCACTTCCTTCCTGCCTTGCCCCAAGGTGTGTTTTTCTCACACGCAGAATATCTGCAGCTGAGAGCCAGCAAAGGAGACGCTGTGGTTTTGTTTCCCCTTCCCTGTGTTTTGCTCCCCACCTGAGCTGCTGCAGAAGCTGCATCCAAACTCCCAGGAAGAGTGAAATATTCCACTGCTTCTGTTATTTGGGAAAGCTGAGTGTGGAAAAATAAAATTTGAGCTTCTTGAATGAGAAACTTAAATGGGGGAGGGATATTTGTGTTGAAAACTGGGCTGGTTTTTACAGTAACACCTTTTTTTGTGTGTGTGCCTTTTCAACAGAAGCTAAGTGAAAGCAAGACACTATTCCAGATTGGAAATCTAACGGAATCAACACTTTATTGCTTCAGCATTCGAGTGCAGCTGAAGATTTACTCAGGTCACTGGTTAGAGGGACAGCAGAGTGCCCCAGAGTGTCACAGAACTACCCTCAGTGGTATGGAATTGTGATTTTTGTATGGAGTGGGATGGGGTAGGGCAGGGTATTTATATTCCTGCATCACCTGAACTGATCCCTTCCACACCCAGCAATGCTGAGAGCTCTGTGGGGAGTTCACACTTGGCCATTAGTGGCAGAATAATCAGGAATTTTCAGCCAGGGGTGGAGGGTCTGTGTGGTATTTGGCTGCTGTCCCTTTACCTTCATAATCCTGCTGTAAAATGGGATAAAGGAATTTGGGCTCCTGTGGAATCCAGGTTGATCCCAGGGCTGGAGCCCCTCTGGAGCCAGGCTGGGAGAGCTGGGGGTGCTCAGCTGGAGAGGAGAAGCTCCAGGGAGAGCTCAGAGCCCCTGCAGGGCCTAAAGGGGCTCCAGGAGAGCTGGAGAGGGACTGGGGCCAAGGGCTGGAGGGCCAGGAGGCAGGGAATGGCTTCCCAGTGCCAGAGGGCAGGGCTGGGTGGGATCTTGGGAAGTGGGAATTGTTCCCTGGCAGGGAGGGCAGGCCCTGGCACAGGGTGCCCAGAGCAGCTGTGGCTGCCCCTGGATCCCTGGCAGTGCCCAAGGCCAGGCTGGACATTGGGGCTTGGAGCAGCCTGGCACAGTGGGAGGTGTCCCTGCCATGGCAGGGGTGGCACTGGGTGGGCTTTGAGGTCCCTCCCAATCCCAACCATTCCATGATTCCATAAATATGAACCTGCCATATGTATTTGGATTTTTTCCCTCTTTTCCAGAGGCAACCCAAGCTGGATACATTGTCATCCTGTGCATCCTGGGCTTGCTCCTTGCAAATCTGGTGGTTGGTGGTTTGCTGTTTCTGTGGAAACACCACCAAAAAATCAAACATTGGTCTCAGCCACCTCTGCAAATCCCATCCCACTTCGAGGAGGTACGTGGGGACCTTGGGGGCTTCTGTAAAAGAGAACCTGAGGGGGGAACATCACCAAAAGCAGTTGTTGCTGAGCAGAAATGGAGATAAACAAGTGGTGTCTCAAAACTGTGCCTTTGCTGATTGGGATCTCCCACTACTGAGGGCTCTTCCCTGTGCCCTGGGGTACAAACCTGGCTGTGCTTTCCTGGAAAAACCCAAGCCTGCCTCATCCTGTTCCTGTTCCTCTTTCTTTGCTCCTCTCTGGCCTCAAACTGGGGCTCACTGGGAGCAGAGAGCTTTTGTCAGGCAGGGGCTGGAGCTGGGTGTGGGCAGGAATTGGGTTTGGAAAAGCAAACCTGGATTATTGTAACAAACAAACCCCAAGGATTTGGTTTGGCACCTCAGGGGGATGTCAGGGGGATGTCCCTGAGCATTTCCTCTTTGCTTTTAGCAGGGCTCAGATGAAAAGCTCTGATAAGATGCAATGAGATGCAATGAAATTAAATGAAATGAGATGCAATGAGATGAAATGCAATGCAATGAAATGAAATGAGATGCAATGAGNAAAAAGCTCTGATAAGATGCAATGCAATGAGATGCAATGCAATGAAATGCAATGAGGTGCAGTGAAATGAGATGCAATGAAATGAAATAATGAAATGCAGTGAAATGAAATGAAATGGTTCATTTTCCTGCTGGTGGCTCAGACATTTCTGTGCTGAACCCCAGACTTTTGGTCCTGCTGCTCTTCCTCTTCCAGCCCTTCCACAAGGAGCAGCCCTCAAGCAAAGCTTTGATTTAAAAGTTCTTATTCAGCATAAAATTCTGGAGGTTTCAAAGCTTTTATTTGTGTGCAGCTCCTGGAGGTGGATTTTTTTGTCTGTGTCTGAGCACTCTGGGAGTCGTGGGGTTCTGGCAGTGCATTCCCAGCTTTTTTGGGGGATGAATGAACCCAGAGTAAAGAATTTGGTGTCTTCGTGCTGTGATATTTCACAGGAGTCCCTTGGCAAGTGAAGTGCATCTCAGGGAAAAAAAAAATCCCTTGTGTTAAAATGGTAAAAAAATCCTTGTGCAGGGTATTCAAATCATAAAAACCCCCTTGTACAGTCTACTAAAATAGTAAAAAAATCTCTTTTACAGGGGATTAAAATAGTAAAAAAATAAATCCTTGTGCAGGGTATTAAAGTAGTAAAAAAATCCTTGTGTAGGGTATTCAAATCATAAAAAACCCCCTTGTTCAGTGTATTAAAATAGTAAATAAAACTGTCCTGTAAGTGTATTAAAATAGTAAAATATCCTTGTACAGGGTATGAAAAAAGTAAAAAAATATTTTTTACAGGAGATTAAAATAATAAAAAATAATTCCTTGTGCAGAATATTCAAATCATTAAAAAATCCCCTTATACAGTGTATTAAAATAGTAAATAAAACTGTCCTGTAAGTGTATTAAAATAGTAAAATATCCTTGTACAGGGTATGAAAAAAGTAAAAAAATATTTTTTACAGGAGATTAAAATAATAAAAAATAATTCCTTGTGCAGAATATTCAAATCATTAAAAAATCCCCTTATACAGTGTATTAAAATAGTAAATAAAACTGTCCTGTAAGTGTATTAAAATAGTAAAATATCCTTGTACAGGGTATGAAAAAAGTAAAAAAATATTTTTTACAGGAGATTAAAATAATAAAAAATAATTCCTTGTGCAGAATATTCAAATCATTAAAAAATCCCCTTATACAGTGTATTAAAATAGTAAATAAAACTGTCCTGTAAGTAAATTAAAATAGTAAAATATCCTTGTACAGTGTATGAAAATAGTAAAAAAAAATCTATGTAAAGAGTATTAAAATAGTAAAAAAAAAAATCCTTGTACAGGATATTAAAGTAGTAAAAAAATCCTTGTGCAGGGTCTAAAAATAATAATAATAATAAAAAGTCTTTGTCCAGGGTATTAAAATAATAAAAAAATCATTGTACAGAGTATTGAAATAATAAAAAAAATTGTACAGGGTATTAAAATAATTTTTAAAATCCTTGTACAGGGTATTAAAATAATTAAAAAATAATTGTGCAGGGTATTAAAAGAGTAAAAAAATCCTTGTAAGTATATTAAAATAGTAAAATATCTTTGTATGAAGTATTTAAATAGTAAAAAAAATTGTACAGGGTACTAAAATAGTAAAAAAAATCCTTGTACAGGGTATTGAAATAGTAAAAAAATTGTACAGGGTATTAATAATAATTAAAACTCCTTCTACAAGGTATTAAAACAATAAAAAACACCTTGTACATGGTTTTAAAATAGTAACAAAGTACTCCTTCTACAG
>VZRF01006391.1:26653-39747 GCA_013396875.1 Vireo altiloquus
GATGTCAGGGGGATGTCCCTGAGCATTTCCTCTTTGCTTTTAGCAGGGCTCAGATGAAAAGCTCTGATAAGATGCAATGAGATGCAATGAAATTAAATGAAATGAGATGCAATGAGATGAAATGCAATGCAATGAAATGAAATGAGATGCAATGAGATGAAATGAAATGAAATGCAATGAAATGAGATGCAATGAAATGAAATAATGAAATGAAATGGTTCATTTTCCTGCTGGTGGCTCAGACATTTCTGTGCTGAACCCCAGACTTTTGGTCCTGCTGCTCTTCCTCTTCCAGCCCTTCCACAAGGAGCAGCCCTCAAGCAAAGCTTTGATTTAAAAGTTCTTATTCAGCATAAAATTCTGGAGGTTTCAAAGCTTTTATTTGTGTGCAGCTCCTGGAGGTGGATTTTTTTGTCTGTGTCTGAGCACTCTGGGAGTCGTGGGGTTCTGGCAGTGCATTCCCAGCTTTTTTGGGGGATGAATGAACCCAAGCAATCTGGGATTCTTGGGGTTCTGGCAGTGCATTCCCAGCTTTTTTGGGGGATGAATGAACCCAGAGTAAAGAATTTGGTGTCTTCGTGCTGTGATATTTCACAGGAGTCCCTTGGCAAGTGAAGTGCATCTCAGGGGAAAAAAAAATCCCTTGTGTTAAAATGGTAAAAAAATCCTTGTGCAGGGTATTCAAATCATAAAAACCCCCTTGTACAGTCTACTAAAATAGTAAAAAAATCTCTTTTACAGGGGATTAAAATAGTAAAAAAATAAATCCTTGTGCAGGGTATTAAAGTAGTAAAAAAATCCTTGTGTAGGGTATTCAAATCATAAAAAACCCCCTTGTTCAGTGTATTAAAATAGTAAATAAAACTGTCCTGTAAGTGTATTAAAATAGTAAAATATCCTTGTACAGGGTATGAAAAAAGCAAAAAAATCTTTTTTACAGGGGATTAAAATAATAAAAAATAATTCCTTGTGCAGAATATTCAAATCATTAAAAAATCCCCTTATACAGTGTATTAAAATAGTAAATAAAACTGTCCTGTAAGTAAATTAAAATAGTAAAATATCCTTGTACAGTGTATGAAAATAGTAAAAAAAAATCTATGTAAAGAGTATTAAAATAGTAAAAAAAAAAATCCTTGTACAGGATATTAAAGTAGTAAAAAAANATCCTTGTACAGGGTATGAAAAAAGCAAAAAAATCTTTTTTACAGGGGATTAAAATAATAAAAAATAATTCCTTGTGCAGAATATTCAAATCATTAAAAAATCCCCTTATACAGTGTATTAAAATAGTAAATAAAACTGTCCTGTAAGTAAATTAAAATAGTAAAATATCCTTGTACAGTGTATGAAAATAGTAAAAAAAAATCTATGTACAGGGTATTAAAATAGTAAAAAAAGAAATCCTTGTACAGGGTATTAAAGTAGTAAAAAAATCCTTGTGCAGGGTCTAAAAATAATAATAATAATAAGAAGTCTTTGTACAGGGTATTAAAATAATAAAAAAATCATTGTACAGAGTATTGAAATAATAAAAAAAATTGTACAGGGTATTAAAATAATTTTTAAAATCCTTGTACAGGGTATTAAAATAATTAAAAAATAATTGTGCAGGGTATTAAAAGAGTAAAAAAATCCTTGTAAGTATATTAAAATAGTAAAATATCTTTGTATGAAGTATTTAAATAGTAAAAAAAATTGTACAGGGTACTAAAATAGTAAAAAAAATCCTTGTACAGGGTATTGAAATAGTAAAAAAATTGTACAGGGTATTAATAATAATTAAAACTCCTTCTACAAGGTATTAAAACAATAAAAAACACCTTGTACACGGTTTTAAAATAGTAACAAAGTACTCCTTCTACAGGGTATTAATACAGTAAAAAATTCTTGTATAGTGTATTAAAATAGTAAAAATAATATCCATGTACAGGGTATTAAAACAGCAAAATAAATTGTGCAGGTTATTAAAATAATTTGAAAATAATTGTGCAGGGTATTAAAAGAGTAAAAAAATCCTTGTAAGTATATTAAAATAATTTTTAAAAATCCTTTTACAGGGTATTAGAATAATTTAAACAATAATAATAAATTCATAATTAAGAAATAATAATTTAATAAACTATAATGCGAGGTATTAAAAAATTTAAAAGATAATTACACAGGGTATTGAAATAATTTTTAAAGAGTATTAAAATAGTAAAAGAGTCCTTGTGCAGGGCATTAAAATAGTAAAAAATTCCATGTATTAAAATCACAAATCACNGTATTAAAATCACTTAAAAAATAATTGTACAGAGTATTAAAATAGTAAAACAGTCCTTGTGTAGGGCATTAAAATAGTAAAAAATTCCTTGTGCATTGTATTGAAATAATTTAAAATATAATTGTACAGGGTATTAAAATAATATTAAAAAAAAATCCAGGATATGAAAATAGTGCAGCATTTCCTGTAAAGGAGCTGCAGGGACCAAGGCTTGGCCTTGTTCTGGAAAATCAAAGTACAGCAGGAGGAGCTGCACAGGACACCGAGGAGAAGGGAAGGACAGGAAGGTTTAAAATGTGAATTTCTGCAAGGGATCAGCTACCCCAGGCCTCTCCTGGTGTTAAAATTCAAACCAAACATGATTTATGGGGAAAAGGGGTTTTTACTTTGGTATTTATTTAAGGATCTTTGGGTGCAGCACTCTGTCCAGGTGAAATGCTCTGGAAATGCACTGAAATGCACACAATTCTAGGCCTTGCTAATTAACATATTTATCAAAAGATTCCTCAGTGAGAGGCTCCAGTGAACTCTTCATTCTGAGGAACTTTTTTTTCTTGGATAGGTTGATTTTAGTTTACCAAAATGTGTTCTGGAGAGGCCCTTGGTGTCTGGGGCTCCCAGGATGTTTGCTCTCCTGGTTTAACGGTGCCGTGGGGCTGAGCTGAGTTATCAGCCTTGGGAAGTCACAGTGTGTCACTTTTATTCTCTAAAAGCACTGAGAATACATCAAACTGTATAAAAGAGTGTGTGAGAGGGGTGTGAAAGACAAAGCAAAAATCATTCTGGCATCAGGGGAATGCTGAGTCCCTTGGGGCAGCTCCTGGAGGTTTGCAGACAATCCTGAGCTCCTCCATCCCCAGTGAGCTCCCAGGATCAGAGTTCAGGGAGCACAAAGGCTGAGCTGTGCTCGTGTCTGGATTGGGGTTTGGGAAGAACAACCCTGTGGTTCATCAGCCTTGCTGCAACTGCAGAGAAAAGTGGAGCCTTAATTGAAATTCACCCAAATTTGTCTCACTTTCCTAAAGCTCCTTGCTTCAATCACCATCTTTTATTTGATTTTTTATTAACCCGTGCCAGGTTAAGGAATTTACAAAGTCTAAAACCCACGATTTTTTCTGGCCTCTACTTGGCTAGAGGCAGAGCACTTTTAGTCTTGCTTATCTTTCTTTCTCTGGGTATACATTTTAGGGGTTCTTTTAAGGGGATCAGATATGTCTTTTTTCTTTTTCATCATATTTGGTAGTTTGGTTATGGGTAACTGGAGTTACTCTTTTTGGTGGAACTTCTTTTTTTAGTTTTGTGCTCTTTTAATTTACACACTCGTGCTGTTAGAGTAGAAGTGGTTTAGGCCCAGAATTTTTTGTGTTTTTTCTGTTATTACACAGGAAGAACTACAGTTCACTTCTTGGGGGTTACCTTTTCTCTTTATTTAGGGGACATCTGCTGGTTTTTTCTTTCCCTCTTCTCTCGGGCTCAGTTTAAAGGCCCAGAAAAGCACAAGATTCATTTTCTGAACACAGAATAAGCAATATGAAATACACCATGAAGTCACTACCCTTGGAAAGCTGCTGAGTTACTTTTGGGGGGAAGGGGAGCTGAGGGGGAGCCAGGGGAAGCCAGGGCAGAATGTCAGGGAGGTTCCTGGTGCCAGGGGAAGCTGCAGTTCCCTCCTGCCTGGCACTGATCACACCAGGACCTGGATCCCACTTGCTCCATCACTCCCTAGCTGGGTTCCTGCAGCTGGAGGCTCTCCCAGCTGGGAGATCAGGGAGTGCTTCGTTCTTAACTCACAGGAATCTGCTTGAACTGACATGGAAAGATTCGCCAAAATTTATTAAAAAAGAACCCCAGCCAGGAGCTGCAGCTGCTTTAACTCACTTGAAGGGATGTTGGAATAATTAATTTCTTTTCCCCCCACAGAAATAAGGCATTTTTAACCTTCTCCTTGTTCAGTGTAGTTTCAAGGAAGCTGAGGATGGAATATCCAGGGAGCAGCTCCTGCTGTGCATTCTGGGCTGGAGCAACTTCTGGAATTTCTAACAGGGCTCTAACCTGGTGTTTCTGGTTTTTTCCAGTTCCTGAGGGACCCTGTCCTGGCTGGCTTGCAGGAGCTGTACAGTGATGAGGATGAGCCCCTGGCTGTGCAGGTTGGAGAAGGAACTGAGGAGGCTTCGTCCCCCAATGCCCCCAGAGCCAGGGCAGCCACTGAAGGGGCACCCCAGTGAGTGGCACTGCTCCAGGGCTGCCCAGAGGCTGCTCCTGAGCTGGGGCTGCTGCCAGGACAGCATGTGGAGCCCAGGGATGTGCCCCAGGGGCTCCTGCCAAGCTGCTCCTGCTCCTCGCTCTGCCAAAGGCACTGGGAACAGGGAACGTGGAAGGGAAAGGAAAGGAACACTAAAGTGCCTGAAGACACATGGAGAAAAGGATTCCTTCCACCCCACGTTGGAAGGAAGCTTGGAGGAATAACAGCACTTTATTGATGTAGGATAACCTGGATTTTTCAGGGAGGGAGGAGTTGCAATGTGAATTCCCTTTTAGTTTTGGTTTTGTTGGCAATAATACTCTGTTACAGCCAGCCCAGTCTTCTTTCCTGCATCACTTTAAGTACAGGACAAACTAAAAACAAATTTGTGAGAACTTTGCTGAGGATGAAGCTGTGCCAAGAACCCCTCCCAGAGAGCCCTGCTCCTATCTGCCTCCTCCCACCCTCCTGGAAGCATTAATCTGCTCCTGCAGCCAGGCCAGGGCCCTGCACACCACAAAGGACCTGAAAGTAATTTTGCTCTGAGTTGTTACAACGTCTGTCAGTCACCCTCAGACACTAAAACTTCTTGTTGACCACCAGTAGAAGAAAAGTTTGCCTGAGAGTTGTGGTTTTAGTGCCTTAAAGCAGAAGAGCCCAAGTGAAACCTTGCATCACCCCCTGTGGGGTCTGGAAAGTGTCCATTAAAGCACAAAGCACAAGTGAACCTTTTCTGTACTATGGGGTTATTTGGGTTTTTTTTCTGGGTTTGATAGGAATTGTTTAAAAAAGCCAACAAGAACTGTTTTTTTCCTTTTGGAGTGCCTGACTGGGCATGCCCTGGCCCTGGCAGAGCTGAGGTGCCACTGTTGCAGCCTTTCCAGGAACAGCCCAGGCCAGCAGCTGCCAAGAGCTTCACCAGGTGTTTCCTTGCAGAATGGATCTAATCCCTTGGGATCAGAGGAGCTGCTGCCACAGGGAGCTTCCCTGAGTCATGTGGGAACTGTCAGTCAGCACCACTCTGCTTTATCAGCCACCCTGAGGCTGGGCTGGGAACCAAGGGGGAAGCACAGCTCACAAAAGGGACAACCTAATGCTTCCAGAGGATGGAAGTAAGGTTAAAACCTGTCCTGGGAATCTCTGTATGTATTCCTGAATAAACCCTACACTGGACTTGTGGCAGGGATTGTGGTGTTAAGTATTTTTACACAAATAATTAAAAAGCATTTACTGGGAGTAACTCCAGGGTTGTCACTGAGCCCTCCCTGTCCCCTTGGCTTGTGCTGGAGCTGCCAGAGGTGTGAAAGTGCCCTCTGGCACTGGGATGCCATTCCCTGCCTCCTGGCCCTCCAGCCCTTGGCCCCAGTCCCTCTCCAGCTCTCCTGGAGCCCCTTTAGGCCCTGCAAGGGCTCTGAGCTCTCCCTGGAGCTTCTCCTCTCCAGCTGAGCACCCCCAGCTCTCCCAGCCTGGCTTGTGTGTTCAAGTTCCAAGTCCAGGTACGAGATCCTGGCACTGGGATTACTTAGAGGGATTAGTTCCAGGCCACACTCCCTCCTGACTTTCCCAACAGACATTCCCAAGCTCCTGTGCAAGAAACCTGTCAGGCCTGAAGCCAAAGCCTTGTTTTACTGCGTGGTGCAAGCCTTGTGCAGAGGTGAGTTCCTTACAATTACCCTGTGAATTCACTGTTTTGGGCAGCTAAGATCACTTTTATTGCAGTTCTCTGGAATTCCAAGCACTGAGCACCCCTGTGGGGTGAGGTCACTCCAGCCAGGGCACAAGGGCAGCTCCTGCCCCTGGGGCAATTCCCACCAGATTGATCACATCAATCAATCTGATTGATTCTCTTCAATCAGAGAAGTTATGCTGGGAGGAGACCCCCAGAGGTCTCTGGTCCAGCCTCTCACTCAGTCAGGTCACCATAATTTTGTCCAACCAAATCTGGAAACCCTCCAAGAGTGGAGATACTGGCAGCTTTCTGGAGACATATTCCAGTGCTGCTTTTATCCCTTCTGGGTAAAAAAGTAATTCCTGAAGTTCAGCCTCAACCTCCCAAGGTTTAGCTTGTTGCCCCTGCCCCCTGCTACGTGACCTGTTTGATGACAAACAAGTTTCCAGTCACCAGCAGAGCATTTAAAAAAAGCACTCTGACACCAGAGGCAGCAGCTCTGATTTGGGGAAGCTGTAAAAGCCTTGGGACCCAGGGGAGAGTCAAATGCTGTAAAAACCACAGACAACTCACCCACAGCAAATGGATCTACAGGAACACTCCAGGGATATAAAACATCCTTGGCCTCACTTTCTGTTTGACTCCACTGAGATGAAACTGGATTTCAATAATTCACTAATGGAAACGGCCATGAAATGTAAGATAAACACATTTTAACTGAGGCAACAGCAGCCCTAAAACTGGCTGTGAGTCACTCCTAGAATTTATTGAATGTTGAAATTATTACAAGGACTGTGAACAATAAATCCATCCATATCCCACTTCCTTTTAAGCAGAGAGAGAACAGGTCAGGAAAATTCATTCATCAGCAAACAGCTTCCCCTGGAGCCAATGACACCTGCATGAGCAGCAAGATGTTGGTCTGACTCATTTATTCTTTATATCAAGTACAACTGGCATCAGTCTGTTGGAGTTTTTTATTCTAATATCAGGAGATACATTAAATACCAACTGGTATCTCTTACACTGAGCAGCATGAAATTAATTCCAAGGACTGTGGTGCCAGCAAATGTCCTTTGTGCCAGAGCCATCACAAGTCAGGAATACTTTGCTTTGCCATGCACAACCTGCTGAGTGTAGGGACTTGCTTAAAAACCCATAACCTTTTACCAAAAGGAAAAAAAAAAAAAAAAAAGCTACTTTATATTTACCTGAACAATAATATAAAATTCTTAAAATCAGCTCTTATCCCAGCACGGCCCCTGCTCCAGGGATGGGCTCTGTCCTGTTTGCTCACTCATTGTTCACTGAGGCCTCGGACACAGGTGAAGCTTTGGAAGATGAAACTGGTGGAAAGCCATGGATTTGAAGGAGAAAGCCTGGAGATGCCAGCAGGAGAGCCTGGCAGGCTGCCCTTCCCTTTATCCACAGTCCTATGGACATATCCACAAGTGTGTCCTGGCAAAACAGGAGCTTCGGCCAGAGCCTGCAACTGTCTCAGTTCCAACAGCTTGGGGAGCAAACCAAGAACAAAGGACTGGGAATTTATCTACATACAAGAACCACATGGCAACTATGGAGCAGACCAGGAGTGAGCTCAGCCCCACAGCTCTTCTGTTCTCCCAAACTTGTAGATCAGAGTGCTAAGGGGAAAAAATAAAAGACATAAAAATCAGAGCACACATCAAGTGATGTTAACACTATCCTTGGATCTTATCCCATGCAAATCAACAGCACTGAACTTTTAGTCAGCTCAGTGTTTGGGTTTGGTGTTTGTATTTCATTTCCTGTGCATGGCTGGAACTGTGGGAGCCACCTGAAGCTCAAATTAAAAATACTCAGTTACACAGCCCTTCTGAGGGAAAATCCTGGTATTTATGAAATTCAAGGAGTCCAGAGTAGCAAAGTCTCACTCTGGCACCTGGGAATCAGCCCAATGTGACAGGATGTGCTGGGGTAAAAACTGAACAATTCCATTTGTATGAGCAAATCAGAAAGAATATTGAACCTGTGGTAGAGAATCAGATCCATGTTACTAATTGATTTGCAAAATCCCACCTGTTGTGGCTGCCCCTGGATCCCTGGCAGTGCCCAGGGCCAGGCTGGACAGGGTTTGCATCCACCTGGGATAGTGGGAGGTGTCCCTGCCCACAGGGGACTGGATGGGATTTAAGGTCCCTTCCAACCCAAACCTTCTGGGATTCTAAATAAGACTAAAAATTTCAGGTACAAAATCTGCCTGCAGCAGTTTCCCTTTTCAATCCCAGAGGAGATTTAGGAGCTGCTGTTTCCTGCAGGAATATCACTCCTTGACCATCGATCCAGGTCACTGCAAAGCATCTGGTGTGGGGCTGGAAGGAAAAGCATCAGCCAGGAGTTGAAAAAAGAAAGGTGAGATGAAAATTTAGTGACTGATCTTGGAAGTGACACTGTTTAACACCTTCCATGTCTTCTATTAATAAAATCCATGGATTGCAAAATGCATTCCACAGCTAAAAGGAGTTATTACAGACACTGATTTTCAGCTGTTACACGATAGATTTAACAAGATTATTTGAAATAAATCCAGTGTGCTGTCACAAAACACCACCATGCTCTCAGGGAGGGGAATTACCACTCTCTGTAACTGAGAGTGAAAGGAAACTCAAGGAACACCAACTACCAGAGGATTGAGCCATCAGTGTGAAATAAATAGTCTGGAAAAGGAGAATTGAATCCTGGCTCTGCTGGGATGGGAGCTGAGGGACTGCAGGACAGAGGTATATAATTATATAATATATATAATATATCCCATATATATAATACCATAATATATATACCATAATATAGAATAGAATAGATATTAGAGATATAATTATATATATAATATCCAGCCCATTTGGATAATGGTTGTCATTATCCAAAGGCACTGGCAACTCCCATCCAGAACCCTCTGCACAGCCCTGGCCATTCCCATTCCCATTCCCATTCCCATTCCCATTCCCATTCCCATTCCCATTCCCATTCCCATTCCCGAGCTGCACATCAGGGGAGCAGAGAGAGATTTGCCAGCAGTGGGAGGGAGGAAGGAGCCTGGCAGGGGCAAATCAAACCTTGGCTGTAAGCTCTGCAGCAAAGGGAGGAGAACACAGAGCTGCTTTTCCAGCAGTGTCAATGTATGGAAGCAGGAAAGTCCCCTGGCAAAGAGGGGGATTTGCACAGGTAACTTACCTGAAAAATATCAATGCATTCTGGAAAAACACTGCTAATCCAGGGTACACGTTAGTGTCTGCAGGGGAGGAACAGAGGAAACACTCAGCTCTTTACTTCTGGGAGTGGGATTGAACAGGATAGTCCAGTTACTGGGAGGTGGATTGAACAGGATAGTCCAGTTAATGGGAGCTGGATTGAACAGGATATTCCAGTTACTGGGAGGTGGAATGAACAGGATATTCCAGTTACTGGGAGCTGGATTTAATACAATATTCCAGTTACTGGGAGGTGGATTTAATATAATATTCCAGTTACTGGGAGGCGGATTGAACAGGATATTCCAGTTACTGGGAGGTGGATTGAACAGGATATTCCAGTTACTGGGAGGTGGAATGAACAGGATATTCCAGTTACTGGGAGGTGGATTTAATATAATATTCCAGTTACTGGAAGGTGGATTGAACAGGATATTTCCAGTTACTGGGAGGTGGATTGAATAGGATATTCCAGTTACTGGGAGCTGGATTTAATACAATATTCCAGTTACTGGGAGCTGGATTTAATATAATATTCCAGTTACTGGGAGGTGGATTGAACATATTTCCAGTTACTGGGAGGCAGATTTAACAGGATATTCCAGTTTCAATCCCAGACTAAAACCTGGATGCTGTGGCTCCCATTTTCCAGAGACCACAGGCTTCCATCCCCGTGGATTCCCTGCCAAAAGCTGGCAGGAAAAGTCCTTTCCTAGAGGAGAACATAACCAACTTACTCTGTGTAACATATGCTCCAAAGAGGATCCACATGGAAGCAATGAGCGATCCAAACATCAACATGAAGCCGATGAAGAGCCAGATCCGAGCCCCTGCAGGGGAGAGGGAAATGTGGATCATGATCCATAGGGACATCCTCTGGGAGGAGGGAACACCTGATCCCACCAAAGGCACAAATGGGAAGGGTTAAACCCTGGGTCAAGGAAAAAATCCACGTGCTCAGTCATTGGGAAAAGAAAATATTCCTGTGCAGAGGTTCTCTGGAGTTGGATCATGAATGACACACAAAAAGCACCACAGGTCACTACAAATATCAGCACATCCCAGCAAATGTACAAATCCCATGGGAAAGGCTGCTGGGATCCACGTGGGGAACGGGAAGGGAATTGGGAATGGAAGCAGGGAAAGGACAGCAGGTCCAGAGACACCCACAGCAGTGACACAGAGGAAATGGAAATGTTTGTGACACATTCCCAGGGAATGGCTGCTCCAGAGCACCCCTGGCAGGAATTTCTCCCAGCAGCTAACCAGGATTTGCAAGGGAACTTTAAGAAGCCAAGGCTTCCAGCAGTTGAATTTTTCCAAGTTCCCCTATTTAACAAAGTCAGCACTTATCTCCAAGGCTTAATTCTGCAAAGAAATTAATTCACAGAAGTTCTTTCCTGCTCTTTATCTTCTGATTATTTCTTTCACCACCACTTGGAAAAAACCCCAGCAGGTAAGTGATCAGTCCTTCACCTGAGCAGGATTTTTAGAGTTAATTTACCTGTTCTTCCTAAGCATCCATCACTGTAGCTGTCTCCTCTCACCTGTGCATTTGATACAGCATTTATCCTGGGGACAAAAAAAGAGATACACTTCAGATTACAGAAAATCTATTTGGAGTTCTAAGTAAAACCCCAGCTTTTTTTTTTTTAAGAGGTGACAAATTCTGGGAAAATTCCCTGGCATTCTGTATAGTTACAGATCCCAAATCCTCCTTTTTTCTTGCCAATATTGGATGATTCAATTGAAGCTGTTACTCTTATTTACATGCCCATGACAAAAGCCAGGCTATTGTTACCCCTCCCGTTTGAAGAAGGTTTGGGCAAGGAACAGCTGTAAAAATTTTCAAAAATAGAGGGAAATGCAGTCAAATGTTTCATATTGAGGTAAGTATTGGATTTTTCATCCCTGGCAGTGCCCAGGTTGGCCATTGGGGCTTGGAGCAGCCTGGCACAGTGGGAGGTGTCCCTGCCATGGCAGGGGTGGCACTGGGTGAGCTTTAAGGTCCCTCCCATTCTGGGATTCTGGGATTTATCCATACTGTCAGTGAACTGTGGTTTAGTTTCTGGTGTTTCTGTGATGAGATCAAGCTCCCTGTGTCCAACACTCACATGAAGAAGGCCAGGGTGGAGAAGACCCCACAGGTGTGGAAGGCATGGTTCAGCTGCTCCGGCTTGGGATAAACCACGGCAGCGTCGATCATGATCCACCAGCCTGTGAAAAACTGGGCACAGACACAGGGCATGAGGCTGGGAGGGCACAGGACAGGCAGGGAAACCAGGCAGTGCTCCTGGACAGCTCTGGGTTAACTGGCTTCTAACAGGCACAAACTCTGATGGAAAGTTATTTAAATGTTCTTTGGGCAATGTCTGCACCAACCTCAACACTCCTGCTTTCAGAGCAGTGTTTGGGAATCAGTCACACTTTCTGCTCAAATCAAGGAGCAGGGTATGGATAAATGTATGCCCAGAGAAGCTTTGGCTGCACCATCCCTGGATGGGATCTTGGGAAGTGGGAATTGTTCCCTGGCAGGGAGGGCAGGCCCTGGCACAGGGTGCCCAGAGCAGCTGTGGCTGCCCCTGGATCCCTGGCAGTGCCCAAGGCCAGGTTGGACATTTGGAGCAGCCTGGCACAGTGGGAGGTGTCCCTGCCAGGGCAGGGGTGGGATGGTGTCACCCTGATTTTCAGCCTTCTGAGTATTTGCATTTTTCTGTAATGGAGTTCTCCTGCATTTCATGTAAACAAAGCAATGTTTTTCTAAGGGTTCCTTTTGTTTTCATTCCTCTCCTGAGGAGGAGACAAATTGATGGACTTCTAATTTGACCAGTGTGGTGGGAGAGGAGACAACCTCACCCTCCAATCCATGGTCGTTGTCAGAAATCGATATATACTGAGGTCAAATTAAACTTGTGCCTTTTTTACTTAAGAAATTAGCTGTGTGCATGTTGTTCATCTCGTGTCCTGTAGTGACAGCATGGGATGATCTTCAAGGTCCTTCCCAACCCAAATCCTTCTGGGATTCTGTGAAATTCCCTGTGTGATTCCTGTGAAATTCTGTGAAATTCCCTGTGCGATTCCTGTGAAATTCCCTGTGTGATTCCTGTGAAATTCCCTGTGTGATTCCTGTGAAATTCTGTGAAATTCCCTGTTCCCCTTACAAACAAGAATCCAGACTCTAAACACACATGAGACAGAGATGATGCAGAACAGAGCAGATCCAACAGATCCAGCTCTGAATTACAACTCTCCAAATCCATGAGGAATATTTTCCAGAACAGAGAGCAGAAATAGCTCAAGATCAGCAACACCTCGGGACTCTAATGCTGCTGATGGTGACCCTCGGGAGGAAGGGGCAGGGTTTGGGGCAGGGTTTGGGGCAGGGTTTGGGGCAGGGTTTGGGGCAGGGTTTGGGGCAGTGAAGCCACAGCGACCCTCAGGAGGAAGGGGCNAATTCCCTGTGTGATTCCTGTGAAATTCTGTGAAATTCCCTGTGCGATTCCTGTGAAATTCCCTGTGCGATTCCTGTGAAATTCTGTGAAATTCCCTGTTCCCCTTACAAACAAGAATCCAGACTCTAAACACACATGAGACAGAGATGATGCAGAACAGAGCAGATCCAACAGATCCAGCTCTGAATTACAACTCTCCAAATCCATGAGGAATATTTTCCAGAACAGAGAGCAGAAA
>VZRF01006393.1:0-19581 GCA_013396875.1 Vireo altiloquus
TTAATGGTGTTTGCTCAACTCACAAAAGATATTTCTTTTGAAAAAAGAGAAGGTGAGAAATAATGTATCAGGATTACTTGAAGCAAAATACATGAATAATACTAAAATCCAGCAGATTTATATGAAGCAGAGAAAAGAAACCTATGTTCAAGGGACATACTATGCAACACTAATTAACAGGCATTTGTGAACAGTTTCATGAAACATGCAATAAAGCAGATGATGTTTTTTCCAATAAAAGTTTAGTATAGGATACACTAGCGATTTGAAATGTACCCATTCCATTAAAGCTGCATCTCACTGGTAATGTACTATTTTGCCCAGACATTACTTGATTTCAAATTTTCAGCAGATCTAACATAAAGCTGCATTTGAAGTGATACTTTCAAATAAAAATGCACTTTTAAGGTTTATCTGTAAATTCTCACTGCTAGAGTCTGTACGAGGAATAGTAATTTCTGTCAAAGCTTAACTTTTAGGCATGTACCCATTATTTTCTATGCAACTGTTTTATTTAAACTGGTCTCATATGTTTCCATAACAGGAATCTTTTCATAGCTCTTTACATAAAAACCTACAGTAGAAAACATTAATACTCTTGCACTGTTGCGTTACATTGCACATACCAATGGCATGTAGCACAATATCCTACAACAAACTTATAATTACACCATACTCAACATTTATTTGCAGTTATGCATCTGCATTTAAAGTAACTATTAAGATACTAAAACAAGTCAGTGTTCGGATGCCTAAAAATATTCTCTAGCAGTGATGGAAGCAAACTTTTAGGTACTGAGTGTTTCTCAGATACAGATATTACACATCCATCAATGCAGATGAAGGGACTTGGGGGCAAGGAGTAAGAAAATTTATATTGCTATACTATTCCATGGTGCATTTCATAACAAGCAATTAGCATGAAAATTATCTTTTCAAAAAGTAGTACCTATAATATGCCAGACAACTAGGCAATTTTTCCTTCACTTTCTATACTAAATGAGGGGATGGGGTGTGGAGAATACTGAAGGAGAAATATGCATAGAAAGAAATCCCAATTTAACTCAAACTTAGCTCAAGCCCAAATGTAACTAGCACTGAATTTGCATCATTTTCAGTTATGTCCAGTATAATGATTAAACTATCATTTTTCTTACAAGACAGTTTTCAAACAGAAAAAAGTCAAAAGATTCTCAATTAGTAAAATAGTAAAACTGAAACCTGTTAAATTATTAATAAAGTTTTGCTGAAGTATGGAAGGTACTCTTCATACCAGAACATGCCCTCTATAAATGCAAAAAACCAAGTCTCAGAAATTCCAGTTCAATAAGGCATTTGGGGACTGCTTCCAATTTGGAAGGTAAAGCAGCTGGCCAGAACATAGAAACATACATGCCATTGTTAAGACTTCTTTCCAGAAATTTGTTATTAAGTGACCAGGTAATAGAAATTATACATAATTTCAGTTATGTGGTGGTAAAACTGCCATCACAGATCTAGATTTTTGTGCATATTACTACAAATTAATATTTTTTTAAAAAGTGCATTGTTGTAAATTCAGAGTTCATTATTTGTTATATATATGCTGATTACATTTGTTTCAAACACTAGACATACATACAGTAAACATGTAAGGACATGCATATATTAAAATCAGGGTAAACCCACTAAGTCTTTAAGTGTTACTGCACACATCTGTCATATTGTATACATAAATAAAATTGGAAGAATACTTAAATAGATGAAAAATAAGTGTAAAATGCTATAAAGGTGAGAAAGCAATGACTTTAATAATCTAGATATATAGTAGATGTTTTTCTGCAAGACTGACTTGTAAGAGTTTCTGCAAAACAGTTGTTTTTGCTTATAAAAGCCAAAATATAGCAATAAAATAAGTTCTATTTAATTTTTTAAAATCATTGTAGAAAAAATAAGTTAATTCCCTTCACCATAAATGATTCANTTTGGATACCTGTGTTCTCTAACAATGTCTTTGGTGTGTTGGGTCTGTTAATTATTTCTACAAGCTGGTGCAACACCATTGGAATATAATGCTGCATCTCTATACCTGAAACAGCCAAAAAAAAAAAAAACATTCAGAAGAAAATGACCATTATTATACATAATCTATTTAGAGCTGGTACACTGAACTTACTGTCAAGGACAAGAATGTAAAACTTAATTTAAATTTTTAACATGAAAGCATTACTAGAAATAAAAAAATCCCACAATAAACAAACCATTCTAAATATGCAAATATTCAAAGAAAAACAATCTTACCCATTTGGATGGAGATTTCTCCAATCGCCCAGGTGGCATTGTTACATACAGAAATAAATTCAGGGTTTAAGTTCGTTCCCAAAATGGGCATGAAATCAGCTAGAAAGAACAGCATTTTAAAATCTCATCACACAATACAACCATTTTGTTCCATTATTGTAAGATCATGAGGAGGAGTTTATTAAAAAATCATGTAAGCATGTTTAAATTCTTGTAAAGCATTATACCTGAATTAACAAGAGCTGTATTTTTGCTATATATCAGATTAACCTGGATGATACAACCTAAGCAGATAAATGCAAATCCTTTTAAACTATTATTTAAAAATATTTCTAATAGATTTTGCATTTATGTAACTCTAGAAACCTTTTTTATCCCCTTCTTGGGAGTAGGGAAAGAAAAGTATACCTGGATATCTATGTATTCAGCTATGCTAAAAAAAAAAATAGCAAACACCTCTCCCCAAAACAAACACTCCCTGCAACAACAAAAACAAAAAAAACGCCAAACATAGCACCAAGCCCCCCAAAAAACCCCAACAGCCAACAACAATGAAGCCTAGAAATCAAATCCCAGCCTTGATTAAAATGACAGATGTTATAATCTATCTTTGTGACTAATATTTCACTAAAATTTAAATTCCAAGCCTATCCAAGCATTCATGGATTCTAGTAGAGCAAAAAACCTACAAAGCAACTGTTCTAATTGAAGTCTAAGTACATCTATTTTGCTGTATTCCAGCAGAACAGGAAGTGTGTTACATTATAAAAATCAAGCAACAAAATGAACTTTTGCAGTCTACAAAAAGAACAACACGTCTTAAACACACAGTTCAAAGGAAAAAAGACTACAGACCCTTGCTGATAAAGGAAAATTAAAATCTACAGCACCATGACAAGGTAAGCCACAGAAAAGGGAACTTAACAATGGCTAAATCAGCCTCCTATCAGTTTGTAAAACAATTATTTAATATGTAAAAGAAACATACCGATGCAAGGCTTAACATGCTGAAAACACGCCTTTGTCAGATCACCTAACAATGCAAAAGAACTCTGCCGTACCTCAGGCATTTTATCCTAAAGAGAGGAAGAAAAAAACCTGACAATTCTAGAAGTTTTTCTGATTCTCTTAAGAAAGAAAATTCTTGGATTAAACAAATTACTCATCTCACCTGCATACATTGGTACATTAGTGTCAGGATATTGCTGCGAGCCACCAGCTGTTCAATGTTGCCTCCAAGTCCTTCAGCTAAACCACTGAGTAAATCAAGAGCCACAATCATGAAATCTTTATCTGGAGCCTCATATTGGTCTGGCTGAGCATTGTGCAACTGTAACAAATAATTATGCATTTTCAAAATGAGTATTAGATTTTCTCAGGGGCATGCATAAAAGTAAAAACAAGCAAACAATTAAGTTTCAGAATTGCAGCTTCACTTAAATATACAATAGTTAATACTACAAATCTCCCTGCAAACCCCAAACTTTACATAGTTAATACATTGGTTTAAGGAGATATTCTGAAAACATTGGAATAGCAATAGAAAAATACCATGGCTTGTGCAAGAGTCTTCTGCACCAGATTTACACAACGCTGGTACACAGGTTCACAGTACGGAAGAAATCCAGATTGCAAGGCAGTAGCAACTGATGACAGGCACTGGAATAAAATAAAGAAGAAGGAAAAAAAGCAAGAGAGACACTAACTTTCCTCACCTCCCCCAAGTACCCTTTACTTGCGTGAAGTAAATTAAAAGCATTTTAAGTATACCCACAAGTAACCGTGTAAGTAAAACCAACCTGGAAAAGTAGTACCAATTAGATGAGCCAAGGCAGCTGTCAACTAATTGTTACTCTCTCCTATGTATGTCAGCTGAGAAAATTTCTCAGGAGCAACATCTCATTTGAGGTGCCAAGACAGTTCATATGAAGACAATTACTATAATTCAGCTAGCATTTACACTAAACTTCACTATCCTGACAATGTACAAGCCCTAACATTACCCAGGAGTTATGAAACTAATTTCTCTAGAAGTGTTTTCCTGCTTCATACTTGGAAAGTAGAGAACAGACTACATTGCCTGGTTCATACCTTCAGCCTGTCAATAGTTTTAATGAAGGGATGAAGGGAAAACAAGAGAGAGAAGACAAGAACAACGGGGATGGAACAATTTTTTAAAAAGAAAGAATTCCAAAAAACCAATCAAGAACAGCAGGAAAAAAATCTAAACGATTTCTGCTAAACTTAATAACATTTCCTCAGTTAAAATTTTTTCTTACTATTGTCAACATTTTCTCCATAATGGGAAATACCTAACACTGACATAATTTATAGTCACACTTCCTAGTAGGAACATCTTTAGTAAAAGAGGTAATTCCCAAAAGACATATTCAAATTTTAACNAAAACTAGAAAATTTATATATTTTACTTTTTCAGGAAAAAAATATACTGTAATTCAACCATTGTTGAAATATATAGAAGTAGTTGAATATTAGAACTTAAAATTTATGTCTTAAGACTTTTTTGCTGAGGCACATAAGTATCTTTGCAAAACAAATCTTTTCTTCCAGGTCTGGCTTTAGTCTAGCAACTTTTAATAGCTGCCTGGGTTGTTACATATCTATAGGATTGATGCAGGGGCTACAGAAAATGTTTTTACCAGCAATGCAATCTGGCTGTGCATCTGCCACCTGCTTTTCTCAATCATCTTCCATTGCCCTGGTGCTACAACCCTATGCCCAGAAGTTCCTGAAACCTCTTCATCATTCAACTACTCATCCATGAAGAAAGTAATTTTCTATCCCTCCAGAAATGCGCATTTACCAATTCTGTAAAAAAGGTTGCATCTTCCCTACCACTGCTGTCACAGTCACAAGGACATTAAGCAAGGCATCCATGTAGTACTGTTGCTCCCAGAAAGTATCCAAAGAGACAACAGATGTTGTCAGATAATGCTATGTCCAAAGATACAATATTCTAAGTGACTGAAGAAAGTCCCATCATTACCAGTTCCCATTTAGCTTCCTCCTGGTGCTGTCAAAAGTCAAGCTGGCCAGGGCCAGAGAGAGATTGGAAAAGATGTCCTTTGATAGTGTGGAGTCTTGAATGGCAAGTAAAATGCAATGGCAACAACCCAAATTGTTTTATTCTAGTTTGTCTGTCATGTGAAGCACTATAGAGAAATAAACCAAATTTCAACGGCCATCATAAGATGCGTGTGACATGTATGTACATCCTATTAATGAACTTGTACACTACAAAAACGTCACTACATTTGCTTGTGCTCTCTGTGCTTTACTCAAAGGATTCTGTGTTTTTAGATATAAAATACACATCTATCACTCTCAAATAAAGCAATTTCTAATGATGATGTGCTTCGATGCATTGGAAAGACACTCAGAGCAGTTTAGCTATACTGAAAGTGGTTACAAACAACAAAAAAAAGTCATTAGAAATTAGCACACACATTCCACCAATTTCTTTCATATCTATATTGATATATATATCTCCTTTGAGCTGAAAAATTCTGAGAATAAGGAAAAAAAGTCACAATAATGAGAAGCACATTTTGCAAGACACCAAACACAGTTATTTATTCAAATTGGGGAATATTTGTGTAGTGTGAAAATTACATAGTCTATGTATATTACATGTAAATATTTATTATTATTGAATCCAGCATTTTTGTTTTATAACATATAAAGTACATTACAAAAAACACTCAACCGGTTTTTCAATATATGATGAACATAAGGTATACTCACGGGTTTATTTAGATGATGTCCTACAGAATCTGCTAGAGTTCCTATAGCATCATAAAGAATGAGCAGGTTTTTATGCTGGTATTTACTAAATGCGAAGACCAAAGTGTCAAGTATATATGCAAGATAAGGAACAAGCTCTGTACAAGCCTCCTCTTCTAGAGTAGCAAAGGCACTGAATGACAAAAAACCCCACCCCAAATATTTTAGTCAGTATCTTGTAAAAAACAAAACAAGACCACCCCAAAATGCCCCACACTACTCATTCCTGTTTAAACATAGAACTGTATTTAGTCTTTAAATTCATCCAAGGTATGTTTTCAAAATGGTATTATTGAGACAAAATCTATTTTGATTGAACACAAAGATTCAGCTCTTAAATTGTGATGAGCAAAATTTAAAACTATTCTGGTAAAAACCTTTTGTGTATACATGTTACAGATCTAATCCTGCTTTAGGAAGAAACTTTCTTGGCAGTCTGCTGTGTACACCTGCCCCACACAAACTGGCATGTAAAAGCTTTATTTGCTGAGCTTCCTGCACAAGTGGTATACCCATTCCAGTAATGGTGTGTCCATTCTTCTTTTTCTTTCTTTTTTAACATCGGCCGACAAGGGACAGAAGGGAATCTTACCTCCAAGGATCTCCTTTCAAGAGAAAGGGAATATCCCATGAAATAATTGTAACCCAAATTTTTTGGTAATCCTGAGCTAATTATAAATATTGTTAATGCAATGATAGGATAGTTTTCCAGTATTGACCTTGCTCATAGGTCTATAAAAGCCAGATTTCTGGTCAATGAAACTATAAATATTGAAAATAAACAGGTGTGATATACAGACCATTTCTTTTACTGCAATAGATTGTTTAGTTTGTTTTTCATATATTCTAAAAAAAAACTGGACAAGAGAAAGACAAATTACCTGTTTTTGTTTTACTACAACTCAGTTGTGACAATTTCAGAAGAAGCTGAACCCACCCCAATTTAAAAGGAAAAAAAATACATTAAGAGCTAGAAATGGAGGTATAGATTAATCAATTAAGGCATTAAAATATTTTCCCATGAAAAAGCAGTGTCATGGATAGTACATTTTGTTTAAGCTTTGGCTCACCTGCAGGCAGCTTCTTGTACTCTCTTGTTGCTATCCAGAATGCGCTTTAGCAACTCAGTCATTAATGGCTTCAAGTATGTGTCTGGGGGTTGACTAACTACCCAGTGTGCATAGCGACTAAGAGTCCAGCAAGTGATGGAGCGCACAAGAGCCTTTTTATTAGAGAGGCACTGAATAAGGTGAGGGATCAGCTCAGGAAGATATGGAATCATACCCTGCATGCAGCCTAGAAGGAAAAATATAGCTATTACAGTATGAGAATTAGAAAACATAATAAAACGTTTTGTTATTTCCTAGAAGGGGTATATTTTCATCCTCTATCATGTAGTAATACATTTTACCAATATACAAAGCAAGTCTACTGAATTTATGTTGTCCTAAAAAGAAATCACACCATAAACAGTAATTAAAATCCCCAATCGAATTTACATTCATTCCAACTACATTTCTACTTCAGTCCTTCCCCAGTCCCCATAAATTCTGCTTTATTAAATGGAGTATAGCAAGAACATTGAAATAAAATTGGTTTACAAAGCTTGGAAGTCTTATGCCAGTCTACTCAGTGACCAAGATAACAAGTAGAGAAAGATTAGGCCTTGATAACTAATCATCATGTCATCAAAATGATTTCTTAAAAAATTTAATTTTCTTATTGTTTTCTCCTAATATAACACAAATACTGACCAACAATAAAAGTTGCACACTTCGAGTCTGCAAGGGCAGTAATACATTGAGATTTGCAAGAAGTACTAACTTTTACCTTGCTTGACTTGAAATCAAAACCAACAAAAATGCTTTCTAGCAACAAAGAAAATATATGTTCACTAGGCACTGTAGGAATAGATAGATAATCCAGGCATGGATCCAAACATATTCCTTCAATTTGCAAAATGGACAGAAATTATGGATATACAGGCAAAGCGCCAAGACTGTAAGTAAATACAAAGAAATGGAAGTTAACACATTTAAATCACAGACATCCACAAAAAGCAGCTCAGGGCACTGAAGTCATGGGACTTATCTTCTCCATTTCTGAAAACACTGAATGAAATGCAAATATTCCTGTTGTATCAAATCAAGGTAGTATTTAATGAGAGACCAATAAATATATGCTACAGAGTTATGAAAGGGAGGAATAAAATAAATTATTTAAATTATTTAAGCCTCAAAAAAATGCACAGATTTGAAAATGAAAAGTTAAACAAGTGACTGCAGTCATCAACTAGTAGATGCAGAGATTATTCACTAAAAAAAAAAACCAGCTAAGGATGTATACTTGCTTGCACAAGTAAATTCACCTAGAAGGGATCCCAGAGCTGCTTTAGAACCAATAAAATTTCAGTAACCTGATATGCACTGTTGCCTTACCTTCAGCAATTGCTCCAAGAACAAGGATACCAGATTCTTTAACTACCCATTCGGGATGGAAAAGCAATTCCTTCAAAAGAGGCAAGATGTGTGGCAGAAGTTCATCACGAAATACATTAGCCAGGACATCTAGAGCAGCAGCAGAACATTTCCCTGGAGGGAATTAACAATGTTAATCTTCTTATTATACAAGCAGTTGTAGATAGACAGTATGATCCTCATTTTAACTTTGAGCTGCCAGGGTATCAGGAGGAAAGATACTTGAATTTGATTACAGTACACAGGGATCCATTGTGCTCTGGTACAAAGCCACAGCTTTTAGAGAGCCATTTTTAAAGCATTTTTATAGACACTAAAAGGACTTATACATTAGGGATAATAAAACACTCACTGACAGGAACCACACCAGTATATTGCAATATATACACTACATAATTTTAGGATCGTGCAACACTAAAAAGGAGGGAAGGTCTGTGGCATGAATGCAACATATCAGAGAAATTAAAGAAAAAGGAGAAATAGCCAAAAAATACTAGTAAGTGATTAAAAAGAAAATGTTTAAACATGATCTGTCTCAAAACAAAAAAAAGGCAAAATCATCAATCTCTAGAGACTGAAAGAAATTTGCTGACCTCTGCTCTGAGCTTACTCCTACTTCCATGATGCACCTATACGAAGAACACTACCTTGAAATTTGTTTGAAAGATTTTAATCTCATATTTTAGCACACAAAAGCTCATAAAAGAACAGCTTCAAAACATGATTCAGAAATCCTTACTCTGGTTTTCTGCTGTGGGGCTGACATGTCTAGAAAAATAATGCTAAGATGTATTTATAAAGAATGCTTGTATTACAGAATTTATACTGTATTTTTTTTCTGCTTATTATGATCTCAGTTCCTTGATACAACTGAAACAAAATTATATACAAAACAGCTAATCAGGCAAAATATACGTAACAAATGTAACATGCAAAAATCCTAAACTGGATCTAACAAGCCATACATAATTTTTCAGTTGGGAGGTAGCAACTACTAGAATAGATAATAAACAC
Source organism: Vireo altiloquus (assembly GCA_013396875.1). NCBI lineage: Eukaryota > Metazoa > Chordata > Aves > Passeriformes > Vireonidae > Vireo > Vireo altiloquus. The sequence goes on from VZRF01006393.1 coordinate 9,576, forward strand.
AAAATTTTTTCTACTCTGCTTCTAGATGATGTCCAACAGGTTTGAATAAAATCAAACATGAGTCCTCAACTCAGAGCAGATGTCCACTAAAAAACAATAATAAACACCACAGACTCCCCAAGACCAGCACCTGCTGCTTCAGCTTAGACTGTTTCAGCTTTCCACTAGAAGAAAAAAGGTGGGCTCCCATATTTAGTTACCAGGTCTCAGTAACCAGTGCTGCTGTCAGGCTGTGCTGACAGTTTCCTCTCTGTTCAAATTGGAAGTCAAATATAGAGCACTGGATAAGAAATAGGGCACACAATTCTGAAATTCAGATAATCCAAATTCTCTCAAGTACAGATGACATACATCAAAACAGATTTCTTAACTGTTCTCTTCTCTCTCTTTCCTAGTCAGCTTTAGCTTCCTCATCTTCTTAACCAAAACTGTGAACCACAGAGCATCCTCTGTCATTTCAGCTGTTTCCCAGAAAATATTGATTTAATTCTGCAATCTCTATACACAATGACTACAAGAATAGCATTATGAATTTAAAACTATAAAAAAGATACTTTACAAAGGGAAATATATTTGTGCTTTTTGTCTTCTAAATTAATAATAATAGTAGTATTAGTATTATTTTAAAATTTAGACATGTCTCAAAGTTTTTTGATCCATAAGCTTCAAGGCACATTCATCTGTATTACATCTGAACTACTGGGAATAGTGTTCAATTGGAGGAAGAAAAAATTGAACACAAACCAGATTTAGAGGGAAGACAACTAAAAGAAAGCATTATTAAGCTAAGAACAATGTGTAAGATTGTATTGGATCCTGCTGAGCTGGAGTTCATTTCCCCATAGCAGCCCTCACAGTGCTGAGCTTTGCATTGGTAGCTGGAAGTGTTGATAACACACCAGTGTTTTGGCTACTGCTGAGAAGCGCTGGCACAGCATCAGAGCTGTCTCTCAACATTCCACCCTCGATCAATAGGGTAGGGATGGGCAAGATCCTGGGAGGGGACACAACCAGGCCAGCTGACCCAAACTGACCAAAGGGATATTCCATATCATATGAGATCAGCTCAGATATAAAAGCTAAGGAAGGGAGGAGGAAGGGGAGGCATTCATTATTTACAATGTTTGCCTTCTGGAGCAACCCCTACGAGTACTGAAGCCCTGCTTCCTGGGAAGGGGCTGAACATCGCTCACTGATGGGAAGGAGAGAATAAACCTATTTTGTTTTCCTCTTTGTTTGTGTGCACATAAACTTTCACTTTTGCTTTAGCAAACTGCCTTATCTCAACCAACTAGTTGTTTTCCATCTTATTTTCTCTCCCCCGTCCAGCTGGGAAAGGGAGTGATAGAGCGGCTTGGTGGGAACCTGGCATCCAGCCAAGGACAACCCACCACAGACTTTTAAAATAAACAGTAATATGTGTTTTGTATTACCTTGTAGAATTATAATTCAAAATCCAAAGCTTCTGTTGAATTACATCTAATGTTTGCAGCTCTATTGGCCATATTCAAAATAAGTTTACAGGTGGCTAGATTTTTCAATAGTTCTATAGCCAAAACATCACCTGAAACTCCCCCTCTGCCTGAAACACCAATTATATTAGCAGATAGTTTGTTTTCTATTCAAAAGCAAAGCCTCAGTATTCCTATAACAAAACTCCTCTGTTTACTGTGGTTCTTGTATTATGCAAGTAGCTATACTTTAAAACATTTTACACATTACTTTGACATACTTAAATTCCAGTCAGAGATAGTATCATCATCATCATCAAGATCATTGTCATCATCATCATCATCTTCAATACGATCTTCTTCATGTGGCTGAGCTACTGTCCGTGAACGATGAAAACGAGGTCTTATGTCCTGATCACTATCTGGAATAGCTTCATCTTCTTCAACATCCCCCTGTCAAAAAATGTTAAATCAGATAAACCAGTGCAACTATATTGCTCAAGGAAGTTATGAATGTAGTGCAAATTTTAGTTCAGTATTTTATAAACATGTGAAAGATTAGCATCCCACTTGTGCTGCCTAGTTAACTAAAAATGCCATTGTTCCTGCATTGTGATACAGTATATACCAGGAAAATTTCAGGAAAACAGAAACAACAGAGGTAATCTCACAGAAAAGTACAAAGTACTCTTCTTGTTAAGAAATTACTCTTGATGGGAAGGAATTAAAAAGAAGAAGAGAGAGAGAAATTCTAGTACACAGACATTCTAAAATGTTGTGATGGAAAAAGCTGTGTAGTTCAAGCTAGAAGGGCATTAAAATTAATTCTGATAATTTCTTTATAGGCTGCTTTCGTGCAGTAATTAATGGGTAAAAGTATCCCAGCTCTGCCAAAATTGGGTGGGAGAGGAGCAAAGCAGGAAAACCCACAGATTAATTTCCAACAAACATGGCAGCAGTTGCATTCAGTTTTTGGAACAGCACACCTTGCCCCAGAAAGCTAAATCTCCATTGGACAGATAGCAGACCAGATCTGGTCTACCAGCTCAACCATTCTGATATACAAGTCAGAAGCTAACCAGATATTCTTACTGAGTATAAAAGAAAGGAATGCTTACCTTTAACAGAATAATATCAATCTCTGAATATTTCATACCATTTACCAGCACAGGTATCAGTCTACAAAGAAATATTGATACATGTCAAGAAGGAAGACCCTGGTAACTACAGGCCTGTCAGTCTCACTTCAGCACCTGGTAAAATTATGGTGAAAGTTATACTGGGACTTATTGAAAAACACTTGAGAGACAACACAGTCAATTGGTTGCAGCCAGCACGGGTTCACGAGAGGGGAGTCCTGCTTAACAAACTTACTTTCCTTTTACAACAAGGTCACTCATATAGCTGACAAAGGGACAACAGTAGATGTGAGGATTTTTGATTTTTTAGCAAAGCTTTCAATATTGTCTCTCACAGTATTCTTCTGCACAAAATGTCCAGCACACAGCTAGAAAGGTTTATAATAGATTGGGTGAACAATTGGCTGACGGGTTGGGCTCAAAGGGTTATAGTAAATGAGGTCACATCAGGCTGGCAACTGGTTATCCGTGGATTCCCCAGGGTTAAATTTTAGGGCCAGTGCTCTTTAATGTTTTCATAAATTATCTGGAAGCAGGAATCTAATGTACATTAAGTAAGTTTGCTGATGACACTAAAGTAGCAGGAGCTGTGGACTCCCTGGAGGCAGAGAGGCCCTGCAGAGACTTAGACAAATGAGAGGGCTGGGCAATCACCAACCATATGGAGCTTAACAAAGAAAAGTGCACCTGGGACTGGGCAACCCTGGATGTACAAACAGGAAAAAAAGAGACTCGAAGAGCAGCACTGCAGAAAGGGACCTGGGGGTCCTGGTTGATGGAAAGTTGGATGTGAGTCAGCAGTGCCCTGGCAGCCAGGAAGGTCAACTGTGTCCTGGGGTGCATCAGGCACAGCATTGCCAGCTGGGCAAGGGAGGAGATTGTCCCACTCTGCTCTGCACTGGGGTGGCTTCACCTTGAGTTCTGTGGGCAGTTTTGGGCACCACAATAAAAGAAAGATATAAAGCTATAAGAGAGCATCCAAAGAAGATGGTGAAGGGTCTCAAGGGCAAGACTTATGAGGAATGGCTGAGGTCACTTGGTCTGTTCAGCTTGGAGAAGAGAAGGCTTGAGGGGTGACCTCATCACAATCTACAACTTCCTCAAGGGGGCCAGTGGAGGGGGAAGTGCTGATCCCCTCTCTCTGGTGACCAGCAATAGGACATGAGGAAACTGAATGAAGCCAGATAAGGGCAAGTTTAGACTGGACATTAGGAAAAAGTTCTTCACTGAGAGGGTGGTCGAGTCACTGGAACAGGCTCCCTAGAGAAGTGGTCACAGCACCAAGCGTGACAAGAGTTCAAGGAGCACCTGGACAACACTCTTAGTCATATGATTTGGTGTTAGTCCTGTGAGCAGTAGGGAGTTGGACTTGATGATCCTTATGGGTCCCTTCCAACTCAAGAGGTTCCATGATTCTATGTCAAAATAACACATAAATAAAGCAAGCTGGTTTTCAGTTAGCTGGTCCATAATTTTGGCTGTAACCACACTCTCCCGCCAACAACAAAAAAAACCAAACAAAAAACCCCAGACAAAAACTTAGCCTGATAACAAGTCAGTACCTTAATCATATTCCATTTCATGAGGTTCATTAATACTTTGTAATCTGAGTGTGTTAATTTCTAACTAGATGTAGCCGGATGGCACAACTGAGTTTTACACTTTAAAAACAGCATATTCTTCCACATGATGAAATCTATTTTGAAGTTCCTTTCAGAAATTAAGTCAAAAGCTTTGCAGTAAGAATTGATACTTCCAAAATATGCTTGATAAACAAGTTATTACATTGGTTTTCATGTATACTACGTCACTTTACTTACCTGTGGCTGAAAAATCTACCTCACTACTCTTAAGGATGGAAGTCTAACTACATCGAGCCCTCCTATGCTTTTGTGATTACTTCAGGTATCACTCCTTAAGACAAGTCCCTGACATTGCAGAGATCTTGACATTAGTCAAGTCATTAGCCTATATTAGAACTTTACTTGGTTATTAAACTGGTTATGGCCATGGATCTCCAATGGTATTGATGTATGGCAAAAACAAAGTACTAGGGGAAAAAAAATCAAGTATTTCACATATAAACACATTCACTACAAAAATAAATCCATAAAAATAAATTTACGTATTACAAGCCAAATCAAGCTAATACTGAAATCACCATGGACTGACCAAGCACCAGCAACAGACAGTCTCTATATTCTGTAGCTGAGGAGTATTGTTTCTGAAGGTATTCAGGTCAGCAGTAATAGTCATGCATCTCAATGGCAGTATGAACTAAACAAAAGTTTCCCTCGAATTACAACTGGAACATGGCATTAATCTGTGTATAGGCACAGAGGCAAGAGGTGACCACACCACCACTCTGTTGAGCAAGAGAGATTGATTTCAGTCATGGGAGTATTGTGGTGGTGCATCCCCCCATCCTCAGGCCTGCCCTGCGACCTCAGAAGCTCCAGACAAGTCTTGACTGAAACAGCTGAGTGGTGAAGCATCCCTTGACCATACCAGTTGGGCACCGAAATGTCTCTGACTGTGCTAGGAGCTCTTGCATGATATAGGTGGGAACAACACTGACCGTAACAGGAACATCATCTGCCTGACCAAAGCGAAGAACAAGGATAAGCAGTTATCCTTGTTAGCCTTGGTAAATAATTTACCTGATTTGTAGCCCAAATGAAGTGGTACCATTGTTATAAAACCTTTTTAAAATTAATCACAGCCCAAGTGGAACAGTACCATTGCTACTGGACTTTCTAGGTAAAAAGCCCGGTAGTTACCGACTTGGGTCAGTGAGGCCCTTTGAGCTCTCCTGGACTGCAGTGGGCTGTCAGCACCTCCCTCTGAGTGGGGCCTCTCAGAGCTCGCAAACCCTCAAGTTTGTGATACTCGAAGGACCATTGCTGATGATGAGGCCTAGGCTGATATTTCCCCCCCCATCTCCATGCTCCTCCAAGTGCAACCCTTGCCTGTTGGGAAACACAAAGGAAATTGATGCATTTCACTGAGCCCAAGGGGAATTTTTGATAGGTACATTTACACACATAGAAATAGGTGCACACATGGGTTTACCTGTGCGTGTGTGAATTGATCATGGTATGAATGTTTTTATAGTGAATCTATAATTAAGTCACTGTCATAACTGTAATAAATCCTACTGAATCACTTTTTAAATGTTAAGTTAGTCAATGATTAAGTGCTGCTAAAGCCTTCTGCACCCTTATCTTTTGTATCCATATCCTTTGCACCCTTACCCCCTTTTGCATTCCCGGTCTCCATGAAAATCATTCTAAATTGATTCTAATCTAATTTTCCTATGTATGCTTCATCTATGTAGTAATAGAGTGAGCCTTGCCATCGAACTCTGTAAAGTCACACTTTCACAAATACATATTAAAACTTGTTTTTTGCAAATACCTTTGATGGTGACTGAGCAGCTGAAACCACTTGTTTGCAACAATTACCTTCTGAACTTTCAATGAAAGAACAGTAAGTATTCAGATTAACACCCATTACTTGGCATTTCTGCAACATACTTCATGAAGTATGCAGGTGGTATATATTTTATAAAAAACCTACAGGAGCAAAATGGAACAAGATATTAAATAGGTTTTTAGAAGATCTTGTCCCACTTAATCTAATATAAAAAAATAAGGTTCTCATCAAGTATTGTCAAATTTATATAGCTCCCTAATCAAAAAGACTCGCCAACAAACAAGTTGTTTTTAACAAATATGACGTTGAAAGATAAGAGATATGTAATGTTACTCTTATCTGTTTTACTAGAAATTTAAAAGATCCTTAAAAAAATCCAAAAACCAAGGATGAAGCTGTTGTAATGACAATGTTCATGTAGGACAGAAGATGTTTACAATTTATACTGAGAAGGTGACTAGTATTAATATGTGTGTTGGGAAGGATATAGGTAGAATCAAGAACTGTGCTATCATTCTTTTGTATTTTGAGCTATAAAAGTAGGATTTAAGTAAAAACATTTTAAAACTCAAAAGTGATTTCTCATAATGTTGGTTCTTGTTTTCAATTCTTATTCCCGTACTGCTACAGCAGCTGCTTTAATCTCAATTCTGTTTTCTAAATGCTTATGAAAACTGAAATTTGGAAATCCCCGCCCTTTTTTTTTCAAATTGCATTACATCTAAAATGGTCATTTTTGTTGAAAATATTGCATCTCTTCTCTCAACACTTTCACTGGAAGAGCAGAATCACAGACAGAACTGCTTTAGTGTTTTCAAAAACCTTCCATGCATATATCAAAAATTTGGTCTCCATTTACTGGGAACACTGAAGAATTTGTTTCCAATTGAAAAAGTATTTAGTCTAGAAATAAGTTATTAGCACTGTTGAAGACATGCAGGTGTTTAAATCTCAAACATGGGTATTCAATTCCCGTTCAATCAAGGATCTACATTTTAAGGCTTAGGATAACTTTTTGAAACTTACAAAAAAGTTTTTGAAGCTTAAAAAACTACTGCCAGTCTGAAGAATCATGAAAAACACATTATACATGCTTTCAAGCTTAAATTGCTGTGGCAATTGATATGAAATTGATTCCTAAATCTAAATGATCTTGTAATTTTGTTATGTTCTTCATAAAGATGAGGAACCTCTGGCATGACTATGCACATAGAAGCATTGCACAGAAATGCTCACAATAGCAGTTATCAAGAAAACACGTTCATGGTACACCAGATATTATAGGTAACATCACATGGAGATGTTTATTTAAGCTTAAGTGCATGTTAGTATACCTTTGCATCCATATGATACTTAACAGGATGTTAAGCTTGAAATAAAGCACCAGTGACACAGTTTAGGTTGCCTCTGGAGCCAAGTCTGAAATCCTCATAAGTCTTTTCAGTGACCTCTGTGATACATCCATTTTTAATATGCACAAGAACTAGCTACAAGAAACTCCTCCCAAGCTAGATACAGTCTCCAAAAGAGTAACCAGGAAAAAGTTAACTGAAGTTTAAGGATGACTATTTCAAAATAACTAGTTCTAATTCTTAATACTTACTTAGCAAGATGCCGACACAATACATCTTTACAAATTGGCTGTTCAGCCAAAGTCAGCCAAAACTCGCAAGCCTCCAAAGCAACATTTTCATCTTGGTCCTGGGTCCTTTGAAGCATATACTACACAAAAAAAAAAAAAAACAAACCCCCAGTCTTGTATGAGTTTTAAGTGAAGAAGCTATTGATAAGTGTGTTTCCGAAAATAAACTATGCTCCCAGAGTAATTTTGTTTCTTTGGGACAATGGGAAGAAACATATAAAAGACTACTTAAGGCTACAGTGAGAATAAGCCAAGAGACTTATTTCTCAGTGCTAGATGGTCCAGATTCTAAGTTTTTTCCCAGTTTAAGTGAGAACATTATTACCAAGAAACTATAGACAAAGACCCAAGATAATAAACAGTTTCCTGAGAATAGTGGGAGGATTTTAAAATTATTTGACCACTCCCCCCCTTCTCCTTTTGAATAAAAGAGTACAACTATACACTTAGTAAGATGGAAATACTTTTTATATCCAGTACCATAAAAAAGCTTCTCTTTATATATTGATTTTCTGACAGGATTCACCTCAGTAGAACCCATAACAGGGAAAAAGAGTCTCACTTTTTTCTAGTATGAATGGTAATTCAGAGATTCAGTGTCAAATCTTTAAGCTTGCTGTTAAAATTTAAACCCCCTTAAACAAAAAATAATCAAATATCTGCATAAGCAGAAAGGTTAAATATACCACGGCTACATCAGTTTCTTGTACATGACTGCCAAAGCAATTTAGAGAGAGTGCTTGCAACTTCCAAAACAGTAATTTCTGCATTCTTCCATGCCAGCTCTTATTTCTGAAACAGTTGGTTCTTCCACTCATTTTAGAAGCCTCGTGGAAGTCCATGCAGCTACCTTTCATCACACATTGGTTTAAAATGAAGAAAAGAAATTCTCCTTCAGAATACCATTTTGTTCTCAAAATTAAATAGAATGGGGCAACCTGTATTATCCTTATGCATTTCAGGGATGCAAGATTTGCAACAAACATATCCCTTCTTACAGAACTGCATTCCTACAGGGCTGCATCCAAGGCAGCATGGCCAGCAGGTGAAGAGAGGGGATTCTCCCCTTCTACTCCCCTCTCCTGAAACCCCACCTGGAGAACTGTGTCCAGCACTGGGGTCCCCAACACAAGAAAGATGTGGGCCTGTTGGAGCAAGCCCGGGGAAGCCACAAAGATGCTCAGAGAGCTGGAGTCCCTCTTTTATAAAGACAGGCAGAGAGAGTTGGGGTTGTTCAGCTTGGAGAAGTGAAGGATTCAAGACCTTCTATCACCTTCCAGTACTTAAAGGGGCTCCAAGAGAGCTGGAGAGGGACTTTTTACAAAGGCATAGAGTGATAGGAACAGGGGGAATGGTATTATACTGAAGGAGGATGGGTTTAGATTAGATATTTGGAAGAAATTCTTTACTGTGAGGGTGGTGAGACACTGGGACAGGTTGCCCAGAGAGGTTGTGGACTCCTCTCCCCATTTCTGGCAGTGTTCAAGAACAGGCTGGATGGGGTTCCATGTAACCTGGTCTAGTGGAAGGTGTTCTTGCCCATGTGGGGGAGGTTGGAACCAGACGATTTTTAAGGTCCCTTCCAATTCAAACCATTCTGCGATTCTATGAAGTGCACTAAATCGCAAGTGTTTCCTAAAAGGTCATTATTGTGATTAAGAACTGATGGCAACAAAAATGCTGCTCTGAGTTATGAACAGATTACAGCTTGGAAATTTTGAAAAATGTCCTATCCATTGCAAGCAAGGTTAATTAATGCAACTGAAGTGATTTGGCATTTTTCCCCAGAGGGCTTGAAAATCAACACTTTTGTTGTATCCAGTTATTTGTTACAAAGACAAAACCAGAATGACAAAAAGTAATGTCTGTTTGAAGGTTCTCATTGTCATTTCCTCTTTAAGCATGTATTATAATATATGGTCCATGAAGTTAGATAGCAGTAGATTGAAAAGGCTACTTACACTCAGTGGTATAAGACAGCCCTATACACAGCCTGGAAATCATAGAATGGTTTGGGTTGGAAAGGACCTTAAGGATTATCTAGTTCCAACCCATTGCCATGGACAGAAACACCTTTCACTAGACCAGGTTGCTCAATGCCTCATCTTACCTGGCCTTGAACAATTCTAGGGATGAGACATCCACAGCTTCTCTGGGCAACCTGTGCCAGGGCCTCACCACCCTCACAGGGAAGAATTTCTTCCTAATATCCGATCTAACCCTGCTCTCTAACAGTTTAAAACCATTGCCCCTTGTCCTGTCACTACACTCCAGAATAGAATCGTTCCCCATATTTCTTTGTAGGCCCCCATAGTAAAAACAGTGATACTAGTAGAAAA
>VZRF01006394.1:0-164894 GCA_013396875.1 Vireo altiloquus
CAGGGGGTGCCCCAACAGATAGATAAATTATCTTAAAGAACATTTTCTTCATTGCTGTTGCAGTTGCCTGCTGTTGATATTTCCCAGTCACTTCATCTTAACATTTGCAGGGAGAACTTCACAGGTGGTACTGTAGTTCATTTGATGTTTCAGAACTCCCTCATGCAAAATGAAAGGCAATTAAAGACGCCAGTAAAAATTACCTAAAGCAGTCAAACATACAGGTGCTTGTTATTTCTGCATTAAGCACCTCATTTTTGGAAAGACTAAGAATGTCAGGCAAGTTGCCTTGAGGTAGCAGTGAAACACACTTGCAAAATTGGCTTTTCAACCTAATGGGCTGCAGAAAAAAGATACACAAATCAGATGTCCATCTGCTGTTGCAGCTGCAACTTCTCTCATTTTAGAGATAAATAAATCTGACAGTAATCTCAGCACTGACATGGGAGAGAGCAGTGGTTTTTATACAAGAGAGAATAGGAAAAACAAAACACCTACATTCTAAGTGTAAAATCTATGTTCTCCATTTGTCTTGCATAAGGAAAAAAATGAAGTAACCATTCCCTCCTTCCTGAAAGAAAGGGTTTGTAATGTTTTGGGTAAGAGTCACACTTTAGTTTGCTACAGTTCTTTTCCAAGTAAATATTGGAGATGTTAACGATAAAAATTCTAAAGTTCTAAGTGATCATTTTGAAATAAGTACAAGTTCCTGTATCTTTTAATCAAACCAATCCTGCAATTTTGTATCTTCCACAGGGATAAGCACACAGATGTTAGAAATCTATACTGGATGGCCCAGTATATTTGCAGTGATTTACACACAGCCAGGCTGCTTTTTTAACCTTCAGGATGGGGCCTCCTATTTCATGTGTCCATTTTTTTTTTCTTCAATATCATTCAGGTATTAAGCAGATTTGAATCAATGATAAGTAATAAAAACTAGTAATGACATATGAGTTATAAAAAGAGATTGGTACCTCTTATTATTGGTGACTTATTTTACATAGAACAAAGATGCTGCATACTTGTAGGAAGAAACTATGTTGAGAGTAAAGGGATTTTACACTTTTGAATTTGTTCAAGAGAATATCTACTTCATGTTTTTGTTACAGTCCTTCCAAAACCAGCATTGAAAATGTTTTCTATTTTTTAATTCCTTAACAGAAAGAGCGGGAGAAGGGATCTAACCTGGCATTTATGTTTCGACTGCCCTTTGCTGCTGGCAGGGTTTTCAGCATCAGCATGTTGGACACACTGCTTTATCAGGTACTATGAACACTAATGAGACTAAACATAAATATTACCACCCATTTTATTGTGCTTAATTGCTAGATGACCCTATTTTCTGACATAGGATCCATTAAAGTGTGTCTATACTGGGAACAATCAATGGCAAAAGGTGATGGAGGATGCTCCACATGATGGTGTTCGTTCAGTTGTCAATCCCAAAATCACCCTGTGATGGCACAAAATCTGATGTTACATAATATATTACTATTTGTGTACCTCTCCACAGTCAAATAGCTTCAATAAGGCCCTCATAAATTACAGATTACACAGATTAATAATGCTTGTACTCTGCAATAAAAAAGGCAGTGCCCATTGCCACAGCATTGTGTCCCTAACAGAAAGGAACAGAATTACTTTAATGTGTAATTTATTAGTCTCCTGCATTTGCTGATAAAGGCCTCAATTACTTCATAGTTTCCTGTCCTCTTACTCATGTTGGCTAGACCTCCAGAAGCTCAATCATTACGTTTTAAAGTAAGCCATTCTTGCCCTTGCAAGGAATATATTCAGTAGTTACAAAGAGACAGTGGGGAAGAAAAGGCAGCAATTTAACCTTGCTGCTCAGAATCTAGGAAGTAGTGATGACAGTCAGTGAGAATAAGGGCACAGCCTCAGAGAGGTGAAGAAAAAATACCAGAAAATACAGAGTCAGGGCAAATGGAGGGAGTAGTTGCTAGTTTCAGAGTGAAAAATAGGCCAGTATTGCTCACTCCTCAGCAGTGCCCACGTTTCTCCTGGCTCTGACGCACCAGGATGCCCAAGCAGCAGCCCCCAGCGCTACCCTTCAAGGGTCAAGGCACACAGCATAAGCAGGAGCACCACCATGGCCCACATCATCTGCTCATCTCCTGCTCTGCCTGTACCTAGGGATAGCCTGTGGATGCTTTTGTATTCAGGTGGAAAACATCCTTGCAGGGAAATTAATTTACTTGGTAATTTGGTGCATGAAAGGTGTTCTTTCATCGCAATTCTACTTCCAAATAAATTCCCTGAAGGCAAACCCAACATAAATAGAAAAATTCCTGGAGCTAAACTTTTCTCAAGAAGTCATTAATATCTAAACCAGTCATGTATATGGACATATGTATTTTAAGATTCTAGAAATAAATGTATTTGCATATTAAACATCTTTATAATCATGCTCCAGAATCTCAACATCACATACAACAAAATTAAGAAAAAAAAAAGCCTAAGACACATATATGGAAACAGATCTGTCAATCGTCAACAGCTCCTGCCAGCACATAAGTAACTTCAGTATTTTATATTTGCTCCTAGATATGAATACTCATGCTATGACTTGACAGAGTGACACCATTCATCAGGAAGTGTTTAGAACAAAAAACCTCACATGCTCATTCTTGCTTAAATTCCACCTGTCCTTCCTTTGAACTCCTACTGCTCATAGGTGAACTGCTATTTTTCTAGAATTATCTTTCTTATTCCAAGTTAGAAATTCTATGACAGCAACTATTTGTTCTTTTTCATGGTCCCATTTTCTGTCTTTTTCTTCTGCAAGAAACAGAGCAAATGACATGGGGAAAATCAGGGTTCAGCTGGTCCTTCCCATTATAGGCCGAAAAAAAAGCCTTTGAATTATCTTTAGGACAGTGACTGGAAAATGAAAACTTGGTCTTGCAAATCCTGGTCAATACACTTGTTAATCTAATGAAAATTCCGTGGCAAAAACTATGCAGCCAAGATAAGAAATTAGTTTAAATTGCAAACAAATTATTTTTGAGATGCTCCTTGGTGTTTAGCCCATCACAACTGGGAGACTACCAGTACAAAAATTAAAGTAGTTGAATCACTGTGTATCAAATGCAATCCATCTAGCTTCTGAGTTTGAACAAATACAGATTCTATAACTCTAAAGGATTTCCGTAATACCTTTGTGAGGTATTTCTTTGTGAAAACCTCTTTGTTAGCCCTGCATTGGCATGAAGCCAGCAGAGCTACGTGTGCGCTGCGTTCCAAGGACTGCAATGCTGCCCTGCTGCACCCGAGTGCAGCTGGCAGTGAACTGCTCAGCCACGGCTGGAAGAGTACCCACATGGCCCTCTCATTCCAGCAGCCCAACCCAGGAGGAGAAATATTGGTGATTTTAGCTGATCGAATGTCTGTTACTGGCCTTAGTCTACACTTCTACACGAAACTTAATTTCTACCTTTTAACCTATAGCAACACACTTCTGTTAGCAGAGCAACAAGGCATATCAACCCTCAAAACCCCTTCACATTACTCATGTAAATTAAAATAATAGCAGTTTCACCTCAGAGGGACCCACTGAGGGCTGCAGACCCATATAACAGATGCTGGCATTTCTTTTGCACAGAAGAGTTCATTATAATTTCACACCTCGTAGGGCTAACACCTCACTTCCACTGACACATTCATCTTTGCTTTTATCATGCCTTGTTATGCCTTGTCTCCTGCATCTTGTATATAGATTGCATGCAGAGCCAATTAAAAAACCCCTTATTTTATATGAGTAAATTCAGCCAAAAGAAAGGGATAGGTATTTCTGCAGTGATTAAGACACTTAAAGAGTTGGATTGTAAACACGGATGTGTATTTTCTTTGGAATTGCCACGTGGTGCTAACGGTTACCTATTCACCTGTTCATTAAAGCTTTTTTCTTTCTTTTCTGTGTCTCCTGTTAAAAAAATCTTGCAGTCGTTTGTGAAAGATTATATGATTTCTATCACAAGACTTCTGCTGGGACTTGACACCACACCAGGATCTGGGTTTCTTTGTTCTGTAAGTTATTAAAAAAAAAAAAAAATTAGTACAGAGTACCAGAGAAGATTCTGTCTGCAAAATACTTTAACTTTCTTTGTACGACATTTCCTTTTGTGAAAGTCCAAGAAAGGCTGCCTGTTTCCTTTTTCATCAGGGAGAAGATGAGGAAATGAAACAGAAAACATACCCATTTTTAATTTCATGGCAAAAAGCATCTCCCCAAGGAAACAAAATGCATTCTATTAAGCAGAAAAATGGAAAGTCAGGAAAACACAGGAATAGTGCATTTTGTATGAAATAGCAATGGTACTTCAGCAACCAATTTTAAAATTAAGTATATAAAAACCAGGAAGCACTTCCTGTATTGTTCAGCCTGGCCAGGACTCCCAGTCCCCCTTCCTATGGGCAGTAAATGGCACAAGTAGTTTTTACATAAAGATCAGATGTATTAAGTCACTAGGTATTGTAGTTAAAAAGTCATCTTGTTATTATATATGTCAATATTCCCCGATGCAATTTAAATGTGTATATACATACACACATAAAAAAATTAAACAACTGCAGTCATTCCTACTAAAATAAACCTCCCCTTTGTGTTTCCTCCCACACCCATCATACCCATATGGGTAGTAAACAAATTAGTATAACTTGAGCTATTTACAAGTTGCTTTGTGGAGATCTATAAAGATTGGCAGGAAGTTATCAATGATGGTTTAAGAAAGTTGTTTAAATAAAAATGACGTATTTCTTGGTCAAACATTAAGCTTCATTACAGTGAATGTAAGAACACTTGAAAGTACAATTGAATCTCTAAAAAGGAACTCATATATCTCAAAATAAAGCTAGTAATGAAATAAGTGAGCTTCATTTAAGACTTCTTTATGCCACTTATGCTTAGTGTATTACTTCCTCCCACTCTCTTGTCCCCACATTCAGCCTGCAGTTTGGTGGACAGAATTCAAATTCAAAATACTCATGCACTGTGGTCTGTCCACACCAGTTTCTTATTGCTGACAATATTTAGTTTATTCATTTATATTTTAGTCAAATATAAACATTAGGTTAAGGATGCCTTATAAGTTTTAAGTAATCTTAAACCAAGCCCAGAAGTTCATAATGCTAAACTGCTTCCACTACAATGTCTTCTAAACAGAGGGAAAACACAAGAAATAGTCTGACAAACTCAATAGAAGTTACAGATTTGTTGTGGAGCAAAGGTCCAATACTACAATAGGATAATTACCAGCTAGTTTTAGTTTCGATTTTTTTTTCCATGAGTAGCATAGTGAGCAAGTGATAAGAGTTAAAAGTCCTCCTTCCTATTTTTATCTATTCAGATGAAGATCACAGAAGAGGATCTGTGGATTAGGACATATGCCAGACTGTATCAGAAGCTTTGTTCCTCGACAGGAGACATTCCAATTGGAGTCTACAGGACAGAGTCCCAAAAGCTCACAACATCCGAGGTGGGTCAGTTCTCTGGGCTTCTCTGTGGGTTTGACTGCAGGGTGCAGAGGCCTCTGCTGACATGTGGATGGTGCCACTAACCCGGGCTGAGCCCCAGGCTCCAGGGGTGCCCAGGGCCAGTGGACACCTGGGCTTTGATTCCTGTGCTGGCCTGCAGGGAGTGGATGGATGGAAACAAGGGGAAGCTGGGCACGGCCAGGACAGGCTGGGGAGTGGGCTCTGCTCCGAGCTCACCTGCGGTCACCAGCGGCCGTGTCTGTAACAAACCCTGTGACCAGGCCCTCTTGTGTCACCAGTGCCAGCACTGTGGCTCCAAACAGGTGGCATTTCACTGCTCACATGACCTTCGAATTCATTCTCTTGTTGCTCATTTCTAGTTGGTGTTATTCAAAGTATTGTGGGATGTCCCTAAATTTAGCTGCCGAACAGCAGTATTTTTTATATACGTATTTCTGTGTTTGCCACAGAAATGTATATATTTCCCCATCTCTCTGTATACAAAGAATGGCAAAAATATTTTTTCCTGACTATTTAACATACTTTTATGGTTTGGGCAGCTTTGATTTCTGTCATGTATTATCCATTTGTTTACGTGACTGTTAATACTGCCATCTCATTAAACCATGGCTTTAAAATGCAACAGTGAGCAACAACTCTCTCCTTTCTTCTGAAATACTCAGACATAGTTTACACTAATTTCCAAGATAGGCAATTTATACTTTACTTTCCATATTGCAGAAAAATATTAGAAAACATTAAGGCATATAATGCTTAACTGCCAAGATTTGCTCTTGAGGAAGTAAAAACATTCAGCAGAGGTTAATTTTTTAAAAAGGGTGACAAAAAGCTGTGCAAGATTCCAGCCAGTTCACTGGGTATATCTCTTTGTGGACCACCACTATCTCTGCAGATGGCTTTTACAGGTTAGCCAGTGGACTCTGTCACTGCAACAATGTCTGTTGAACTATAGCAGCCTTAACATAATCCAGCAAAATCATTCCTTGGAGAAGAATGTAGTCAGCCTTGCTGCTAATATGGAAAAGTGGTCTGTCACAGCTTTCCACAAAACAGAGGACATAAGGGATTTTAAGAATCCATTAAATAAGGATAAGATAAAATTCATGGCAATGCTTTATTCTCATGTTCAGAGCTGGCTGTTTAACTTCAGGTCCAAAAAAAAGAGAATGAGGAGTTCTGCTATTACTTGCTACCAACTTTCACAGGTAATCTCACAAAGAATTTGAGTTCAATCAGGTAGAGGGGTAAGGAAGGGAGGTTGGAGAAACCTCCTAGTTAAATTTTCAAATTGTCATGTACTGGGGAAACGTGGAAGAATGGCACTCCTCATTTATTGAGTGAAGGAAAAGCAGTTGTTGGTCTTTTTAAGCTGAAGGCTCTGAATGCAGAACTCCAGTGGTATTTTCACACAAATACTAGTTCAATTTCTTGTTTAGTGAGTGAGGATTTGTGCAACCTTTCCCCTCTAGAGAGGGGCAGGGAAATCTCCCCTCACCTACCCCTTCCCCAGAATACAAAAGAGCAATATCTAGTTCTGCATCTATGACCTTTATGGATAGACATCTACAAATGCAGAGAGGCTGAAAGCCCTAATCTTTCTGCAAAGTGTTTATTTTGGAGTTTAAGGAATTTTTGACTGATTTAATTACTGAAATACTAGCATGGGTTATCATTTTAGCTTTTCAAGACTTTAAGCCAGAAAAATGTCATTGAGTAAAATCTTTAAAATGGAAATAAGAGAAAAGTAATTCACTCTTTTTACTCAGGAACTATGAACTTCTAACCATAAATTTGAAGGTTTATAACTCAGAGAACCTTCAATATAATTATTAATTTGAGTTTAAACAGACGTAAGAAACTAAATTTGTACTGTACATATCTGGATGCTGTCAGGTAATGACATGGGTAACTTGAGTCACGAGGATATGCCAATATTAATATTTAATATGTACAGATTATCCTTTGGCACTCCTTTTTTCATTATGCAAATGAGAAGCCCTCACTTCACTGACAGATACTCATATTTCTTTAAAAATAAGGAGGTTTTTAGTGACCCAGTAACTAAATAACAAGTGGATCTAGCCTGCCTCTCAATGACTGTCACACCTATGACCCAAACCATTTCCATTACATTCAAAAAATATAAAAAAGAGATATGATATCCTATTTCCATTACCTGTGTGGCTGCTTTTCTGTGGCTCCTGTTTAACGGTCCATATTTGTTTCTTTAGATTCACTTCTGTTTAAATTGTCTTTTGTTTTCTTTTCCCCCTTCCTTTGTCAGTCACGAGACATGGCTTCACAAGTAAGTATTTGCTTATTGTCTGCCTGTTTCTGGGTGTCCTGCTTGAAGCAAACCCCACACACCTGATGGCTTGCTAACTCCCCCCAAGGTGGGATGGGGAGAAAACTGAGAGGCTAAGAGGGAGAAATCGGTTCAGGTAAAGTTAGTTCAAAAAGTTAAGCAAAAGCTGTGTGTGAAAACAAAGCAGAGCAAAGAATTTGCTCACATTTCTGATGGGCAGGGGGAGTTGGGCCATCTCGGGGAGAGCAGGGCTCCATCAGGCACAGCTGGGGCAACAAAAGCTGTAAATCCTCCCATTCCTTCACCTTCCTGGAGCTGTTCCTGTGGAGCACAGCACCACAGATAAGGGATATCCCTTTGGTCAGTTAGGATCAAGGGTCCTGGCTGTGTCCCTTCCCAACTTCTCGTGCTCCCCCCCAGCCCACTCGCTGCTGGGGCGGGTGGGAAGCAGAAAAGGCCTTGGCTCTGTGTAAGCACCACTCGACAGTAACCAAAACATCCCCATTATCAACACTGTTTCCTTTGCAAGTCCAAAACATATCCCATACCGGCTGCTATGAAGAAGTGTGACTCAATCCCAGCCAGAAACAGTACATTAGGTTAAATTGTGGGAGTAAAATCTTCACAGAAAATGGAACTATGCAATGCATCATCCTTGAGTAAATGGATCTTAAAGCAACATTGTTCTGGACACAAAAATCTTGCTATAAATATAAAAGCTGTCACACTTTTGAAGAAGCCCAGTGGAATGCTGGTTCCTTTTGGGCCTGTTCCTGTTGAATTCTGAAGATTAAAAATCATCTTTATAGTGAAAAGATCATCTGGTGAAAGCCTTGATCTTAAACACCTTAAATGCTAGTGGAGCAAAATCCCCAACTTGATCATAAAAGAAATATGTGGCCGTACTTAGCAATGGTTTAGACAGCTTTTGGAGCAGAAAAGCATTTCTAGAACCCTGGATGCAAGGTAGCATTCTTGGAAGCCAGAGCAGTAAAGTTTAATTAAGATAGAACTTGCAGTAAAGTAAAAATAAGGCACTGCTTCAGAATGGAACAGATGAAACTAAACATTCAAGCTGTTTCACATTTTACACACAGCTCCCAGGGAGCAGAAAGGCAAGGGAGCAAAAATCTAAAGTTAATTGATTTCTGGTGTTATCACCACAGACACCCTCATCATCTCAAATATGCACACTGGTGTGTCCATGACTACATTCCCGTTCCCACCATGTTTTGACCCACCTAATGTTTAGATTTTAGGGCATGAAGGATCCTCTTAGAACACCATGTCTGAGTGGGTCACAGATGTCTGGCAGCACAAGTGAGCAGTCATACCCTTTAGGACACACAGTGGGATAGTGAGACAGGAATCTGCCTTTAAAAAACAAAAAACAAACATAGCAAGGTTTTGAAGGCAAATGTTTCTTCACTGTGTGGCACAGGAGTGACACCATGTCATCAGTCGTGCTTCTCATGCACCAGAGTTACCTGCTATGGAACAAGGAAATGAAATTCAATGAAAACAATCAAACTTCAAAGTAATGATAGTTATGAAAGTATTTTTAAATGAAGTTCAAGACTGGTTAAAACAGAGGGGAACACACAGAAGTGCTTTGCACTAGGCTTTTGTCTTCTCTGTGCTTAACAGCTGCCACTGGTTGAGACTTTTGTGCTGCTTTTCAAAGAGAGTTAGGGCTTTGGTTTTGCTTTAAGTCTTTAAAGTTGAATTTTTTCCTCTTGCATACAGCAAAGGGCCATTCTGCACAGCTTTCTCAGCAGGCACAATAAAAACTCCATAGTTGCTGAAGTAAATGTTTAGCTTTATCACCTTTCTTCATGGTTTCAGCTCACCTGTGTCAGTGTTTCAAAAGTTCAAGCTAAGGATTTACAGATTCACAGACACAAAAAACTTATTCTTCTACTTGGCCCCTCCTTATTAATCTCTGGCTCAAGAAGTGACTTACCCTCCTGTAGTGATGAGGATTGGCATTGGTCTCTGCCTTTCCACTAATGCTGCCAGCGAGTCCAGTTATTTGTATTGTCAAGAACTTGACAAGGAAAGCTGCCAATGCAGACAGGAAGAAAGGCAAAACAAGACCATCCTCTACACTCAGTTTGTATCAGATTTGTTCATACCAAATAGCTCCTTCCTATCCATAAGTAGCCCCTTATCCTATGGAATGTACTCTGCCTACCTTAGTCCTTGCTGTAAAATGCACACAACCCCAAAATGACAGTCTAACAAACAACAAAATCAAATTGCATTCCTCTTCAAAGGGATCCAGATTCTCTCTTCTGCCATCAGCAGAGTCAGTAACAAAACTTCAAAAAATCGTGTAGTTTAAAAAAAAAAAAGAAGAAATCCCTTTTCTATTGCAGACTAAGCTGAAGAGCCTCAATAAATTAGCTGCTCTTTACATGAGGCTTATTACAAGATCCTAGTCTAGAATATTAAAAATGTGATTTTACTTGAAGTGCTACAACATGAACATCTGTAGGGTTCTTTTTAATTATGGGGTTTGATTGTTTGTTTGATTAGGTTTGTTTGTTGCTTTTTTTTTTTTCATTTACACAGATAAAAGTTAGTTTGTGCAAAAGTGAAAAATATAAGTATCTTTCACACTGTATCCAGCTTACTCATATCAAATACTATTTTATGGACTCCAGAAACCTCAAATTCTGTGGTGAACCTCTTACAGACAGGTTGTATTCAGCACTGATAAGGCCAGCAGAATCTTGCTTTGAGATTTCGTCTTAGCAGGAAAAGGCCATTCAGTAGCTCTTTGGTTAAATTTGATTTATTTGCCAATCACTACCAGCATATTCTGTTCGAGGGGATTCACACGAACTCAGCCTGTTCATTTGCGTCATCTTTTGTTTTATACTTCATGTATTTATTTTAAACATTCACCACATTGACATCAATGACCAGTAACTTAGAATATGTATATACTGACACCAGCAAGGACTTCACTCTTTCAACATCAATAAAAGACATGCAAATAGCACAAGAGTAATTCAGGATTGTAAGGAAATGGTTTTGAAACTAGAAGCTAAAACTACTCGTTAAATCTAAGATACGGATTGAAACTATTTTGAAGCCATCTTTTGAAATGCTTCCTCTTACGTTCCCTAGGAATTTTTGTTTGTTAGAAATGCACCTGTAGCCCATCCACCTGTGTTATTTCAGTACTTGGACGTGCACAAACTATTGGTCTTATTTGGGTGCATAAGGAAAACACAGCAACAGAGGGACAGATTTTGGCTCTTAATTATGGGGGGGGGTTTGTCACTATATGAGGGAAATAGCATCATCACTATTCTTTAAGGTAGGAATCAATTAGCTCTTTCACAAGAGGTGCCCTGAATCACACTGAGGGTTACTGCATCCTAATTTCATGTATGCTAGAAGGTCAAAAATGCCTGGGAATCTGAGACACAATTAACAGGCACATTTCTACCTGTGGCCTTAAGAGAGTACGGAAAATAGTGCAGCCAAAGTTGAACCATTACTTAACTAATCCACAACACACATCTAAACAGCAGTTACACAACTTGAATTTCTGAAAATAATGCAGACTGGGAAGAAAGTGGAGAAGTCATTCCAAACTGATTCCTAGACTCAGGAAGGGCAATATCAGAAGGTTACAGTTGCTCTTCTCAGAATCACAGTGCAATTGGGCACAAAATAACACTTACCTGCTTTTGCACTTGACAAAAGTATTTATAGTATAAATGAGCTTTTAACGTGAAAAGTCAAAGCCAGTAAAGGGTGCCCAGTTCAGGGACACCTGTTAAGTACAGAGCTGAATCCTCTCAGCTCCATTGCAGCCAAACCCCATGTCCAGCTGCACTGTTGGAAAGAGGAGAGAACATCTTCCTCTGCTTCCATCTAATAGAGCCCTTCATCTCATGTCGTTTTCCTTTCAAGTCTCAAATCTCCATCAGCGTGGAGGAATGGGAGGACACCAAAGACACCAAAGAGCAGTTCAGCTGCCGCGGTAACCACCGGAACTCAACATCCAGCGACCAGTCCGACCACCCGCTGCTGCGGAAGAAGAGCATGCAGTGGGCACGGCGCCTGAGCAGGAGGGCCCCCAGGCACTCTGCTAAAACTGCTGAGAAGATCAACCAGCAGAGGATGAACCTCTACAGGAGGTCAGAAAGGCAGGAGCTTGCCGAACTCGTGAAGAACAGAATGAAGCATCTGGGCCTTTCTCCAGCAGGATACGGTACCACTATTAGAGCCCTTCAATAGCAACATTAGCATTGTGCCAGATGAATTTATTTGTAAGAGATGATGGAGCCATAAACAAAATACTAAGTTCATGATAATGGTTTTTGTTTTGTTGGTTTAGGACTGGGTTGTTTTTTTCATTTACCAAGAATAACTTGGAGTGTTTTTAATGCATTCTGTTATTACCCATTCCTATGCTGAGATGGAAGGCTCAGAAGGCAGCATGTCAGTCACATTTATATTTAGCAGATGATATGTGTATGCTGAATATATAAACATTCCCCAGTCATTGAAAAGCTGCACCATATTTCCACAAACCTCTTGAAATAAAGAAGATGGGTGTTATGAAGTTCACTCATATGTCAAGGCAGGGAGTTTATATGTGAAGGATATCGCCTTTTCCCCACAATTTTCAAAAATAATGCTAAATTATCACTTTAAAGTCATTTTTAGAAAGCATGTTTCACTAGGTCTTTAGATGCTATTTTTATCCATCAAATCATTCTCCAGCAAGGCTGATGTTGGGTTGCCTTTTAGTTTGTTGGATTGTTTTGGGGTTGTTTAAGCTATGGACAAGAGCTCTTCAACACCTTTTAACACATGCACCACAGCTGGCTGGGTTGCCTTTCTCTGGCCTTTGCTCTGTAGCATATTGGGTGGGAACCCCAGGACTGTGGGTTCTAATTTCCTAGAAACACCAGGAATTTCTAGATATGTAAATACAGGCTCTTTATTCCACACCCCATCTGGATGATTTCTCTACCTTCTATCTTTGATGTTTCTAACCAACTCTGTGCAGAATGATTCAGGGTTAAATATTTTCCAGGGGTTTCACAGGCCACAATAACATTTGATCAAACCCAAAAATGTTTTGTAAATTTAATTCATATTTATACTAGTAACAACAGAACTTTATTACATTCTTGCAATTATTGGATTTTCAAGTCCTAGTTAAAAGCCAAAAGTAAATATTCGTTTCATTACTCAAATTTAGGAATATTAGATATCATCTATATAGCATCAAAATTGTGATAGTTAAATGCTTTACATGATTACATTTATCTGATTCTGAGTTATACATTTTCCTAAAAAGCTAAAGAGGATTTAACACAGAAGCACTGTCTCTCCTTTTGCCTCCCCTCCTTAGTCTGATCAGATTAAAACCAGTCTCACTGCAGCAGCCCAAGGAGTGTGCAAAGAGAAAATGATGCAAAGATACTTCATTGGCAACTACAAAAGCGTGGCTTAAACCTTGAAAAAAAATTATCAGCTTTCATTTGCAACACATCATTAGGAGAGTAGTTAAAAATGCCAGAAAGACATACCAATTTCTATTTATACAGCCTTCACATTTCAAGCCCTTGGCACAGGCAATAAAAGGGAAGTGCTTCCTAGATAAATAGAAAAAGGGAGAAAAAGGTTTGTGTTGACCAAATCTGGAGATGGACGAGAATGCCATACACCTGCATTTAACCTTGGCCATCATTTGAACTTGATGCCAGCCAAGCACAGGAGTCCCTACTCAGCACAAACTTACCTAAGATTCAAGACAGACTGGTAAATCACACGGAAATTGGATTATATTCAAAATTGGTGACTGAAGAAAAGCAGAAGATTTTAAAAACAGGGTGTTTTTAGAAGCTGATAACTCAAAAGATAATAATGTCAGGTAGTTTCAATTTGAGTACAGTTGAAAAGAAATTGCTAAACTTATTTGAAATCACTCTGACACTTTTTTACAGCTCTGTGAACTTTCATGAAATTAATTAGTCAGAAATAATGCTTTCCACAATTCATTTGTAAATGTAATTTATTTGGTACTTTTTTCCCGTCCTCTAGATGAAATGAATGATCATCAGAACACCCTTTCTTACATCCTGATCAACCCTTCTCCAGACACAAGATTAGAGCTGAATGATATAGTGTAAGTTAAAGCACACACATAAAAAAATTAAATCACAAGACCTGCAAAAAAAAATTTGGAGAGTTCTATTTAAAGAGACATCTAATTATACTATTTATGTACATATTTAAAATATACATACAAGTATATAATACATATATCGGTAATGTTCTAAACCTATCATCTTCCTATTACTCTGTATTTTAATTTGAAAAAAATCTAACCAATGCTACCACAGGAACTAAACTGAGCACCTTCAAAGTAAGTCTTTAAGTCTTCCCCAGATCTCTTTAGCATTACAGCTCTATGCACTTACATGGGCTTGCACCACCTTGTTTTAGTAACAGCTGTAATTTCTCTTTGTAGATACTTGATCCGACCTGATCCATTGACTTATGTTCCAAATGCTGCGCCCAGCCGAAAGGACAGCTTCTGCAATACAGTGGGACAAGACACCAGGGAGGAGACACAGCTTTGATATCTAACTCACCACACAATTCAGAGACAATTTTATACACACCTTGTTTCCACTAACCATTTTGCAAACTGAGCGGTACATTTTATTCAGATTTTGGAAACAAAATGACAGTGGGTAAGTGACCAAATGCAGAAATGTGGTGCCTAGAAACTCTGATTTCAGGGATTGTCAGGCTTGTGGCCTGTTCAATATGGTAGTTTGTCAGCCTAACAGAATGATGACACCTGTTGCTATTTAACCCATATGAACAAATGTCAGATTCCTCCATATGTTTTGCTTAGATGCTCCTAAGCGTATTTATGCAGGTGGCAGCATGTCAGTGACTGAGCTTCTGACCTACATCAGATTATCTGATGCCCATAGAGCAACAATGCCTATTTTGTAGTAGCAAATATGTTAATACCTAAAGCTGCCAACAAGGCTTTGCGTGTCAAAAACTCAGTCTTTGAAATATTTTCAATCTCAACCTGTTGCCCTTTTGTATTAGTACAGATTAGTTTCAGTCATATTGTAGCCTTCAGGACCTTTTGTTCCTTGGGTTTACACAGATCAGGTTGAATGAGACACAACCTGGTCACAATGCAGAGGTTGAGACACATCAATGGAAGAGGAGTCCAGCTGCAGGAAAGTCCCTCTCATCTCAGAGGGCCAGCCCCCCCCCATTGGCAGGAAACTGGGATATTCCTGTGTGAAGCTGCATATAGTGGTAGCTCAGGTGAAACACAACCCTTTGAACCTTGGGGAGTTTTTCTATAGAAGCCTGAACAGACTATAAACACAAAAGTGAGAGCATCCCTCTAGGGAATGATTGCTACAAAAAGCCCTGAACGTTTTCATGAATATGCCAGAACTGCAGTTGTCCAAAGGATTTCATGCCCAGTCATCCAGATTACCCAAAAGCAATACATTTTCACATGAAATTATGTATCTTATTGAAAATTAAAGTAATTTATAACCCATTCCACAAAATGAATGTAATTCCATATACTGTGTAAAAGCATTATGGATCTAAAAACTACTTTGGCATGAACAACACAAGAAACCATCTGCTCGTGTAGGAAGCAACCACAAATGGTCAAGCTCTCTAGAGAATTAAGCATGTCTGTCCATGATCTTCCAAGATCACTGTCACAAATGGGGAAGAACTTACTTAGGGTTTTAAACCCCCTACTGTTACAATTATCCACAAAGAACTGGTACAAGGAATTTGTCAGGTAGCCTAATATGGAAAAATTGATTATTCTCTGAACTCCCTAGTACAAGTAGGACTACTTGTACAAAAAAAAAAATCAGTCAAAACCGTTTATGTCCTCTTCTATATTAACTGGTAGAAGCACATTCTATTTCTGAAACAGAAACCACAACCAAGTTGCCCAGTGAGCAGCTCCTGGATGTGAGCGTGTTTATCAGCATTGTAAGGATATTGAAACCAAGTCATGTTCATATTAGAAATGACAGCAAATCTGCTCTTACTTCCTGCTTTCCTCTTAATGATTCCAAGGTTTAACAATTCAGTGGTTCTGCTTAGAGTCCATTATTGTTCAGTGCTTTTCCACACACTAGGCATTCATCAGATTATTCACAGGTAAAGATTAAGTATTTCAAATAGGCACTGTGGGAAACAAAGAAACAATTGAAGCAGACTGAAGTCTTCATTTTTTCAAGAAACAGTATATGGTAAAGCATCTTGTTCAAGACCTGTTAGAAGCTACCCAGAAGAGCTTACATGTGCAGTGTGAATAACTTTTCTATTTTTAATACCTTCAGGGAGAAGAGTCTATTCCAGTTGAATATTTTTTTAAAAAATACAAGTTTCTTAAAAATGTTCATTCCAAAATATTAGGATGATCTGTTTTTTTCACACTGAAGGGTTTTCTGAGTCTCAAGGAGGCAGAGAGGATTCCAGAACCATGGCTATCCTTCAGCAGGCAAGCTGGATACTCTACTTTTAGTGGGAGTCAAGGTTCACAGGAATTCCCTGTGTGTGTGTATAGTACACACCACTGATTTAAGGACTCTGCCAAAGGGATTCATAGCAAGGGCTTGAGTCCTCACATTTAACAACCCATTAAGCAGCAGAAACAAGCAGTCAGGTGTGTCCCTTTCCCCACTTAACTCAGCAGAATTGCTGCTCAGCTAGATTGGAATAGTGGCATCTAATGTGACCTGGTATTTCTCCAGGCTTAATGAATTTCTAATTGCTCATTAGCCCCAGAAGATCTGCTTAAGCAAACACAAAGACAGCTGGAGACACTTGGAGTCCCTAAAATGAATGCAAGGCAATCTTTGTGAACAAAACACTTAGTTCTCTTCGAAATCTGCTGGCAGACAAGCAAGGTAATAAAAACTAACAACAGCTGCTTATGAAGCAGAAGTTCTAATAACCCATGAATAATACACCACAAAGTTCAGCTATTCAGAATAATACTGTCTTTCATGTTGAAAGCAGAATAGGTTTGCTTCCTCTGGAGTATCTGCACAGCCAGACTGCAGTAGTGAGATTTTGGTCTTCCAAGACCACCCTAAGCACCACTACATCAATCCTGAATGAGACAGTGTGCACAGTCCCTCAGTGGCCAGGGAGGTGGTTCTTCAGTGCTCATCCTACAGGCAATCTTATGTTCACACACTTTTTTCTCATCACCATTATCAGAAATGTAACACAAGCCTAACTGGACTGGAGACCAAACTGAGGAACAGGAATCTTAAGTCTCAGTGCTGGAGAAGGGATGATGAAGTTCTAGAATCAGCAGGGTCAAATGACTGTGGAACAGAGGAGTTTGAGCTGGAAACAGTTCACTCAGTAGAGAGAGAAATGTGGAACTGTGAAAAAAAGATTATTTCTATCTGTGCTTAACTGTATGTATTTCTCCTCCTGGCTCACTTCTATCAACAGCTCAAAGATGCCCCTCTTCCCCAACACTGCCTTAGCACAGCCCAAGCAGTTTGGTACCCAGAGTCACAGACCCAGAGAGGGAAGTGCTAGCTGATAATAATTGCTTCATTCTCAAGGGAATGTCCAGCAAAGCCAGGCCTACCTATGAAAATGTGTTACCTAGTCTGCAATAAAAAAGTCACAAGAACTCTTGCAATGACATGCAGTGTGTTTCCTTAACTGTTTCAATCCAATTCCACAACACACATGAATTCACATAAAAAGGAAAAAACATAAAGTTTTTGAGTTTTTAAAACCTGCAGTGGAATGAATTGGTGAAGTTGTGATGTTTTGTCTCAGAAATTAAAAGAGCAGTTATTTCCCACCATTGATATTTTTTCCTCTCACAAACAACTTTGTCCTACAACTACACTCTAACAACTTCCAAGTATACAAATACATATTACTGAATATTGTACATCTTTATTTACCAATGCACCAAAAAGTAAGCTGAAGAACAAATAAATTTTGGGCTTGAGCAGTGGAGGAGAACTGAAATGACATCAAATGCAGAAGTAACATACAATTCTGTGGTTTCTAGAGGGCTGACAGCAACCACTTTGTAATTTTTAAACACTGACACATGGGATTTTGCAGCATTGAATTCCACTTGATATCCAATGGAAACCAGTCACTAAAATCTGGAAATTAATTAATTGCATGAAGCAGTTCTATACAGGTACATCAAGGTTATAAAAATATTCTTTCAAGGCAGTACTATAAATGTAGAATTTATAAAACAAAGCAATATGCATAAAATATGGTTACATATTCCTGATATTCTATTACAAGCAACACTACCCACCTTGAAACAGATGTTCAATGAATAAATGTCTAAAGAACAGCACTTCAAATGTTCAGCCACTGTTCCTTGTGCTTGGTACAGAATATGCACTGCAGGGATACAGGAAAAGAGTTACTAATTCATATTAAGTTATGAGAGATGCCCAGACTTTGATTCTTTTCATCTTCTGAAGTTAATTGAAAATATTAATGATAATGTCATTATATACTTAATTATTGCCCCCACTGCCAAGGCAAGGATGTCAGTAATGGTAATTCAATACAAGCATAAGGTCCTGAGCAGCTTAAAAACGCAAATATTTCTACTTCATTAAGTTAAAAACAAGCATTTGATGTTTCTGTGAACTAAATATTCTGCAAAATTTAGACTTTAAACTGTTACAATTTGCAACTGGCCCATGCCAACCAGGAGAGAGACTGGGAGGCAAGGTATGGAGATGAAAGAGTATAAATACTACTTCAGTGCAAGAGGTATCTCAGACAAGTGGGGCACCCTGAATGGGGTTCTTCACAGGGCTCTGGTACCTTTAAAGCACACAGGTACTACATTAGTGATCTGACTAATCTAATACCCACACTACCAATTACTGATCATAGGAAAACTTATCTAGATCATTTCCTATTTCTTTTATCCTTTCACCAGTATGGGCTGGCTGAGGAACTGGTTCATTTCACTGGCAATTCTATAGCTTTTAATAGTTTTAACTTTGGTATTTATTCCTGCTAGGAGTTATAAACTCTCACTGCTTCCATAACTATACAGTGGTGTGGCAGACTCCATAGACTCCAAATAAAAGTGGGGAATTTTTATAGCCTTTTGCTTGTGCTGCTTGTGTACTCGGCTTCAGGTTATGGTGAAGCCTGTATTACCTTATCTTACACTATCATGGAATCATTAGGGTTGGAAAATCCCTCCAAGATCATTTAGTCCAACCTTTCACCAAGCACCTCCATCCCAACTAAACCACAGCACTGAGTGCCACCTCCAGTCATTTCTTGGACATCTCCGGCAGTGGTGACTCCGCCACTTCCCTGGGCAGCCTGTTCAAGTGCTTGACAACTCCTTCCATGATGAAATTCTTCCTAATGGGCAACTTTAACCTCCCCTGGTGCAGCTTGAGGCCATTTCCTCTCATCATGCCACTGGCTGCCTGGGAGAAGAAACCAACCACCTTTCAGGGAGTGGTAGAGAATGATAAGGTCTCCCCTGAGCCTTCTGTTCTTCAGGCTCCTCATCAGACTTGTGCTCCAGGTCCTTCACCAGCTCAGTTGTCCTTCTCTGGACTCACTGCAGCATCTCAAAAGCCTTCCTTGGACTGGGGGGGCTCAGAACTGGACACAACATTTGAGGTAAGGCCTCACCAGTGCTGGGTACAGAAGGACAGTCCCTCCTCTGGTTCTGCTGCTACACTATCCCTGATAAAAGCCAGGATGCCCTTGGCCTTCTTGGCCACCTGGGCACACGCTGGCTCTTGGTCAGCTGCTGTCAGCCAGCACCCCCCAGGTCCTTTTCTGCTGGGCCCCCATCTTCAGTAACTACTGAATAACCTGGAGAACTTTTTTGCCATTCAGGTAATAGGACAACATGTGAGGGTTGGGTTTGTTTGGTTTTGCTCACCCTCATGGCTTGTTACTGCACAACCAGGACATGGTGTTCCCCACCCAGGTAAAGGGAATAGACTTCAGAGTTCAGCTCACTATGTTGTTTAATGTAAGGCAAAGGTGTCAGCTATACAAGATGTCATGGCTACTATCAAGTAATCAACATATTAAGTCAAAAAAAGACCCATTTTTTAAACACAACATCCTGTAAAACCTACAATTTTAGAAAATATTGGAGGCCCCAGGAAAGCCCTGAGGGAGTGTTGTTAGCTGTATCTTTCCTGAGGTAAAAGCAAAAAGGTCTTGAAAATTCGTCTGGGTGAATAGGTACTGATTTGAGATAGAAAAAGTGTCCTATGTATGTATTAGATGAGTAGTAATATTCCTTAATCAAAAGGTTTAAGACCAAGTTCCCATAAGGGGGAAAGGCTTTGTGTTCAGTGGCTGCACGACAGGTTCCCTCTATCTGTCAGTCCTGGGTGGAATGGAGCTGCACAGAAAGATTGCACTGCAGGATCAGGGGTTTCTTTTTTAAACACCATATTGTATGTTTATAAAATGTCGTTGGGGATGCATATAATGTATATTCACTTTACCTCCAGCTGAAGTATTTGGTGTTTATGTGACTGACATTTTGAGTCCATGTGCATACAATAGGGATTTGGACTGAAACTTTTATCTTCTGAGGTTAGTAAGCATCATCTTATTTTTTACTTAACTATGAGGATATTTTGTACACAGCTGAATGCCCTAAATGGAATTCAATATATTCCTATCATGATGCTTTATCAGCATTTAATTCTCCTCTTTTTATTACATCTCCATGATAACAAATATCTCGTGTGTGAAGTTCTCTGTATATATGACAGCAGACAATAGTACCATTGTCTGTGGGCACTCATTGAGATCTGGGAAATGCTAATCAGTATTCACTCAACGGAGAAAGGCTTCTTTATGACGGAAAAAAATCCTTTGAATTCAACCTAATACAAAACCTAGGCACCTGATTCAGGATGTCCCTGGACCTTGAAAGTTATCACTACACAGGTGTTCTGTACCGACTAAGAAAACATCTGCAGCTTTGTCCATTGCCAAAGAAAGTTCCTAGGATGCTCCAGGATGGACCTTTCTCTTCTAACACATGTGTTTATTCTCTTGCAGTGTTTCCCAGTAGAGTATGTGCTCATGTGGCCAGATGTGATGAGATGTAATTATTTTATTGTACACACAAGGAGAAAATGGGACCTTGTGTAAGTTAAACAGTGAATGAGGTGGAGATACTATTTCTATTCCCTTTGCGTTAAGACAAAACCCTACGTAAACATCTTCCAAATGTATAGGTTTAATTGTTAAAGAAGCGTTGATGATTTTTGCAGCCAGGTCTCCAGAAAAGACGTAGCCAGTTCCTGAACAAAAAGGGTGGTATCTGTTACCTGGGAATTCTTCTTCTGATATGTACCATTTACTGGCTTTATTCCGAATAGGCCTGTGCCCCGTCATTAAAAAGCCTGTGAAATAATTCTGTGTGAGAGGCGGGAGAGGCCTGAGGAGCTTTTCAATCAGGTGCATTGTGTTGACAAAAACATCACTGTCTGTCTTCATAGCAAACCTCGTGCCACTGCAGTGAGAGGCCACCCACCTCATGCCCATCAGAGTTTTAAGAGTTAAGTTGTTGTAAGTGTCCAGGAAGTCCTGTTGGATAATATCGTGATATTGCTCGCTTTCTCTCAGCACCTCCTCATTTCCATCCTTGGTGTTGATGCCAAGCAGGAACAGCCGAACAATGTCAACGCCTGGAACTGCAGCTTCATGCCCCCAGGTCTTTCGGATGGCATTCCTGTGCTGAAGCTCAGCTGCTGTTGTTGATATCAGCAATACCAAGAAAGGTGCTTTATCTTTACACTTGTCTTCTTCATTAATAATGAATGTAAAAAACTGTGTGGAAGCAGATATGTTTTTATTCTCAGATTTCTCGTTTTCCGGTGGTAGTTCTCCATTTTCTTTCCCTGAGACTTGTTTGAAATTTGTAAATGCTTTTTTAAGTAAACTCCTTTCACTTTCCTTGTGAAGATCATCACTTTTAGCCAGAGCAGCAAGGCGATCAGAAGTATAAAAATAGAAAGTAAAATATATCACTGTAAAAGAGATGGAAAAAGCCAGGAAAAGATTTCTCTTGGTGCAATCCATGGGAGAGAAGAATCCACTACAGTAGCTCATGCTGGCAGCCGTGAGAGGATGCACAAAAAGCACAGATATTTTGTCAGAAGAGCAGCGAATTTCTCATTGTTTTCCTCTGTAACACAGGAAGATAAAAGCCACCTTCAGGATTCCGGTTCTTCAGGATTCCTTTCACTTTGTTATTGTTAAAAATATCCTATTATTTGATTTTAGAATGAATTGTAAAAATGTTCAAAGACCAAAAAAAAAAAAAAAATTAAAATTTCATTGTTTAGTTTTCAGGCTTTTCTTCCTAAGAGAAACACAGTATGATAAAACCAGTATGAAATAAATGAAACTAAATAAATACACTATTTATAAGTAATAATTTCATCAGACAGAACAGAAATTATTCAAATCTATATTGAAATATATGTCAAATATAAAGACACCTTAACTTCCTGTAGGCTTTACAAAAAGTTCTTACATAACTGAATCATCCAAAGTTAATGAAATATTATGAGTGATTATGGATTCACAGTGTTGGAGGCTATAATGATGAAATAAAAGATTTGATCCATGGCTGAAAGTGATTGTCTAGGCTCTATAAAACATTCATGCAAACAGACTTTGAGATGAAGTGCCCCCTGCCAGCAACAAACTGCAAAGAATGCTTGAAACAACTGGCTTAATCTAGATCCATACATTTTAAATGGCTTCAGCTGAAGGATTCCACCATCCCAGACTGCATGGACAAGTGAAGTACTCGAACTGGAACTGTGCAAATACTGTAACTTTGGGTAGTTCTTTGGGATTCTCATAATATATACAGAAACAATAAAGAAATTTATCTAAGCCTTGGAGATGCTCCACAGTTTGCAGGGAGTTTGATAATCACATGTATTCCTCACACCATGAACTGGTAACACCCAAGAATGCCACCTGGAGAGAAGTGCAAGTCAACTGTGTTAAAGTGCTTTTCTGGTCTCTGAAGGGTTCTCCAGGTGTATTTGAAAGGGAGTTGCAATAGTATAGTAAATTAGGTTTTTCAGTGTTTTTGTGCCAAAACACGACTTAACAGATGCAATGTGTAGCTCACAATCAAACAGCAAAATTAAATACTTGTCATCTTTGAAAGTGTAGGTTCATCCCAGTCATACAATCAAGGTATTTTTTGATGGATTCTTTAGTAGTTTCTTGCTGCTCCACAAAGATATGACAGATTTAGGAGGACTGAAATAATCAGGAATCCTACCTCTGTTCCCACGGAGAATCTGAGGACAAGCTCACTGGTCCTTGACTTTCTGTTCTAAGTCTTTTCTAGAGGAATTGTGTTTTAACACAAAGGAAAATGCAGCAGGACGTTCACTTTTTTGTTTGATTAGGTAAAAATACTCTGTCACTTCTGGCAATGAAGAGACAGTCTGTAAAATGAGACTGGATTTAATAATTTTAGAATATGCAATAGAAATGCAAAGTAAGAAATTAATTTATGCTCAACTATAATTTAATCTGGATAAAATAGATATTGTATGATCTGGATAAAACAGATATTGTAAAATCTGAATGTAAATGTGTGGTGGATAACCTTTGGCCAGCATCCAAACACTCACCAATGTGCTCACCCCACTTTGCCTCTCCTCAAAAGGACAAGGAAAGAAAATAGGAGGAAAGAGTTCATGGGTTAAGATAAAGGACAGGAAGATCACTTACTGGATACCATCTAGACAGAACAAACCTGGCCAAGATGAATCTAAATGTATTGCTATTTTAAATACATTTGGATAGTGAGAAACAGAGATGAAAATAAAAACCAATACATCCTCCCCATCTTCTCTTCGGCTTAACTCAACTCCTTTTCCTGCCCCTTCAGCAGCAGAAGTGGGTTGGGGATTAAGGTCCTTCCTTCATCCTCCTGTTCAAACAAATCCACTCCAGTGAGAGCTCTCCAAGGGCCACAGTACCTTCAGGGAATGTCCAGCTGCTGTAGTTTGGGAGAAAAAGGGCAAAAGGATATTCTGTGATAAACTGGTCTGGAGTTTGATGCAGCTCACATCTAGCACACACCTTTAAAACATTAAGAAGACAGCGAGTAATAGCTTAGCTCTAGTAATCTTCCATGTTACATTTTCAGCTCTTTAGAAACTTTATATTTTGGCATCTTAACATTTTAAACATCCAGGATCCAAAAACCAAAGTAACATAGGAAAGAGCGTAGGCAGTACGACATCAGAAGTCGAGAAGAATTTCTGGACCCAGGAATTGCTTTGCTGTTATTGGAAATATAAGAACTTCAGAACATGAAAATAAGAGCAGAAGGTAATTTTCAGTGTTCTAAGTGCATTCAATATTCTAAGTTTTCTTGATAAAGCGAAAAAATTGTCAAAGTCTTTGACTTCTGTTTGTATTCACAGTGCACTTCCATTCGATGAAATCCTGGTTCCATTGTGGAAAACCCAGAAACTTTTAAGAAGACTTTTCCAAGAGGCAGCTAAAATATTTATTGTTTCAAGTTTGATTGAGTTATTACAAGATTTGTAGAAAATTCATGCTGCTAAAGAGCAAACGATACCTATGTCTTCAAAAATAATTATAGTTTGTCTTGCTTATGACTTTTTAAAGTGCCAAGAAGCTCTCAAAATACAATACTCCTTTTCTATTACAATTTTTCACAGAAAAAAGAAAAATACTTCAGAAATAAATGCTTTTCCACAATAATTACCCATACCATTAAACCAAAACAATTATAATTATGAAAATTCTTCTTCTAAAACCAACTGTGTAGCAAAATGCAGTGTATATTAGATTGCCTTGGGATGCATTGATTATTCAGATGCATACACATTTAACTACAGATTTTAAAATTACTTCATATGTGCTAAACCCCCCCCATAATTAGACCTTATTAAAATAATAAAAAGGAAGAAGATTACTGAAAAGGAATAGATAAAAACAGGAAAGGAATTAGAAAAAAAGGAAAAAAATATAGGACTGTTTCTTTACACTCCTGTTTATGTTATCTATTCCTTATTTATTAAAAAAAGACAGATTTGAGAGCTCATGAGTGAAAATCTATCTCACCGCATTCTAATTCTACCCTATCTCATCACAGATTTTGGAAGGACTTAAAAATAAAAACCAACTCCTCACATTGTAGCAATGCTTTGATATTTTCCCAGCTTTTTGAAGTTATGAGTTGTGAAGTCAGGCCATTCAAGGTGCTCCCACAAGCAGCAAATTTTCAAGTAATCTTTTGAGGAAATGCGAGGTGTGTTTGAAGGTGGAAACAGCAGGCTGCCAGAAAGTACAAGATAAAGCTGATTTAATCTCAAATTGCCAATTGACAAAAACATCATAGCATTTTGACTACTTAGTTTTGGTTTAGTTGATCCAGCTTTAGGCATATTGACTAAATGTCCATAAAAGGATGAGCTGGGGAGCGAGGAAAGAGCAGGAGATGCACCCACCTAAACTAAAGGCAGAGTCTCCTGGAGAGTGGCTCTGTCAGGGCGCTGCCGTGTCCTGCAGCCCTTCTGGCTCAGCACAGACTCACCAGTCCCTTGGGAAGAGCAGGATGTGCAAAGCCCCAGCCCCACCTCCTGATGGCTCTATAGGACCTCCCAGGGATGGCCCTGGAGTCAGTGAGATGCACCAATAACTGCTCAACCCCTCCCTTCTGAAACCTGTACTGAATTCCAAACGCACCTTCCACAGTGTCTGCAGGATTAACTTGGGCATCTCCGTGAAACTTTTTCTCGGTGGTTATAAAGAGAAGCAGAGATTGCAGTTTCTGTCTATATTAGTTTATTGTTGGGTTACAGGCAAAAAAAAGCTGTCTTAAAACCACACAAGGAGCAGAGAGCTGCTTGTACTCCCTTTTATCTGCACCATTTGGCTTCCCAGAGAATCCAGGTAATCCTTCTATGGCTTGCACACAGAGACTCATGTAAACATGCCCTGCTGAGGTGTGACAAGGATTGGTGCTGGAGAGAAGAGAATGAGGAAATAAAATTATCTTGATATGTATTGTTGGAAAGGTCTACATTCAGTTTTTTCATATTTTTCAAAATTTGAAATAGGATTTTTATAAAAGACATGGTATGTGATCTTTAAAACCACAGCAATTTGAACAGCACATGGCTTAATTAACTGTGAAGAGAATCAAGCACTTTGCGTAAAGCACTGCAGAAGTGTATTAATAACAATTGCACATATTTAAGGAGCATATGGTATTAATTTAAGAAATGTATAAAGTATTTATCTGCTAGTGTAACGTAAAAGCTTTGTATATGTCCTTTTCTGATTTAAATTATGCCTAGACTGAGCTACTCTCATCAAAATGCTACTTCTACACAGGAATTGAACGTTTTTTTTTCCAATGGAATATTTATAATTTTTTTTAAAGAAACCAGATATGTGTGAAAAACTGAAGAATTTTAGGTTCTTATTTTCCTATTATGTAAGGGCACCATGGATTTAAAAACAGTCTCCAAGGAGAAGTGAACAGCAACAGCTATCCTAGAATCTGCTTGTCTCTAGTTAGCTGCTATATAATTTTTTTTTTAACATACACACAGAAATATGGCTGCTAAATACTTAATCACATATAAACAGCACAATTCCCTCCCTGATTTTATGCAAGTGCAATAAAATTTGTCATGGGACAAAAAGGGAGCAGACTACCTGCGAGGAGCCGTTGTTAGGCGCCATTGTTAGTTTAACCAAAGTGTCTTATCAGAAAATAGCTACTGGTTTCATTTAATTCTTATTAGCAAAAGGGGGAGTGAAGAAGGTGGGGGAAAATAGTTCTACATGCAGTCCCTGGTATCTCCCTCTCTTCTCTCATGTCACACTTGCATTGTTTAATACTTCTCTGGTGGGGTCCTATGCACCAGATTTTCTTAAGAAGGGAGATGGAGAAGGAGAGCAGCTTTTGGCAAAATGCCAGTATCCCACAGTCTCCACCAGGAGGAACACCCTGATATTGATGGCAGTGTCTTGGCTACCCAACTACCCAGCAGTGTTAATTTCCATGTGCTCTGCAAGACAATACTTTCCTCTTTTCTTCCTTGGTTCTCAGTCGCACGTGAAACCTGGTTTTACTACGTGTGGTGTGTTGACTTTGGCTGTCTCCTCCTTGATAGTGTTCTTTGACTAAATGACTGACTAAATCCAGCTCCATCCAGCTGCCAATGGTGCATTCTGATAGCAATAAGTAATTAGCTACTCGTCACACTTTTCCCTGGTCATCATCCCATATCTACATTCCCCTGTATTACTCTATACTTACATTTCAGGGCCATAAACAGGTACTCAACACAGAATATAAGACAAATAACCCACAGGTGTTGGGCCACACAGTTGTGGAAAGCCAAAGTAATTGAGTAACAGGAACGAATTCATTACACAATTTGCTGTGCCAGCTTTAAAAAGCTAGAACAAAGCTCCAGCCCCTATCCTGTTACCCACTGGAGAAGGAAACAGGATCTATGTGAACTATAGCAAGGGTGTGTTTGGCAATGTTGGACAGACGGTAATCTAGTAATGCTACAGCAGCTTGCTGCCTCATGTCTGTGTTTGTTTTGGTGTTCTTTTAATTAAAATAGACTGCATTGTCAGCAATCATTAGCAATGTAGAGATTAGAGAATACTGGTTTGTATCTACAGGGATGATGTGGAAGGTGACCAGTCTCCCTTAGAAAATGCCATTCTAGCAGTACTAGAATGACGTTTTTTACCAACAAATATGCTGAGCATTGTGGAGCAGTACTTCTGAAGGAAGACATCCTCCACAGTTTTAGGTTCTTTGGCAGATGCAAACAGAGTAAGTATTCATCTAGAGAAACAAAGTGTGAGGTTGACAATGAGAGTTTTTTGAACTGTTGGTCTGCAGATGTCCATAGAGAACTAAATGGAGACCTTAGCATGGCTTTTAGACCACAAATCACCCCAAAACACTATCAGTTCTAACCACATCATTTCTGACAAATGTCTGCTTGTACCTTTCTGATCTGTATTTAAATAATTTAAGCCCTGTAACCTTTCAAAACATCTATTTAATGTAATGTCTCATTACTCTTTTTCCTTAATTCTAACTGATATTCCCATGCTACTTGAATTCATTACCTCTTGAGCATTGGAAAAAAATATTTTTTTTTCTCTGTGATAACTTCTCCCTTGTCCATTTTCAGACTTCACTTGACATGTTTGTTGAACTTTTAACCACTCTCATTCCTCCTTCTCAGTTTTCTCCAGTGGATTCGCACTTTGGGACTGCTGCATATATAGATCTGGCTCTAGAATTTTCTTTGAAAATTATACCCCATACAGAGCCTTCTATCCAGATTTTTTTAGGAATTTATTAAGGAATTTAAACACACCATTTTAACAGAAAAAGTGGGTCTTTGAAAGGACACTACTACTTCACTACACACAGCCACCTGAAATATCTGCATTTTACTATAATTAACTAGAATTAATGTGTAGATAAGACAGTGTGAAAAATTCAATTTAAGATCTGGAATCAGCAAGGAGAGAGTTTATCTTTTAAAACAAACAAAAAAAAAGTAGCTTAGAGGTTGGAAACATGATATTCAATATTTGCTTGTTTGCTGCAGCTGTGTATGGATTCTTAATGAAATTTATCATGGGCATAAGAACCAGAACTGCATCACTTTTCTTTATTAACTTTAGTACTTCGCTTGATTTTTACAGGAATTAGACTAAATTAGAATAGCTATTTGTATTAGAGATGTTTGGCTAATTTATATTTTATAATTAAAAGTTCTAACAATAAAGAGTTTCTTAGATCAGTTACAACAAAAATTAACATAAATTTAATTATGGGTGTTTATGTATGGGTAGTTCATAAACAACTAGTCTGCAGGATTAGTGTCTCGTAATGCCTTATGTGGAGTCCTATAAAAGCTGCAGGATGCTGAAGTCTTTCTTGCCTCATCTCTTGGTTAATCATGAACTTGTGCAATTAAATTCAGTGAAAAATGACATTTATAAAGCTTCATTATTTGCTGGAACAAGAGCTCCTAGTTCTGTCTCCACAGCAGGATATGCACATGGAAAGTCCAGAGCATTTCTCTTCAGCTGTCACTGGCTGTAATTCAAGGGGCTCGTTCACTGCAGGGACTGGGAATGTTCCTTCACCAGGGGAACTGTGTGGGTCTCGTGTTCTTCTGTGCACGGGCTCCCCACAGGAAGTCAAAACACAGGACAGGAAAAGCAGAACCCTCTCCAGCTGGGAAAGGCACTGAACCAGCTCTGTCCTCTCCTGGATAGAGTGCTACCTTCATCTCCCTGTGGTTGCTGCCAGGTATTTTAATGTCACTCTTATGCATCAGGCATGAGCAATGAATGCTCCTCAGATCTCCAGAAGATGAAATCAAAATGTCCCCTTGTGTGCCTGTTCTGCCTCAGAGGTGAGGTTAGGGAGAGATGGGGAGAAGCTGGCAGGCTTTCCCAGAGCATGCCTTCCCACGTGCTCTGCTGTGAGCATGTGCACAGGCACTACACAGAGACCCTGAGAAATGCCCCAGTGAAAACACAGGCACCAGTGGATATGTGGGTGCTGTGGGGATAGATTGGAGTTTAGTTGAGACTTTCAGTTTTCACTGTATACATCTGAATTTCACACTGATCTTCCTATATGCAGTCCATTGCATTTGGTAAATCATTTTCTGTTGCATTTGGTAAATAATTTCACTGTCTAAAGCCATGCTGTATTTCAAGGAGACCCAAGGTGATGTTGACCACTGCAGCTCCCAGGATTGTTGAGGGCTACCTGATCCAGGCATGGGTTTTATCATCTATATTTTTAGATCTGTGGTTATTTTCTAAACCTTAAACATAAGCTGCCATAAATGAGGGGGGAAATCATCTTCATTCAGGGCTTGTTAAGAAAAATTTGCCTGTATAAATAATTATATCTTACCAGGAAAGCTATGCCATGAATTCCACACAGATTAAATCCTCATTTTCAGACAGTTCCAAAGAAATGCCAGCATAGTGCTCTACTTGCCTCTCATCATCTAACTTGGCCAAATACAGTTGCAAATCCAGATGTGAGGGTGTTTGGTCCTTCAACATAACACTTTCAAAACCACAGAGTCATGTTTTAGTTCTAAAATAATGAGAAGATGCAAAGAGCAGGGTTAAATAAAATTTAAAAGCACCTTTACTTTCCTGAGTGAGGACATCTAAACTTTACCCTCCACCTTTCTGCTTTCTTTCTCCACCCACCCCGGGATTTACTCTCAGTCCCGGCAGCCAAGAAGGATTCCTTCAGGAGTTACCTAGCAAGTTGTCCCAGTTGTCACTGTCAGGCAGTTGCACTGTCACATTTGGACAACTTTCAGCAAAATGGGCCATAAAAGAGCAAAATTTTGGTATGTAAAAGGCACTTCAAAACAGGAACTTCTTACAAGTATTCTTCAACCCAAAATATCTTCTGAGCTGATCTGTTTGAGAAATTCTGGGAAGGAAGATTTTTCTCCCTTTACATTTTAAGGGGAAGCATGATTTTGTGCTATGTCTTAAATCCTCCATTAGGCCAAAACCAAGTATGCACTGAAATGATCATATTAATCGTATTGGACTGAAGGAGGAATATAAACAGAACTCACTTTTCTGGCACTCATGCAAATGTTTGGGTTACACAGGAGAGAGAACAGTTTTCACTGGTATGGAATGCTCTACAAGCTGTACTGTGCTTGTCCATAGCTAGTTCAAAGAATTTGTATGTATTAGTTCAAAGAGGAACCAATGACTGTTCTGTGGCTGTAACTGGTATTTCTTTATCCTAGCTTAGTCTTAGCTGGGCCTGTAGATGGTGGTGTAACCCCACTAATAATAGCAGGGGAGCACTGTAATGGAATATGAGGATTTTCACTTTTGTCAATGGCCAGTGCCCAGCTCGTGTTACAGAACAGTCATAAAATCCATGTTATCAGTCTCCATAAAACTAGCTGGCAGCACCAGTTCAGATTTTATTGGAAAACTGTCTGGTTTACAGCATCTGAGTTTGCCTTCTTATTGGCCACGACAACCAAATCATTATTTCCTAAAACAGATTGCACTGAAAACACTCCACTGTAATAAAATAAGATTTTTTTTATGTTCCTGTAGGAAAAAGAATTAAAATTGTCATTTTAGTCTGGCACCTACACAAACATTACTTTTATGTCAGCAATCTTTAAAGAAGTAGCCTTGTGGGAAAACAAATTCTTAGAATGTATCATGCAGTCTTTTCAGTACTTACTTTTGTAGTACTTTAAACTTCAAGAGCAGAACAAGAAAGCAAATTTGGAGTACTTACCAATAAACTTCATCCATTCAGAATCAATTTATGCATAAACTGCCAAGAAAAATACACTTGTTTTCTATACTAAACAATGGGTTATGACTGAGCTGATTGCATTGAAATGATTTAATGGTTATTTTTGATTCAAAAGAAGCTTCACTTCCTGTGAAGGAACTGAGTTCCTCAGTTAGAAAACTAAATTTTCAAAATCACTTCTACAAAGCTTGAAGAAAGTGTACTGTCCTAGTCATTGTGGAGAGCACAGGAATAGACTGAACCTTTATGAGAACTGTACTCAGGACTTTGTACTTAACATAATGAGGTATTTTTCAGTTCTTTGATCACCTCTCAGACTGGATTTTGAAAGGAAGGATAAGATACCTTTTCCCTTATGGCATATGCCATGGAGTAGGTTCCTAGCACACTGTTTTGTGGGATCCTCCTGGCTGGATTGGAATTCACATCACAGGAATTGTGTGACCGTGTTTATACAAGTGTAATTAGTTCACATCATTCATGAACAAATGGAGAGGGTTTAATCTACAGGTCTCTCAAACACAAAACATTAACTGCAAAAGTCACTCTGTGTCTAGAAGGCAGATTCAATGCTTTTGGAATGATATGTTATTCATATACTCTGTAAATGCCTTGAGTTCTCTGCTTCTGAAACAAACCAAATATGAAGTAATCACAGTCCTGAAAAACAGATTCATTTCAGTGCTACATAATACAGAAAAAACTTTTGAAATCAAAATAAATAGCAACATATTGTTCTAAAACAAAACCTTTTCCCCTAAAGACAGTAAATAGAAAAGCAAAAGATCAGCCACTAAAAATATTTGGCTTTCAAACATGAAGTTAAACTGTTACTTCCTTGTTAAAGACTCAGGACCTTTTCATCACAGTTCTGGTTTACATTGTTATGTTTTAAAGACAAGATTATGACAGGAACAGGCTACTAGGAAATTCTGTGAGCAACAAAATTGGAAGTTATGAAAAATTTATTACAGCATATTTAATCCATATGGCTGACCTAGGAAAGCAATGATGTCTGCAATGTTCTAAAATTAGTATACGAAGTGGTAAAAACCTATGACTTTTGTGATGACTTGCATTCTTCTTCAGTTATACTCTCCCTATTTCTTTTCGTGATTTCAGCCACACCAAATAATGTAGTAGCTAAAAACAATGTAGTTAAAACTTGTCTCATGGCAAGTACAGAAAGAAGTATTTAGACATGCACTTTTTTTTTTTCACCGAGTTCTAATGTTCTTCCATTTTCTACCCCACTCTTATATTTTGTTTACATGGTCTATAAATCAGTTTTGTACTGCAGAACATTGTCATACATAATGAGAATCATAGTTTTGAACTGTGGGAGTTTTTTGTCGTAACTTGGAAGTAGCAGAGAAAGGGAAGCTACACTCAGCAGCAAAAGCAGTGGAAAGCAAAACTAGTGATGCTGCACAGAGACTTTCCCAGTTCTCAGAACAGCACTTTGTTGGGTATTTCCCTCCTAATCAAAGGTTCCAAAAGGAAGAAAGAGCAACTGCTCTCTGCTATCCTCAGAGGATAAAAGCAAAGGCTCCAGCTCTAGAACTCCGTGACCACTTGCAAATTTCTTACTTAGTGTGAAAGCAATGAGATATTTTGTCTTTGCCTGCTATCTGAAATACAACATAGTGTGGTAACAAGAAGGGGAACAGAGAGCAGAGAGCTCAAACAACACTAATGTGCCCTAAATTTAGAGATAAGCAGGTCATTACAAGCAAAAGACCAAGACCTTTGAAAAATCTGAGAATATTTTAATATAAACAGGTTTGTTCTTGATGATTAAAATCTTATGGAAGTGACAAAGTATTCCATTGTTTTATATATGGCAAAAATAAGAATCCATTGGAAGCTTCTAACTAAATTTTGATGAAAAAAACATATGGTTTTTACAAGCTGGCTGTTCACTTTGCCTGTGCATGCAGGAGAGTCCCTTAATTTGTCTGTTTTGGTTCTATCTCCATGGTCTTAGAAAATAATTTTTCCCTCCAATCAAAACTGACCAATGAAATGAACCTGGGCTTCACACATCCCAGAATATTTTTTCACCTACTGAACGAACAAACATACTCTTATGGGCCTTTTTGTCCTTTATGTCTTCTATTTATGGACTGCAGAGGGGAAAACCATCAATTTTCAAATAAATTGAAAAGGTTTGATTGTCTATTGGTGCAGTTGAAATATTTTAAAAGTAGGAAATTTCCAGGAAATTGTCAGCACTAGTAAAAATACTTGAGGCGTGTTCATGAAATCCTTTTAAGTTAAATTTCCTCTAAGATCATGGTGTGAAGGAATGCAGCTTTTGTCCCTCCTTTCCTTCATACCTTGTTTCTGCAGTGGGGGAAATGATCAAATTCCTAACACCACCCTCCCTAATTTCTTATGCACAACTATGCAAATACCACAATTTAAAATAGTGCTTATGATTTCCTTCATTATAGAAGCTGCCATAGTCACTTTATTTCCTTATAGAAACAGTTACATCCTAAGTTATTTGTTCCCTTTTTTGTAAATAATAGTAAATGGTTCTTCTGCTAGACAATTCAGATTATTGCCCACAAGGGCCATCAAGTTATGGATGTACTAAGGTGCAGCAAGAACAAAATATCTACCACCTTAGAGATTATGATGTGTCCAAAAATCTTGGAAATTTTTATAGGCTGTGATACATTTTGCCACTGCAAGTGACTTTCGCAACTCGCTGTGCAACAAACTATTTAACCATTGCCAATCTGTTCTTGGGAATCAAAGGCATTGATTAAAATGCACTTTCCTGATATTTGCAGTGCCATCCTCCCATAAGTAGAAGTGCACAGAGAAGAAATCCCTCTTCAGCGTGAACTTCAGCAAGCAGGGTGAGAACTAGTTTGACAAACTTTTGATATAGCTCTGAAAAAATGTCACAGAAGCATTACTTCAGCATTAAGGTGGTGTCTGTGTGTGTCTGAGGATATAAGGTAGGCAATGGGACTATAAAACTGTTATTTGAGTCAGCTACCATTTTACTTCCCTCCTGCTTCTGGTTCCAGCTTTCCTTTTCTTCATCCAGTTTTAATTTAACCTTTATGACTGGTGTAAGAATACTTATTTGAAACTGAAACCCTACTCTGTTAAGAGGATACATCCTGACCCAAACCCAATGTTCTTAGCAATTTTAAATTTGGTAGGAAAAACACCAACCCCGAACGATCTCCTCTGTGCACATACAATAAAATGTGCAAAGCACTCTATAACATAATACATAAACTTTATTTCCTACCTGTCTAACTGCACTGC
The DNA here is from genome assembly GCA_013396875.1 of Vireo altiloquus. Lineage (NCBI taxonomy): Eukaryota > Metazoa > Chordata > Aves > Passeriformes > Vireonidae > Vireo > Vireo altiloquus. The sequence continues at coordinate 34,578 of VZRF01006394.1, forward strand.
GACATGATATACTTTACATTAGCTATTATTTCTGCAAATTCTCATTTTCTCGGTCAAATGATGCATGAAAGCGAGAATCACTACAGCTTAATGGAATGAGCCTCTTATCAGTGCTATATATCAAATGCATCCCTCTGTGAGCACCCAAGGACAGAGGGATCATAAGTTCTAAAACAATTTCACTTGAATTCACAGTAGGTCACTGGGTTTGAGGTTTTGCTGCTGCTGTTTATTTTTCCCTTGCTGTGGGGACAAGGATCAGTGTTATGCCATTATTTGTTCTTTATAGGCTTACGTGTGCTGCAGGTCAGCAGGGGGTTACAGATAAGGAATGATGTCAAGAGGAACTTCTCTGTCTTAAAGAAGCACTCAATTTGTCTCTATTGCGCAAGTTTGGAAAAGAAAATAACATTTGAAATAATTTATATAATAATATCAATGACTGGTGTAACAGCATCAACATAATATGAATAATATAATAATTAATAATTGATACAGCAGCAAAAAAAGAGGCTGGGAACAGATTTTTATATCCAAGACTGTATCACATAGGCTATGCCCAAAGAAGAGTAGCCCAGGTTTGGGGTAAGCTACAAGGAGTGATGAGGTAGGAGAGGGGAGAGGAAGAGAATTCAATTCCATGACTACCTTGACGTGGGCTGATCTCCTCTGCATCTCTTCTGAGCCCGTGGTTACAGTATTTTGTAGCTGCAAGACAGACAGCACAGTTCAATTACCATCCTGGAAGAGAGGCAAACGCTGTCTTTGATTAATGAAAACCAAATAAAAAATATTCTCAACTTACCTTTGTAGAGGGCAGAGTAAAAGGTTTCAAAGAGCACAGTAAGAATTAGTTCAGAAAACTTTTTATATATGTTCTCTTTTTGCACATTGTTGAAAGGCAAAAATCAGCTTTCATTTTTTTTAATCATATCGAGCTTATGATGTTGTGAGAGAAAGTGAGTCTGACTGAAATTTTTCAGCTACTTACTCTTACTTCCCTCTCCAAAGTCCCGCTTTCATTACCAAGGTCCATCTTAGCTACATCTTCTAGCCATATGGAGATTTAGCTTATACAATCTCTACTTCATCTTAGTTGCACCTTCTTTTGGACTCAGTCAAGTGATATTTGATTCTTTTTTCATGGGAAGATGATTATGTTATTATATTGACTTTCATATTTTTCATAATTTATAGGGTGCGTTTCTTGCTTTGAGAAAAGGGCTGTGCCCACAACATAGTTTATCCTCCAGAGCTTTTCACTTCAATCTATTTTTTTTGGTCATTTCCTGGTCATTCTGTGACATTGCATTTATCTGGGATGATTTTCTCTATCTTAGCAAATTCCAGCAGCATCGAGACGAATCAAAGAGTGAATCATTTCAGTGAAATAAACTTTTGACAAAATTTAAAAAAATCTAATAATTATTTGCATTTTTTTTTTTTTTAAGAAGTTGGACAGAGATTTTTAAAAGTTTCTGCCTTTGCAGCAGAAGAGTCAGGTAACACTGAGCTCATGAGTATTCAGCTCACAGGTGAAGCAGCGTGAGCAAGAAGCGGACACAGATGGAAAAGTGCTGACAGAGGCAGGTGTACAACTTCCTAGGTATGAAGGGACAGTACGGCTGGAGGCACAGAACTGATATTAATTCATTTTTTTCTTTGTGAGGCCATGAAGGTTTTATTTTTCTAACCCTTTTTTCTCAGTTCAAGGAACATTTGACAAGGGCTGACTCGGTGAACCAATCTTTTTAGTGTGATTTATGGAATCAAGTCATGAATCTTTAAACCTGGTTATATAAATCACATCTTGAAAGTATCATGAATTGCTGAAGATTATATCATTTCCAGTTTTAAAGGTTCTGAAGCAGAGAGCAAAACCAACACTATGGGATGAATGCTGTCAATTACACAGCACAAAATCAACATTTGATCCTATAGGTTGTATGTGACTTTGGGCCCTAAGTAAAGACAATCTATAAACTGCAAATTCAAGAATAGTGCAACCAGATTAATAAAAAAGGCTGAGTGAACATAGATGTTAGTAATAAATACTGAAATATTTCCACCATGTTTAATGATCATACTTCATCTATTTCAAACACTTCTGAACTTTGTATTATTGTATTGAAAATTATGAGTTACTTCCTTTGTAATGAAATGGTTGACAATCAACTCTCCTCTCAAAAGCCACATTATCTCTCCAGGACCTGCTTCCTGTGCAGGTGAAGTTGCCTGTTCAAGGACAACAAGTGAAAATGCTGTAACAAGTCAAAGAACAAGTGCACTTAGAGGTAACCATGGAAGACTGGTCAAAAATACCAGTATGCCCACTGCATTAAACAAAAAAATAGATATGTTTGGGAAAAGGTGCAAAACTACTCTATCCTCATCAGTATCTTAGCAAAATCCATGCTTGTCTAATATCTCATTACACTGATGACCTAGCAGACAGAGCATAACTCCATAATCAACCCAGCTGTTCAAAGTCAATACTCTCTGCTCACATCCTATTTTCATACTTATGCAACTCTAATTCCAAGGATTTTACACTGATAATAAGATCAGAATCTCACTTCCTAAAATAAGAAGAAAAAAAAAATCCAAAGTGATGAAAGCCATAAAATGCAATTTATGGGGCACCAAATCACCAAACTGCAGCCACAAGGCTGTTGAATTAGCAAAGTGTGAAGAAAATGAAGCCCATGTTTCCTGGAGGATGTTTAGCTGCCTTTCACTGTCAACAGACAACTAAGTCTGTTTTATTCTGGTTCATATGACTTTTCAGGAACCACACACCCGGATTAGCTTCTCAATGCAAGTTATCAATTTTAGCTGGCAAAGAGAATAATGAACACATTTTAAAAAGATGAAGAGCATCCTAGTTTAGAGGCCAATTTTAGAAAAAAGAGTAAAGCTCTGCCATGTTTCTCTCCACTGAGAATAAGAGGAGTCAAGAGAACAAGAGTGGATGTGGACAAATGTATTGATGATATTTTTTGAAATAGATCCCATCCCTTCCAAGCTGTCTCTTCACTGATGACTTACTCATGCTCCTTCCTCTTGTTATGGTCAGCATTCTTTTCCACTGTGATCTCATAATTAACACATTATTTATGCCTATTGTATGTACTGTAACAGAAAGTCTGCAGTTAGGTTTAAACTGACCAATGCTCTAAAATGTTAAAATCTGTTTTCCACCTTTTATTTAATGTCAAATAACACTTTAATTACATATAACATAATAATACCCAGAAATAAACAAGAATGTCTACAGAGATGTTAATTTGCATTGAGTTAACTGAAGTATCAGTTCCATGGCTTTATGTAAGGTACAAGTCTGATTTTTACCGAAAATAGGTAAGTTAGGAGGGGTTTTTGTTTTGTTGATCCGTATGATGATTTGTGGGGGGAAGGGGAGAGCAGAAGGAACCTGCTCATATATTTTGCATAATAAGCATATGTGATCAGAAAAATGTTTTGGAATTCAAGTAACAAACAAGTCAGCAAAAACTTTACAGGAGGATAAGCCTAAGGTCCAAATTTTTTCTAGTTATTATTGCAGGTGACAAAAGAATCCTATGTATTAAATAAAATTTTTGTTTGAAGATGTATCACAACTCCTTGGGATTTTCATCTATAACTGTGATATCAACCCTGATTAACTGTATGTCATTTTGTGAGAACTGGGCCCCAGTCACAATGGGAGATATTCCCCAAATCCCCTGTGCCAAAGGGACTCCAGGTGCTCCAGCGAGCCTAATCCTGGTTGTTTGTTTGACTGCCATCTCTACCAGCTGAATCATTGTCAGACAGTTGCCACATTTGCCCTGTAGGATACCTGAAAACTCCTGTTTTCAGTTCTCTACTTTTCAATTACTTCTCCACCCCTACTATCAGCTACCTTTTCATCCCCTTTCCACCTTTTTTATCCACTCTGTCTCCTAATTTCTAATCAGCTTCTGCCTCTGGTGAAGGCCACTAGAAACTCTTGATTCTCAATCAGATTACAAATCTCTTTCCAAAATTTCAATCAGGTGCCCCAGGACAGAGTCTCCTCCTGCCTGACTCCAAACACACCTGAGGGAAGGTGTGTACCTGCTCTCAGCGGGGCTGCCAGATTCCTCTTGTAACTACAACAGAAAAACATGAAAATCAATAGTTTCGAGGAGTTGCAAATCTTTCTTGTCAGGAGCTTCCCCTCAGCTGTGCCCAGGTCTCTGCCTGGTTCTAACCAAAACCTTTCATCCTCCTGCCTTGCTACAGGCACAGTGCATCTAGCTAGAATCCAGAAATAAGGAGTATCCATGTAACAGCTGCTGTTCCTTTCCCTGACTAGTTGCAGTGACTAAACACTGATTATAAAAATTAGAAAGAGAAAGTGAGATTTTTTTGCCTCTATCCCTCTGATTTCAGTAGGTGTTTATCAGAGGTTAGAGGATGGGCAATCAAGCATTAGTGTAAACTAACCAGGTTGAAGTAAGAAAACCAGTTACAGGATAATAACCTGAGCCGATCCCAATCTGATCCCAATCTTGCTGTAAATCAAAATAAACAATAAATAAATACAACTGATGACAGAGGATTTCCATCACTTTATACTGGTGGATTTGGTCTCAAGCACCCAGTGCCTCACTGGTATCCCAGTGTGTGATCACTTCATGCCTGTGCATAGAGATCAGCAAACAGGAGGGTTTGTTTCACCTCACAGAAACATAAACAGGCATTTGGGATGGAGAGTCCCTGGGCCATCAAGGCAGCAGGGCAAGAGCACCAGAGGAGCAGATGACAGTGGGAAGAAGAGAAAGCAGCTTGCTGCAGCCAGGGGTGTTTCTCACTTTGCTCTTCTGCTGTCCCTTTTTTATCATCTCACATGCTGCCTCCTGCTATCTTCATTATTTGTATCTGTCACTATGACTATCACTCTTTTACCCCAAAATAATCTCTGTCTTATCTGAATGTGAGAAAGATGGACTTTTCTCCTAATGAATTACGTGAGTGTGGATCACCCCTGGCTGGGAGGAGAAAGTGGAATGTACTGTTAGTTTGGACAGGAGAGAGCTTTCTGTGGTCACTGAAAACAGCACAATCACTCTATTAAATAAAGCATGGTAAGATTGAATTTTTATTCCTAAGTGTACCAACATGAATGTTTGGCAAGCCAGGACAGCAATTAATAATATCTGTAAACAATATTATTTGTTGTGATTACATTTATAACTCTGAACCACCACTGATGGAATTGCCAAGTAAACAAGTTTTTTTTTCAAACTCTTCCTCCATGTTGATATAGCCCTGATTTCTTCAGCTGCTGACATTTTATAAATGTCATAGTTTATGAGGAAATAATAAAACCTCAGGTAACACCACACAACACTGTGACCTTTAGCTGAGGGATTGCTCTAAGTTCTTTAGTTAGTTCAGTAAAGAAATTCGGAGGTGAAAATTCAGGTTCTAGGAAGTAATTGAAGACTTCGAAGGTCACAGATTTTCTGTCTGTGAGTCAGACTCAGAAATATCTTTTTTTTTTTAACCTGATGCTTGGGATCTGATTTTGCTTATGACCCACTTGAGCAACAAATGATGAACAGCTTTGAGTGAAAATTTGGAAATTTTCATTATTATTTGGAACTGGATTTGTTTATAGTGACCAGTCTAGTCAAACCTAAAGGCATTCCCACTATTAGGATTTTTGCCTAGGAAGTAGATTTTGTGAATATTTCCACAACACTATTTCTGGTAGATCCTCTTAACAGGTACACATTGGTATTTAATGAACCATTCCCAAAACACAGTTAGAGAGAAATGGATTTTGCTGATATTTAAAAAAGATTATCAGAATTGCTTTGAAGACATTTGAGTTCTTTCATAACTTCAATAGGTATTTTGACATTTGAAGGTGTTATCATAACTTATCTGTCATGAAATTTGAGGAAGAATTCTCCTCTAGAAAGAATATCTGTTCCTCTTCCCATGGGCCTATGCATGTATATCCCAGCAGAATTACACAGATTTTTAATCTCTGGACTTCAAGAATCGAGGAGAGTGCACCAGTTTAGCTTACACTGCCTAGAAAATGGGACTGGACACAGAATGTCAAGCTCTTTAGATTTTCTAACAGGACAGACCTTGAACCACATTTCACTGCTCAAAGGGTTCCATCTGAAGCTGCGCGAAATGTGAAGCTACAACAATCAGAAGCAGCAGAACTAAAACTCAGCTAAACAATTAATACTTAGCCAACAAATCACTGTGTGTAGAAAAAAGAGAAATAAAAATTAGCATATTGTATGTAGGTATTTGGCAGTGCAGACTTATAATAACTGCAGTGATAGTGCAACAAAAGCAAAAATAGTCACAGTTTCTCTGTGTGCTGCATTTGAAATAAAAGCAGGAGGAACCAGACATCTTCTGGCAAGTTGTGGGAATGGAAATTTTGTTATAGGTAGCACAAGAGACACAGGACAACTTCTTCCAAAATGAATCATTGCTAATCTCAGAAAAGGCAGAGAAGATATCCAATGCAAGTGAGACAATTTTGTTGCAATGACAGAAAATTTTACAGAGACTGGTGACATTGGAAAAAGTGAACAACCCACAACTTGTGCTTTAATACTCGTGGGATGAGAAAAAATGAATTGTATCTTTGGGATGGAACAGGAAGTCTGAAATACACTCAGAACTTGTCCTGGACAATCACTTCAGTGTGAGCCCATATGAGAGTTGAGTGTGTTAAATCACTGAGTTTCTGAATACACAAATAAAAGGAGATATTTTCTTGCCTGGATGCACAGCTCCCTCCTACTCCAATCATGACTTCCAATGGATTAATTCCTTGCTTTCAGAAAAGAAGAGGCAATACAGAACAAGAAAGTAATTCACACTTGACTTAGTCTAAGGTTTAAATGACTCCACTCATCTCCTGAAGCATCTTGGTCACGATTCAAAAACTCCCAACAATTGACAAGTGGTGGAAAGGAGTTGTTTGATCAAAGTCTAAAGTCAGCACTTTGTTGCAGAGTGCCATCTGCTCATTACTGCCATGCAAGGAGCACACCAGCTTCCTGCTGGAATGGTGGGAACTGTGATACTCCTGGCACACACGCTTCGCAGCACTGTTAAAATATTGATAATTTTGTTAGAGAAAAGGAAGCATTTGAGCAGTTTGCCATTCATACTCCAATGAGCTATAAATGTTACTGGTGGTGTGAGCACTCTCAAAGCAGTGCTCCCTTTAGGTAAGAACTGTGAAGTCATTTCTAAAATAAATTTTAAAAAAATTCAAAAGTATTTTTAGCACGTGGAGAAACATCTCAGTAGTAGGTCACTTGTAATTCCATGTAGAAATTTTAGTGTTTTGGTGAAAAAATGCATCCTGTAAATATTGCAAAAAAAAGTAACCATTGCCTCACTGTAACTGCCTCTGAATTGAAGTGGTGCCATTTTGTAACACCATTTATTACAAAATATCACAAAGCCATCAAACTTGCCAGATTCTTGTGTCATGCGCTATAATCTCTTAATGCCTGAACTGTAGGAAGGAATTTCTGTAAAATCTCTCACTATGCTCAAAATTCCACTTCTAAGTCCTTCTGCATTCACATTTTATGAGTGTCATTTTTTTACAGCTCACGCTTTCAAATTTATTAATTCTACTTGCATTTTTTTTTTTTTTGTCTAAACCTTCAGTTTGTCCTTAGAGGGCTTTTGCATGTCATTGCTGCTTGAACCTCAGGAAAATGATCTATCACTACATCTCTGTCCTCCACTACCTACATATATAATGGATTTTAGAATAAAAGATTCATCAGAAATAACTGAAAGTCAGAGTAAGTGAAATCACAGATTTGCCTGTTAATAAAGGGAATGCTTGCACTCACATAGAATAATTTTAGGGAAGAGACTATTTTTTATCCAGATATAACTACCTCTTCCTTAAATCTTGAAAAAGAAATTTACTATTCCAGTTACCTACTTTTAGTTGTAAAATCTACACAAAACTACGATTATGATTGTACAATAAACAACATTACTGCTCATAAAGGCTTTGCCAATGTAAAAAATGCATTTTTTTTTAACTCAACATGCAATGACTACGAAAGACAGCATGAGATTTCTCTCTACAGATTTTGCAGCGTGACTCATTCATAATAACCTTTAATACTCCCCAACAAAAATCTGCTAAAAATTAGTCTGTCATAGAAAAGAATACTTTAAATACACTTTGCACATCTAATGCTGATTTATAAATTCATTCATCTAGAGTTGTATTTTGCACTTGTATTGCACATCTTAAAGAAAATAAATTTGGGATGTCGTCATAGACACTGCTGATGTCAAGATCACATCACAACTGTGACTGAATACAATAATTTCTGGGTATTGGAAAGAAGTAAGACATCAAATTTCCTATGTAGAGCAGCACGTGGAAGTGTTAATTAGAAGTTATTAGGAACCTAATCTGCGGGTCATTTAGGAAAGGTCAGGTGAAACTATTTCAAAGAAGAAATAGAATATGAATGCCTCTCTGCTTCCCTCTTCCATCATTAAGCACTCATTACAAGACATGATTAAGCAAAGTGTTTGAAATCCTGCAAGGAAGAGTTCCCTCAGTCTGTGCAGCAGCTGCTTAAAGATCATTTGCAGTAGATTGAGCCATCTAATGAGAGGGTCTGATAAAGATTTCAAGCAGTAGGAATTGTGTTCTTCAAAAATCCCCAGAGAATGAATTTTCCTCTGCGTTTGGATTTTTTTTGTGAAGAGAGAAAATGATGAATTCCTATACAAACCCATTCATCCCTGAAGGAAATTAGCTTGGCAAGGGGCAGGCATCAGGAAAGTGGAATTCTCTATTCAAGATTCACTAGGAAGAGAACCTGTTCAAGGTATTTCATTATTGCTTTGGCAAGAATGAGGGGGAAAATATACCTTGTTCTCATTCTTGAGGAAATCTTGCAAAGATTTGCTGCAACAGCAAAGCAATGCTCTGAAGCAGCATCAGGGAGGCCTGAATTTTTCCTGTGAGCCATTGAGAGGCCTTAAGGTGGGGAGATGGAGGTCTGATAACACAGTTCCTATCAGGGCTCCTGATTCAGGAGGCTGTGGGTGTCAGTGGCAATCTCTGCTTATCTCCACACTGATCCATTAAATCCTTCCCTGGTTCTCTGATGGTCTTTGAGGGCAACTTCAAAAAGTTACTGTGGTTTGTAGGAGTTAATGGCTTTGATTCCCCAGTGCATTAGAGGCTTGGGGTTTTTTACTTCAAACAAGGCAGAAGCCAGCTGCTGTGGGATCCAGCAGGGGGAATATCCCCCAGAAGTCACTTCTGGCTGCAGCAGCTTCTGGTTGTGGCTGTAAGAAACACAGCCAAGGAAGAAAGGATGCACTTTGGCCTCCTTCCTCAAGAAATCATTTAAAAAAATGATGTCTTCTGTGGCCTGTTACAGGATTATAAAATAGACTTAATCCTACTTGGCTGATAGGGACACCTGGTTCCCATTTACCAAGCCTGTAGAAAAGGGATCGCTCCATAAACTCCACGTTCTTGATGGCTCCAGGCACAAGTCTGACACTTTAAAGCCTCCTCAGGGCTGGTGTCTCCTTTCCTCTCCAAATCTACTCTGTCCTTGCACCAAACCAGAGATTTAAACCAGCTCCTCCAATCCCCTGGTGTAGATGCAGTTAAGTTACTTCTCTTGGAAGTTACTAATTTCTGCACAAGATATGTAAATATTTAGAAGGAAAGAGCAATCCTGAGAAGGGAATTGTGTGCTGCTGTCTTGTCCGGCTTCCAGGTGCAAGGGAAAATTTTTAATCAAGTTATTTTTATTTTTTATTTTATTTTCTCTTTTTGCTACATTAAACAAACCAAATGAGTTCAGATTGGCTTCCACTTGGTAGCATGTACTTGTTCAGGTGTAAAATTGAAGGAAACTAAACAACAGCCACTTAAACTATCTGCTCAAAATAAAGTATCTTTTTGTAATATTGTAAGCTTTTCAAACCACTTCATTATAAAAATATCATAAGTAACTGACATTAAAAATTTTATTTTTTAAAAAATTAAATTTAAAGTTTGAAAAGATGAAGAAAGTTTTTTTGCATTTATTCTCATTTTCCTCCAACTAGGACAAAAATACCTGTGTGTCCAGCACTGTAAACTCATCAATACAAACCTATGGAAAAAAGGTACTTAAGGAGCAGACATTCTCCTGGTGCATAACTTCATTCTCGACTTACTCATAATTTATGAAGAAAAGAGCTTTCACTGTCTCACAAATGTAGCAGCCACTTCAGTACACATCATTTTGTCTGAAAGAGGGAAATTACTCAGTCTCAAATGCACCACTGAAACAGCCACTTCTGCTAAACATTTGCAACAATTATTTTTTGAAAGACATTTAGAGATAAACCAAAAAAAAAAAATAAAAGTCCCAAATCGATACAAAGATTTTTAAAAAGCCTCAGACTTTGGTTAAGAGTTTTCAATTGCTGGCAGCAGTAAACATTTTTTTTTTTTTTCTGGAGAAGTACCTCTGCCTTACTCGCAATTACCTTAAGAGTTGTATCCCATCTTCCTCTCCAAACGCTATTCACATTTCCAGATTTTTCCTCAGAGATGTTTGCATAAGAAGAATTCCACTTACTAAGATTCTGAGGATTTAAAATATGGTTTTGTTCTGATTCTAAAAGAAAACATTATAAACTCCATAAAGGAAACATATTTGGCTGAAGACAATTTCTTTTTCTCCTAGCAGATGAGTTTTTGACCTTATATTTGGTATTTTAACACAAAATATAACCTATATAATATTATACTATGTATAATATATGGGAAATAAATAGTACTGGCATTATAACCTAAAAATAAAAAAAAAAAACCTAAAATTTGTTCCAATAAAAGTTATACTGTTTGTAACATGTTTTAACATAGAATAACCTGAAGTTAGCAGGCCCTTTCCTATTTTTAGAAGTTTGTTTTTTCTTGGAACACAGAAATATCTTATTTGTGAGAATAAACCCTTTTTTTTTTTTTAATGGAGGATTTTGATTTAATTTGAGCTCACAGAAATATCTGTGATGCACTTCCCACCTACCTCAGTGAGAAACTCTTGCCACGGTGGGGTTGGTGCAGTGAACTGTCCAGTTTAGTTTGGGCTTTACAGACATGGCCATACCAGATGTGCACTTGTCACCTGCCAGATTGGGATGATTTCCAGATTTCCCATGAGAAACCTGGCTACCCTCAAAAAACATCCTATGAACTGTCCGAATTCAATTGTCCTGCAAGAATTCCCAGACATGGGATCCCTGGAGAGGCTTTCACTTAGAACAAGACATAGAACCAGCCTGGTAAGCCTCATGTGGAAGTTACTGTTAGTTCTTTCAAAGGATTCTTAAATATTCTGGAGGTATCACTGTGTGAATGTCAAAGCAAAGTGCAACAAGAAAAATGTTTGTCTATTCCACACAATGCTGTTATTACATTGATTTTTTTCCCCCAATTTCCCGTGTTTTGGAAATCACTTAAATTCCTTCGTGTTCGAAACATCACACTCCACACTCCTGAGTGACAATTCCTTCTCCCTCACAATGTTCCTTGCCTGACTTAATACAAAAGCATAACCAGCACAAGGATATGGATAGTGGGAATGGCTTTTCAATAAGATATCTTAATGCATTTAAAGTGTTTTTAATGGTTTGGTTAGTGGAGCTTATCAATATTTATGTATAAATTAGATATTCTAAAAATATCTATACTTAGCCTTTCAAAAACCATCTTGGATTCCTTGTTACTCAGGGAGCATCAGGCACTGATGTATGGACACTTACATGTACTGTGCTCCATCACCACTGCACTCAGGTGTGCTACACTTCATATTTATTTGCACAAAATAAAGTGCAAGGTTCAGTAAGTCCAGAATAAAGGACAGTAGGAAACAGAGCTTGGTTCTGTACAAAAGCACCAGCTCAAGCCCTTATTCAATAAGACAGGGAAATAAAATGCATGTTCTGTGCAATAACACACTCATCTCTTTGCTTTAGAATTATACATGAGGAGGGAATTATGAAAAGTTACAAACTTGGAGTAAAACCATAACAAACCCTTTTTTTTTTCAAACTATGATTAAGCATCCTCTTTCTTCCAGGAACTGCTCACTAACTGTGTGCAACTTGCCCTCAGGAATATTCCAAAGATCACAGTTCTGCCAGTGCCATACACCAAATCTTACATATTGCATCAGCAACCCACATGTCCTCCTTCAGGTCTAGCTAAACCTGGCCATGCATGGAGTGTCAACAGGAAATCCAGCTTTATAATTCCATTGCTTTGGTTTCTTTCTTAAGCCATTGGAACTTTGCTAGTATCAGCTTTTCTGCTTCTCAGGGCAAAATTTTTACACCAAGAGAGGATAAGATCCATCCTTGAAACAATAAATACTTGGAGATTATACTGTGAATCAGGAAAACCTTTCCTTTCTTCACCGCCCTTCACGTAAAGTAAAGATTTATAATGGGCCACTGAAGAGAGTGTGAACAGAGAGTCTATAAAGGAACAGCTCCCCACAGCAGCTTTTAAATGTTTACCTCTTTATCCACAGCAGCCAGGAGGCAGAGGATGCTACTTTTCCATGTGCAGGCACCTGAAAAAGATGAACATTTCAGTCCCAGGGTCACATTCTCTACTTCCACTGTTCTTCCAAGACAATTTTTTTTTTTTCATTAAAATCGCTGTTTCCACCTAGTGCACTTCCATCTGTCCATATAATTTTCTTCATTTGCCTGTCCATCTCCAAAAATACAAGCTGCTTTTTCATTTGGCTGCTGTATTGCACTTTGGGAATGTTCTCCATCCTGCCTGAAACGTCTTGGATTTTTGCAATATGTTCCGTTGTGCCACAAAGACAAGTCTTGAAACCATATTACTGTCCCAAAGTGAATTATTAGGAGCCTTTGAAAAAGGTCTCTGTGTGGCATCCTCATGCCTGTCACAAAACAGCAGCCATTTGCTGGGTAGAAGATGTAACCAACCGTAGGAGGAATGATTTGTTCCATGAGATGTCACAATGTGACAGATTCTGTCAAAGTGAAGATAATTTTCAGTTATCAAAGTAACACCTGTAACCTAAGTAGTGATTAGGCACTCCAAAGAGAATGGCTCATCAGTTACATCCTCCGAGTTAGAGGCAAATTCGGAACAGTTTTAATACGGTCCAGTTTTCCACTAACTGGGGGGAGAATTTCCCTCTATTTCAGAAGCACAACGAGTGCACTCCATGACCACTCATCTTAATTATGAGAGGCACTCATTGCTTCAAAACTCCAAGAACCTTATTTCTCCACAGAAAACAAGGCAAAGTATTCTATTAGCTTCAGGAATTATAATTCTGTCATTAATGTTTTTATCTACAGAGTTTAGGCTGCTTTCTTTTATTACACATAAACCAACACATCACAGGTTTGACAGTGGTTGTATTGAGCAGACAGACACACATCTTCTTTTAGACAGATTAATGAGAGTTTTTATGAAGGAGAGAGCTCATTTAGGAATTACGTCTGAGGCTGCATTGCAAAGTCTTGTCTGTACGAGTACATTAAAGGTGATAAAATATTTAGAACTACTTTAATGAATCTATTCTTATCTCTAAAAGAAAAAGAGAGGGGGGCAATTCATGCAGTTAGTGCTTAATGGAAGAGCTTTATGTGCTGATGTGTACTGTTTTGTTAACCTCCCTCTAGTTAATTCTTTATCTATTACTGAAAGGCCTCTCACAAGATACGGTAAGAGACTTTCTCCTGTAAGTCAGGCCCAATAATTAATAGAGGGAACTGCCCTGGGTTGATACCACCACCAGTACCAGCCATGCTTCTCTGTGTCATCTGCTATATACTCAAGATCTGATAGGTGCAGCCATTTGTCAACCCTTTCTTTTACAGAAAAAAAAATATAGTGGGAAAACCGCAGATAAAGTAGTGCAAAAACTTCAGATAAAACAGAGGGCACATTGACTTAAGTAAAGGGTTTTTTCATTAGCTCTGGTAAAAATAAAAGGTTTCTTTCATTAGCTTCAGTGGCAGTGCTTTTATTCTAAAGCAGATTTTACTGGAACAACTTCTGCCAAATTCACCTCTATTTTAGCTGAGAAAGACTGAAAAAAGCAGGTCCTTTTTCTCTGATTTGACTAATTCTCTTAAAACAACGTGTTTTCTGGTGTGGAAAAGTAATATTTTTTAAAATTTACACTATATTTGTTGGCTATTTTTATTAATTTTCACCAATGAAGCATGGTACACTGGATTTTTTATCCGAATATTGCTGGATTCTCTTCTATGAAGAGAACTGCTGGATTCTTTTGTATGTGACAGACATGTCTTAGTGGCAATGAAAACCGTATTTTTTCGCATTAGAGCAAAGCATGGTGCATCATTAAAGCAAGGGACTGAGAGTTAAATGATCAGGGTCATCGAGCAGCTGTGGGCAAATCATTTAGAGCAGCCTTCCCCAAGTCATAAGAGCAGACAGCCAATTTAGATTTCACATATGCAACACCCATGAAAATCAGGTCAGTCATCTGAAGTGTCCAGGTCCCAGCGTATCACACACTCTTTGTGAGATAAGTGTTAATCTCTGTGACAGTTTTTCTCCCTATCTAAGATTAAACAATATTTTGGGTCCTCCACAAAGGAATATAATATGGGTTAATTTATTAATTTAATGCACAACTATTACTAAGTAATTAAACCTCTTAATGGTCCACAGATGAAAGCTGCTAATGAAACTCTGTCCTTAAGAAGCTGGTGCTGAGAAATGTGCAGTTGGTGGTGGTAGTAGCAAGTATTTCTAATGAGAACCCAACATACATCTCTCTCTTCTCACTGGGGGTAAAAATCCATCTGGATTGGAAAAATAATGTAACAGATACTCCTTCTTTCATGATTACAAGCAAAAAGGGTGAAAAGATACTGCTCATCCTGTAGCTGCAAATTGTGACACCGAATGGCTGACAACTGCATTTCTGTGTGAAAGAAGGCACTAAAGGTTTAAAAAGATGAGAGAAGAAGCTGATTTAGAGTGCAACACTGTCCTCTGACCTACTACATATAATGAGTAACGTGTTCTAAGATTAGAGAGCATGTCCAGGCAGGATGTGGAAAGGTTATGTCTGAATGATGCAGCATTATTAATTGCTGACTATTCGAGGCAGATTCCAATAGAAAGGCACTTCTTTTATCTTTGAAATTCTTTGTCTCCCACTTCCTTCCTTTGCAGTTATAGAGGAAAATATTTTCTACCACTCTGTTGAAGAGTCATGGGACTTCACCTAACTAGAGACTTAAAAAAAAAAAAAAATCAGTTAATACTAGCTGATGTCATAAACCATCTGGGTTTTGCAAGTTTAAAATTCAAAGTTGAATACTGTAGCTTCTCCCTTTTACATGCACTACTCCTCATTTAGCAAGCAGAGACCTCATCTGTGCCCTACAGATCAATTTGGCCTCAAGCAGGCTGTGCTCACGAGTTATCAGTGTAATCATATCTAATTATTTTCAAGTGCCTACAAAACTGACGAATATCCAGGTTAAGTCATATCAAAGATAATGATCCTGACCAGAACCCACACTGGAAAGCCTTTGATGCACAGGCCAAAGGAGACTCCAGGTCACTTTTTTTTCGCCAGCTGAACTCTCTTTGCTGAACCAAGACAGCAGAGAAGCCATTCCTCACTTCTAAACAAGAACTTGAAAAACCTTAGGCTTGGAAAACAAATGCAAAATTTGCAGCAGCTTCTTAGAAGTGTTTTCTGAATGCTAACCAGCATCTATTATCACAATGCATTCACTATTTCCTATTACACCAGATACTTGCAAGAGCAGAACTTTAGAAATCAAACCTTTTGGTAAACTCTCTTTTTTTCTCTTTGAAATCAAACTCCAAAACTTTCTGTCAAACCAACTCATTAGCATAAAAAGACTCTTCACAGCCAAAAGCTCTGTGATATATTTAGCACATCACGAGGGCAGTGTGTTAACTGTTTATAGCAGTGGAGATGATTTTGCTGTTTGCTTTCCTGATCACTTCCACAGAAAATTTGCAATGACTATTGCATTATGTAAAACTGTGCTCAGTAAAGACTTTTTTTGCAATTTTTTCCTAATGTACATTGGATATAGTTAATATGAAATCTGCAAACTGGTGGCACATTCCTAGTTATGTTTCCATGTAATTAATTCAAATATAATGTGTAATTAGAAACTATAGAAGTGAAAGGATATTATTCTTCGTGGTTGAGGTAGGTCAGCTCTGTCCCAGCTGAGCCATCTTAACTCTTCTGAGATGCAAATAATATTTGAGGATCCTTCCTTGAGAAGAGTTATAACATATAAGGATTTTTCCCCCGAACTGCATCATGCAGTATTTAGTCCTAACTTTGGTAATTTACCACGCTGTATAATGCAGTCTTGGAAACCATCAATGAGACAGCAGAAGGAAAATACGCCACTGTTTCATGATCCTTTAGCTGACACGGTGGACTGGGTTCTCTGATAATTAACTGTGTGATTTTGTTTTAAAAGACAGCTGAATGGAAACACTACTCTGAAAAAAACCACCCACAGAAAAAAAAGCAGCCGAGAAGGAAACAGTCACCAGAAAGCAGCAAGTTAGATCTACTAGGCAAAGGCATCACTTCTGTATCTAAACTAAAGACTTCTGTATCTAAACAGGCAAGAGCTTCAGAACCTGCCATCCTCTTCAAATCCCAGCAAGAGACTTGAAGTACTTTTGTAGGTTAGAACAGGGATGGCTTTAGAAACGAACACAGAAGTGTGTAATGCCTACTGGCCTTGGGGATAAATTACAGCATCACAATGACTTTGTTATTTAGTAATATCATTTGGTATGTAGCAGCATCTGAGTTAAGCTTAGATTTTCTTTCTTCCTCTAAACTGGGGTGAGGTGAATGTGTTGCCAGTTGTCATTCACTGCCAGAAGCACAGGAAAACAACTAACACTTGTGCTATTGTCAGAGACAGCATGAACAAAAACATTAAACGAATCCTGTCAACAGTTCATATCTGAGTTTACAAGGCATGAACCCCCTTTTGTTCCAGTTAGGGACTTTTTACCCTGATCTTAGCATTATGAATATTCCAGAGAACAAAGCAGCAAGGATTTGGTACTGCTTGGAATGCTCAGAGCTGAGGTTTTGAACAAGAGGAGCTCCTGTTGTAAAGGAAACTCTCTGCAAATTTCAGATAAAACAGAGTGAGGAGATGAACTAAAAGCCCAGGAAGGTAAAGGCACACGTGCAGCACACCCTGGGGGAGATTCCCACCTCCTCCGCTCATTGAGGTGTGTTTTACAAGGTAGTGCTGCCTTGGAGGATCAGCACTTTATCCTCTAACCTGGGCAGCAAAGCTGCAGCAGAGGAGTGCCCCCCACTCTGCCCAACACGGGGAGCCTCTGCCAGTGAGGGGCTGGGAAAACCCAGCACCACCATTCCAAACAGTTTGAAACAGAGAATTGCTGAAAGCTGGAAAAGGAGTCCCATGCAACAACTGTCCTTGCCTCAGACCAAGCTCCAGCACTGACATCAGTTTGTTTTCTACAGGGCAATGCTGCTATTCCCCATCAGTTTTCATTAAGGCAGAGCATGCTTACAAGAAATTACAGTCAATACAGGACAAGGAGTGACATCTTGTCTGTCCCCAAACATTAAAGCAAAACCCAAAATCTTTTGACTACAGAAGGAACTATGAGGCCCATTTTTGAAATATGGGTATTACTGGTAATATTGGATGTTTTTCAGTAATGGCCAGCTGACTCTGTCCGTGACTTCATGGGATAAGTTCCTAATCCCCACTAACACCTACAGAGACACAAACAGATCTACACCAGTGTGGGAAGGGACCAGAGTTTAAAGTGTTGATACCACCAAAACATGCTCTGTGCTCCTGACGAGCCAGCCCCAGCACCGCCAGCTACTTCCTGCAGTGAGGTGATCACTCACTGCCTTCAAATCATATTTAGTCAGCTTAACACCAAAGTACAGCACAACAATTCCAAAAGTGCTGCATCCCTCAGCATCCAAACACTGTTTAATTGTCACATCTGACAACCCTGAGATGAAAATATTGGTTTCACACAATCAAAATTGCATCTCTGGATTGGTTTAAAAACAAACAAACAAACAAACAAACAAAAACAAACAAAAAAACAAAAACCCAAAAATACACAAAAAGTCCAACCAGACAAAAGGAGAAAACCAAACCAAAACAAAATCCCCAGCACAACCAACCAACAACCCAAACTCACAAAACAAACAAACAAACACCCCAAACAGCTCCAGAAAGAAACTGGTCAGACAGAAAAGAAAGACTGATGGTAATACTAAAAATTCTGTGATAAGGGAGTGCCAGCAATTGCTATTTTCATTCTGGAGTGCAAGCAAACTTTGGATTGCATGTCACTGAATATTGGGGTTTTAGTCCTATGGCCACATAACTGTCCAGCTGTGCACTTGCAGACTGGTATAAAACCCCAGGTGAAATAAAGCAAATGAAATTTCTTTGGATCTTTCATAATCCACAGAGAATGTTTCAGCAAATTTAAGGTTGAAAGAAAACGAGATCCATGTGAAAGGAAATTTATTAGTATTAAACAATGAGAACCTTGATTTCCATATCCTTATCTAAAGAATGTTTTAAAATGGTGATAGAAAAGCCAAATCCATAAATCTGGAATCAGAACAATAAATCTCCTGGCAATGATCCACAGATAATTGAAAAACACTCTCATCACTTCCAACAAACTGTAAATCAGGCTTGAGTATATTGGTGGATAATAAACTCCTTTATATGTATTTCCATAGATATGCATCTTTTTTACCTGTATTTTTATACATTCAGAAGATGAAAGTGGGTGGGAAATGCTACCTTCTAGATTTTTTCCCATTCATTTTCTCTCTCTTGCTAATCAGTTCCCACGGACTGACTGTGAAAATATCACCTTATTTTTCACCGATGAGATTTTATTTCTCACACAGCATGACAGATCTGGAGTGGGTAGGGAAAACTAACTGAATCACCAGTTCTGAAAGTGAAAGAAATCTCAGACATGCCATGTCCTAATAAAGACCCCCAGCCTTAACAGGAATGGAGGATTCTTTTGCCTTTCACAAATTCTTTCATTAATTAAACACTCAACCCAATAGGTCACACAACTCTGGAGATGATTTTTTTTTCATGTCTAGTGCCTGTTTTAAATTCAAAGAGCATAGAAAACAGTATTTTTGCTTATGAGTTGGCAAAGCTTCTGGCATAATGGGAATATAAAAGCAAAATGTATGCTCTTCCCCTGAGCCCTGGCGTTTGCATAACATGTTTTACATATTAAGCAATATCACAAAGTGATATTTTTAATGTGCCCACAAAACACAGGCTGGAGTTCCCAGGTGCCCCACGGGCAGCCTTTCTTTGAGCAGTTCCAGTAACATTATTGGAATTCTACTCACATAGGTGGGGATAATTCAGATCAGCTGTCAGAGGCTGTTTTCCTAGGTGCTGGTACTATGAAATCCTCCCAATAAAAATAATAAAAAAAAAAAATTAAAAAAAAAGCAGCCCTACATTGATAGCCTGAAAGATTAGGTCCAACCAGCCAATAAAACTCTATTTGAGCAAGAATCTAGAGAGAAAGATAAAGGATGCCATGAAAATCAGTTTGCATCTTGTTTTTAATGTAGAAATTCAGCTCTACTTTGATTAGGCATTCAAACATCTGCTCTGATGGCCTTCTGACATTTCTAAACTAACAGGAAAAATAGAAAAAATGGGAGCAATATGATTGTATTTTAAAGCATAACTTCCTAAAATCCACCTCATGCATTTATTCTTTGGTTTGTTGTTTTAGCTTGGGTTTTTGTTTTGTTTTTTCCTGTAAGAAATATTTTATGAATAGAATTGATTTCTTTAGAAATATGCCACTAATAGGATTTTAATTACATTTATAATATAGAACAAGACTAATTAAAGATGGCAAAAAATTGATTTTTACCAGTGCTATCTTTATCCAGCAATAGATAACTGCAACTTCACTAATATGTAATTTTAATTTACTATTTCCCATTTTATCAAGCACAGTTGATTAACAGAAAAGCTGACTGGATTTCCAAATTTAGGTCTCAGTTGCCAGTTGGCAATAATTTTGTGGGATGTGATTTCCACAGCAGTTTCTGCTGTGCACAATAAACCTTTATCACTGAGAAGGTAAAGGGCACTCAGACTCACAAACTGGAAGACACTTAAATCTTTGTCCCTAAATCTTTGCATTTTTCCAGAATTATTTTGTAACCTTATTAGTGGTAGGTAAGGGGGTTACTCTCTAGTTAAGCTACCACCACTGCAGGTTCCCAAAACAGTTCTAAAAAATAACTTCCCAATGCATTTGTGATGGTTTGGCCTCAGAATATCGAGATGTTGGATAGAGAGGTACAAAACAGGTTTTTTTCTGCAAGTTTCACATAGCTCTGTCTCCTTCAATAATTAATAGGTATTTTTTCATTTGTATTATTGAGTTATAAGGCATTTCACTCAAGAAATGATTGGATGATGAGCTCAAAGGGGTTTGCCAGAGATCCTGAAATCTTCAGTGTGTTGACAAATGTGGAGTTTTGTAGGATCAAACCTTGACTGTAGGTAGAAATATGTAATATTCAACAGGGAAATATTTTGAAGTTCCTATTAGTTCTTAGAAGAATCAGTAGTCAAAATAAATTCGTGTCATCAACAGCACAATCCTGCCTGTGTCACTGCATGCAACACAACCAAATCCATGTCCTGAACACAGCATTTTCAAACAATGCTTTCTTTTAAAACACTTGCTGTGAACTTGATCTTGGCTAGTTTAGAGAAAGGTATTTGGGAAGACTTTTCAGCAGTCCACTTAAAATCGGAGGAGCGTGGAAATTAGGTATTGGCAGGAAAATTAAGTTGTTTCTGGATTTTTCCAGTGTACAGTAAGAGGAAGCAGCACATCTGTTACATTAAAAACAAAGTAAGGCAAAGATCCAACTCATCAGCACACTCAGCAGCCTTGCTGCAATGGGGGGTGAAGCTGTTATTGACGAAGCAATTTATTTCTAAGGACATATGTGAGTTTGCATTTCCTAGATAGCAGGTTTAATAACAAATATATCTCCCTGCAGGTAATTGAACATAATTCCGTCATTTTTATCTACAGGGGTGTAACGTTGTCATGTTCCAGTTCCAAGGAATATGACATGAACTTATTATTACCAAATAGTTACATCAAGTTAATTAGCTCTAATAGCTGAGCTTAGTGATAGCCCTGCCATTAGTATTTACAGCATCACAATTCTGCAGGCTCTTAATTTGCCTGTAAATGCTTTGTTTGGGATACCCTGGGATTTTCTTTACTCCTAAGAGGTGGATCACAGTTTCCTCAGGCCTCAATGAGTGTAGTCAGTTTTAAGGAAGCTTTTTGCCTTCCCTCACATGGCCTACTGTTGTTTAAGAACAATGTAAAATGCTGCAAAATGACAGCATTTGCCATTTCAGAGCTCTTTAACCCCTCTCCAGCACACTGCTAATCCTCCACTTTTCAGGGGATTGTATGAGGCTCCCCGGCCAGACATTCCCTACAGCACAGCTGAAATATCCCTGCAGGAAATCAGGCTTTTCTGCACAGTACAAAGGAAACAGAATGAAAGCAAGCAGTGACTTTTCCTTTAGCATTTATCATCTCCAAGGATTTAAGCCAATGCTGTGGCTGGACACTGTTTAGGAAAGTTGTTCTCAGAGGCCAGGCAGAATTCTGAAGAAACATAATGAAAGAAATGTAGCTTACCAAGTCTGCCTGTTCTCACTAGCTACACAGAATTATTAAAAAAAAAAAAAGAAAGAAAGCTCAATACAGTAAGAGGACACAGAATGTGAGAATGGTTGAGGCTGGAAGAACCCCCTGCTCAAGCAGGGTCACCTGGAGCAGGTTTCATGTTGAATCTTATTTGCTTTACAGCTGATAAAGCATCAATCCTGCAAACCTCTACACTTGTAAGCCTGGTAAAGACTTTAGGATCTAAGCTCATCTCACCCAACTGTCTCCTGAATGAGGTAATTTTATAACTCAGGCCAACACTAGAAGTAAATCTGAGAACAACATGCTAAAAGGAGAAAAGAATTTTTATGCAAACCATTCCTTTACCAGGATGAGTAAGAATCAATTAATTACACAGCTCCCAAATGTCATCTCCTGGTATTTTAGCTTGTTTTGTAAGAATGTTGGGTTTTGCTAACAGAGTAGAGGTGAAGGGTCAGGATACCTTATGCTCCACATGCTCATCAAAGAACAAAATGTTAAAGGATAAACACATTTCTGATCATCACTGTGCACTTGAGGGCTATATAAGATTTGTTTAAAGCATTACTGGCTGCTGTGAGGGGAAAGTGAACCCCCCTAAATCAGAAGCTCTGGTGACCCAAAATTCAGCATTACAGCCCTTTGCCCCTGACTGCAGCCAAGCACTGACCCAAGGACGGTGTCACACAGTTTTACCTGAGAACTTACACACTGTGGATGTTGGAACCTCAGAGAAGCTAAAGGTTCATATATTCTAGAAAAATTCCTGGTAACATCTGACTTCCAAAATGTGAAACGGAGTGGTTTCCTGCAAATTGTGGAGAGGTAAACCTGATTTTCTGTTCTGGGGGGGGCAGCAACATTTTGCATTTATTTTGCACTCATAAGGTTATGACAAATAAGTATCTTCATTTACATTTGCTGCAGTGCATATTCCCACAGGCCCGTGTAAGGAAAAATCCTTAGGATAATGAGACCATTTAAAAATTCCATTTCATTGCAGATATCCTCTATTTCCAAGGATAGATTCTTATTACATGTTGTTTCGGAAATCCTCATCTGCATATCCACGAAACACCCAAGCCAGAGCCATATACAACAATTAAGCAACGAAAAGTCAAAATTAAATAGTTAATAATATCTCAACAAATAACCACACGTATTTAGAACATGCACTTAAATTTTCCTGTCACAGGGTCTCCAAAAACTGCAATAAGAACAGAACAAGAATGAAGCCTGAAATGCTGTTTTGATTTAATCTGGAAAAGTGAGGATTTCTGCCTTTGTTGCAGTCTCCCAGTCATACCTGACTTACATCTACTTTCACAGAATAAACAGTTAGCTCAGAGTGATGTGTCTTTGGAAACTTCTGACACAAGGTGCTCATTTAGGATTGCAAACATTTCTAAAACCTGTAAAGTAACAGGAAACTGAGTAGCCTTCTCTTTAAAGGTTTAGATTGAAACTCAGAAATAAACCTTATTATGCAAATGGCTAGGAAATTTGTTTTTGAAATGAATGAGGATTTAATGTTTTTAAAAAAATCCACTTTTGGCATGGCTCTCTGAACTTCAACAGCGATGTACACACATCAAAACAGGAATCCACATCTCTTCTTAACAGCTTACCACTCAACCACTTGGTGCTGCAGATGGTACCAGGATGTTTTCCTAAACATCTAAGTCCCTCTAAGACAGAAGAGATGAAACAGCCTTTCTTCACCAGGAATCAACCTAAGTTTATCTTTCAATTGTGACCTTCTATATTTTCAACAACTGAGGAATGGGAAAAATTTGTGTTTCATCACTGTGCTTTTTCATCTCCATTTCCCTTTTGAAGTATAAAGAAAATTTCCAGACAGCACAGTATGCTAATGGCTCATTACATCTCCAGGCTAGGAAATGCTGCAGCTCCATCTGCACAGCATTATATGGGTCTGCTGGTTCCCAAATTAATGGAAAGATTTTGATGTGGAATCCTGTAATGTCGACTTTGTTCACCAAGTGAAAGCTGTGTTGTTGTCTATAGTGTGACACTCAGACAATCCCAGAAACACAGGCGCATTTAGGTCAGAAAAGAACTTTAATATTATTGAGGCCAATCATTGCCCCAGCACTGCCCTGTTCATCATGAAACCATGTCCCTCAGTGCCACAGCTGCACCTCTTAAACTCCTCCCGGGCCTCTGGGATGGTGACTCCGGCACTTCCCTGTTCCAATGCTTGACAATCCTCTTGGTGTAGAAATCTGGGAGAAGAGACCAACCCATGGGGTGGTGCTGACTCAGGTCAGGACCTGGCACTTGGCCTTGCTGAACTTGATAGAGCTGCCCTTGGCCCATCCTTCCAGCCTGCCCTGGGGCAGCCTGACCTCGGCATAAGGAGATTCAGAGCAGCCCCTCGGTATAAAAGGGCTGCTGTTTGACACCTGCTCAAGCACACTTGGGGAACATTTCATAACCCCAAAGCACTCCAGAGGCATAAGCCAACCAAATGTGAATGGGGAGGGAGGATTTTGCTGTGATATCTGCCAATATCTGAAAATCAGTAAATCCCTTCAACATTTCCTTTCCATCTGAAGGACTGAGAAAACTGACCAGCTTCAAAAGTTTGTCAGCTGACACTCAAACACAGGTAACAAAACACAGCATGAAACAAAACCTGTTTTGCATAAGGAAGCTGGGACTGGCAAAGGTATTTTGAATGTAAATTGTTCAGTTCACTGCTTAAAATTCACAGGGAAAAACATTACAAACATGCAGGGTCTCTTTGATGGACTGTGTGAAATGAATAGGTGTTAGCTATTGATTTATGATGGAAAACAGACAGTTCTCCCTACTAAATATCACAACCTAGTTGCCAGTAGTCCTGTTCTGAATTTTAATAGAATTGACATGAGTTTAAAGAGCTTTAAACTTGAAATTAAAAAATAAATATATATGTATAACCATGTAGAATAGTTTGATTTATAAGACTTGAAAATGCAACAGAAATGGTAAAATAAGAACATCTAGCTTCTATTTGCAGTAATAGAACAAAATGTACTGCACAGCATTCATTCAGAAAAAAAAAATCTGTAACAATTGTGATTATCAAACACTAGGCTTAAGTTGTAGAAAAAGAATAATTCTGTAATGGAAGCAAAAAACTGTGATCCATTTGGCTTCCTGCCTAGTCACAATGATCCATTAAAAGTAGAAATGCTATGAAATAAATGAATTTCTGATTTAATGGATCTTAGATACTGTGTCTTTCACCTCTTTAGAAGAAATGAAAAACAAATAGTGTTATTACAGAAATGCAATTACCAAGTACTACAGTCTAGAACAGCCCCTACTCTATCAGGCATTAAGGACAAACAGCACCACAGGATGTTAAATGTCATCCTAACTTTGGGCAGAGTTTAACCATGTGGTCATCCATGAGAATTGCTTCAGCATGGCCACTCTTGCATGACAGGAGAGGAGAGCAAGTAGCAACCAAGACGAAAAGCACAAATAGGATAAGATATGCAATGCAAAAATCCTGGATACTCCATGGAGAGAATTATAAAATAGATAGTCTGTAAGGCTTAGAGAGCCACACACAAAAAATGTATGAAAATGTCTGGCAGAACAGTCACTCATACCTGAAGTTACAATCCTCAAAAGATCTAAACACCTTCTATTTAATACTAGAGACTAGATGAAGGTATCTAAAATTCCACCAAATTATTTTCTCTCAAACAAGCATCAAAAAGCATCAAAAATTTTCCTTCTAGGCTTGAAAAGAGATGCACCATGTTGATATAGATGAGCAGCTTCATGGAAAATCAGTTTTCAAAAGAAAACTTAGGCAAATTTAAGCCGTTTTAAAAAAATAGCTAAATCAATCCTAGATATTTTAAAGATATGAGGAATCTTTCCAGATTAGAGGAGACAATAACATTTTGACACAAATAGCCCTAAGATGTATGCTTCCTCAAAATGTTTTAGAAGAAAGACAAATTGCTTGTGTCTTTAATTGCACAGAGTGTGTGAGGAAATCATTAAAGTATATAGAGGTAATTATCTGGAGTATGGATGAGAAGGCATTTAAATGTCAGCAATTTCATTAATTTTATAAGTGAAGATTGAGAGCTGGCGGAGCAGAGGGTAACAAAGCATGAATGGCTGTCATTAGGGGCTAACAGAGTGCTGGGGTGGTTCTGACTCTGTAAAACTCTGTAATGCTGGTTGGTGTTGAGGTACATGCAGAAACACAGCAATGTGTGTGTACAAGTTCCCAACAAGCTCAAATCATCCCAGTCAGGCCCACTGCAGAACACGGTTCACGATGTGGTGATTATTGACTCTGCTGCCTGAACTTCGTGGTTTATGGATAGGACACAAAGATTTATCAAGAGAGTGGAAGTGCTTCATGTGCTTTTAGCAGGACTTTAACCCAAATTCTGCTTTTGAAAACAAGAATGCTCAACTTGTGCAAACCCTAAAAGGAAAGCATATGGTGCATTTCAAGGCGTTGAAAGGATGAGTCAAAATTCACAATGGTGCTGTGGTTAAGCACAAATGTGCTTCAGCAATGGAAAACTCAGGGTCAGCTTGGAAGACTGGAAATGACAAACTAATTCATTAGCTTTAGGGATGAATAATTCAGACACAAGATTCATATCAGTAGTCCAAACTTTTGATCTTTCCTGAACCCCACCTTCTCCATGTGATGGGGTCAGACTGCCTACACAGAGTGGTGTCAGAAAAACAGTGATCAGAAAAACAGTGATCTGACAGGCACTTGCTCATATTTTTCCTTTCTTAAGCTGGGTATTTCAGTCATTGTTTTCAGAGGACACTGAATTCCTGTTGCAGTTAGATTCTACAGAAATCAGTCTTAAAGGATAAAGAAGTCACAGTCATCCTTCCTACAAGGAAATATTCCCTTATCACTGTGATGGGGCAGCTTCAAAGTAATCAAGGAACATTTATTTGTTCTCCCTTGCCAGAAATGGCAAGACTGGCAACCATAATTCTGTGGAACAAACTGAAGTACCATATTCTGTGACATCCAAAATTTAGTTTAGGTTCTCTCATAGCAGTACTTTTATACCAGTTGGTTACTATTAATGTAATTAATACATTTTATAAAGATTACCAGTTCTGGTTGTTTTAGAAGCATTTAAAATTTGGAGCTTTGATTTATAAAATAAGGAAATAATGTGTCTTATTAGATTTCTTGGAAGGAAAGACCCTTCACCCACCTAGACAAGAGACAAGTGTTTTCAAGGAAACAATATTGCAGGTGCAGTAAACACAAAATCAAGTAGACTTTGATCGACATCCTGAACAGTTTTCAAGAAGCATGAAGACAAATCAGCAATCTACGCACAACAACAACACCCCAGGTATTTATCCACCCTATCTATGAGAACAGACAGTAAGAATGGCAAGCCAAAAATGAAATGAAAAAATCTAGCTCTAGTTCTACTGAAAACAAGAGTATGCTCTTTGGGATTGGGATTTTAGTAAAAATCAGACCCCAGAATGGTGTTGTTTGTTTTATTAGCTTCTTTTCTCCTGAAAAGATAATCAAAAACCTAATTCAATATTATTTATTTGTCCCCATTATTCACTTCCCAGATAATTACAACAGAGATTTCATCCCTTGTCAGGCAAAATATTATGTGGAAGGCTAATTATGTCACCTCCAAAACATCATGAGGTTACTTGATGGAGAACATGATTTATGTATGTTACTCCAGGGATCTTTTTCAAGTCAGCAAGAACAAAATTTTGTTCTCTGATAAACAGAAATGTAGTGACAAGCTATTAGTTTTGGGTGGCTGATGTTTGATTTCTTGGAGTTACCGATATAGTCTGCTTTTGTTCTAATGGCATTACATATTCCTGTGGTGGAAATAATTAATGACTGTGCAACTTTGGTCAGCGCTGCTCTGGCAAACACAGTTCAGCTGTACTCTTACACATGGGTAAGTTTTAGAGAGCAAGTAAAATTCAACATACATATTCAGAAAGTAGCAAAAATCCCATATCTCAAATGCCTGCATATTCATGGGCCTTATACCTGGGCAGGAAAAATAGTATTACTTTTCAGATCTGTTTAAAAATGAGGTTCAGTTACTTCTTCAGTCATAAAGAAGTGCAGCCAGACACATATTTAATTTCTGAGAAAAGATGAAGGTAGAGAAGTACCTTCATTCACAGCTACTATTGCAGAATTGTGCCATCACCTACTGAGATGAACAGCACCCTGTGAAGGAGATTAACTGGATGAAGCTGTTCTCAAGTACCAAAAGAAAGAGAAAACACAATGATCAAAGGTTTGGAGGTTTTATCCCCCTTCTTCCCTACCCCATTCTCCTCTCCTGCCAGTTGCAGCATTATTTGCACCACTAAAGCTTTAAATCTAAAGGAAGCATGAATCCAGGTATCTAATTTTTTCAGGGACTTTACAAGTGAAATACTTCAATTGATAATCACAGAAAAAATCCCAAATGACTTGCAGATAAAAAAAGCTTGGGACTTGCAGATAAACTGAGCTTGGGACACACAGAGTAAAGGGCAGATCAGTTCTAAGGTGCAGTTTACAACTTCATACAGCCCATGAGAGGGCAGCCTGTTCTTTTTGACTGAAGGCAATGAAACGGTTAAAAGTTTGCTTGTTAACGGAAAATAAATGAAAATTTTAGGCCCCAAAGATGAAGAGAACATGCACAGTCCTTACCAATCATGAGGTGGATACAGTTTAGAGACATTTGCTCCTTACCTCACTACTATGGAAGCAGTTCTGATATATGGAAGAGAACATAAGCAACATTTTAATGTATTATTTTCTTCTATTAGAGCATGTAAGCAGTGCTAGAACTATGGACCACCCTTCTCATTTTTTATGACCCTAGAGATTTCTCCTTTCCCCTTGTCAGGCTACCACACGTTTGCCAATCTGAGTGATGTGAGGAGTTTCTAGCTCAGAAGGTGTCACAGTTGAGGCTACGTAGGTATGACAAGCAGAGGAATATTAACCACAGTAAAACATCCAAGATTGGTAAAGCTCAGATAAAAGGCTGAAGTGTTTAATGCTATCTTGTAAATTCCTCCCTCCCCTCTGTCCTCTGACCATAATGTACCAAAATTCTTTGGCTTGCTTAAAATTCTCAGTGAAATGTGACTTTACAGATAATAACAACTGAACGCTTGCACAAGACATCTGCGCAGTTGGTTTTGAAAAAAAAAATTAGAAATATTGAAACAATATTGGGCATAAACATTTTCTTTACAAACCAGTACTGAACCCGTAGAGCCAAATTCAGTTATATTTGCATTTCTTCATTTCACTCCTTCATCAAACTGATGCTAATAGAAGTAACCTTTGGGTATGAAGGAAATAAAATTGCAGAAAGTATCCAAAAGTATTTTGCTAACCTCAAGCTACTTGGGAAATAAGGTGAAGCTCTGCAGGCTTTTATTGTGAAGTAATTATTGTAATTTACATTCTGGCTGTTGCAGGTACACCTTGTAGCCAAATGCTTCTAATCCCCTGGGTCCAATTACCTCGTGATAATCACGCCAGTTGGTGCCATATTTAGTTTTATTCAAAACACAATGCTCAAAGTTAAAATTGTTACTTTCTGAGTCTAGAGAGACTTCTAAACCATTTTTTCCTGGTGGGTTACTATGTGGGATGTGCAGCCCTTAATAAACAGCCTGTCAGCTGTGAACTTCTTTAGAGGTCAAAAACTCCGAGTAGTTCAATCCACGCTTAAGAAAAAATCCCAAACTTATTCCTTCAAAAGAAAAATCATTCCAGAGCTGGTAACTACAAGTGGATCAGAAGACAAGTGACAAGTAACTTGATAGCACAAGCCTTTATAAAAGATGAGGAATCACTCTTGACCACTATAATATTTTCTTATTACATGGAAGGATGAAGTTGGCTCCGTTGAAACCTCAGTGCAAGGTGAACCTACCGAGGGATGCACAGGACTTTTCAGATCAGTGAAACAGCAGAACCTTCCTCAGCAAAATAATTTTGGACTTCCCTTGAATCAAGGGTTAAAAGTTGATACTGTAGCTAGCAAGGTAGAAGCAAGAAACTAGGGTTTAATTATTAGCAAATAGGAATAGTCGAAGCAGTTGGAGCAAAGACAATATATCATGTATTTGACTCAGATATGTTCTTAGAAGCAACAGGGGGGACATTTAGCATTGTAAAAAGGCAAGAACCAAAGAACACACCTGGCCTCCAAGATAGTTGGAGCCAAGAGATGAAGCCTGGATCATGACCAAGGGTCAAGAAGACCTGGCAGTGGGACAAAGTAAAAAGGAAGACGTCTGACTTCATCTTCAAGAGACCACTGACCCAAATTAAAGGAAGAACTGCGCAACCGTAATGAACATTCAGCTCATTTTAATACGGAGCGGAGATAGGTGATGCATATGTATAGGTGTCTCAGGTGACTTAGATGAATATGTAAGACCTTTGTGAATATAAGGAAAGCCAATGCTTTAGAAATTCGCACATGCCTTTTGGAGGGTGACCTTACATGTGCCCAGCGCTGCAAAATAAACATATCACTTTTCAGCTTCAAAAGGTTGAAAGGTTTCTTTGTCCGTAGCACCTTTAGTGCATCACCTCCTGGAACTCTGAATTTCAAGCTGATTGCCATGCCTGCAGTGGCAGAAGTAAACTTATGTGACCCAGAGGAAACTGCCATTGCACAAATCCTTTGGTCCATGGTGAGATCTGGCAAGATGTTAAAGAGAACCATTTCCACATGGCAAGTGAAGTAACTTTACTGACAAGTGAAATAAATTTACAGAACCAATTATACAAAGTCCCAGATGCCTAAAGAAGTAGTGGTGTAAAGAATGCTGATATGTAACGTGAATAAACAATCTCATCACACTCTCTACTGAAATTCACAGCTCCTGAGGGGACGGCTGTCTGAAAGCTTAATGAACAATTACAAAAAGCTGATTACATATGCATTTCCCCACAAATAGCAGGTTACATTATAGTGACTTCTTATTTTGAATTTCAAAGGCTTTTGTAGTGTGCCACATTACTGAGTAGGTGGCAGATGCATTTCCTTGAGGAGTAGATGTTTAGGTATCTGGATTACCAAAAGTGGAATACAGAGATTTGAACCTGAAGTCTCATCTGTAAAAAATGCTTCAAAAAACTTCAAGAAAAAAAACCCCAAACATTCTCAGTCTACATGAAGTGATGTTATAATATTATCCCTTTTTAGACACTGACACTAAGTAGCATTTTTGCTTTAGAAGTTACTGAGTTTTCCATAACTTGATCTTTCATGTGATAATCTCCTTTGCAAACTCTGGATATTGTAGCTGTAACAGGTGTGCGATGTGGTATCGGTATGTAAAATAAATTGAAATACTTCTTTTTGTTGTTGTTGTTGTTATTTGTTTTTTGGGTTTTTTTTGGTTTGTTTTTTGTTTTACCTGGATTTATAACACAGAACCAGCTAAGGCCCTTGAAGGATACAGTAGGATAACAAAGGATTCTACCAAATAGTCACAGATTAATTGTGCATGTCTAGATCTGGTTCATCACCAGATGAGCAATACAGTAAAAAATCATTAGAACTAAGACTTCTTGAAACTTGCAGGACTGACTTGCCAGGATAGCACAAAAATTGTGGAAAAAAGCATATTTTAGTGCACAAAATAATCTATTTGTGCTACGGACTGTGCTGTATCTATTATACCAGACTCTGTTTTCACTGTAGAAATCAGCCACTGTAATAATGCACATTTTAGAAAAAATCTGTAGGCTAAAATAGCTTTTTCTAGAAGTGATCAGATTCCTGCTGTCTTTTGAGGAAACAGATTGCATACTGCACAAGAAAGCTCCTGGTCATTAATGTCTCTGACTTACTCCAGCATAGAGAGTGAAAAAATAATAATTTTTTTTTTTCCCCATATCCTGTTCCAAATTTCACTGAAATAAACAGAAATACATCAAGGTGTGAGAATTTGCAAGAATAGCCTGTAAATTCAGGAAATATCCCAAACTCATGCTCTTGGGAAGCAACCCAACTGCAATGGCATTTCTATGAGAGTTCCTACATACCACAAACAAACAGAGGTACCACTGCCCATCTCAGAGTGGGAAGTTCAGCAGCTCACAAACTCATTGTAGTTAGGTTGCATCTCTCAATTTTTTAAACTACTCTTTAAGTTAAAATTAAATTTTAGTCTCTTCCAGTTTTGGGAGAGGGACTTTTAGTTTTTCATATGAAGTTCATATCTCATTTCCTTCAAAAGGGCAGAGGTGGAAAGTCCCCATACACATCTCCTTCTCCACCCACCACTTCCTCAGCCTTTCAATTGCCCAGCGCTTTAAAGAGAGCAGCTTCTGAAATGCTATGAACTCAGTCATGCTTTGGTTTTTTTAGAGGTCTTTAATCTTAAAACACCAAAATTGCTCCATTAGATTTAACTTGGCCCCTTAATTCCTCACACATATGGTGTTCCTCACGTCCTCAAAAGGAAATTCCTTCTTGCACCTCGAAAATTGCTGCATTTATGAGTTATTACCTCAGATCCAGATTGAACTGTTAAAATCCCTCTACTGGACTAATGTAGAATTTCAGAAAATACATGAGAACCTTGTTACTGCAGAGTTTTAGTGTCTCATCCACCAATGGTAGCCTAAACCCATCCCTCACTTGCTGAGAGACAAACTAACAATATCTCCACAGAGCACACAATTCTGACCAGCTCTGACATTATTTATTGTGAACTATAATTTGCATAGTGGGCAGCAAGCAGAGGCTTTCTGTTATCTAGAAAAATGAAAACTCTTCTAGTGCACAGTTCTAATATATAAAAATGGTAAATTAAGAAATTAGCATCCAAGTATATACACTTTTTAAAATCAGTATTTAGGCAGTAGGACTTTATTGTAAATGCAAACTCTACTTCAAATCAGTGGAGTAGTAATAAAATTCATATTTTTACCTATGTCCAAAGTATTTATGGTGGTTTTCCACTGCATTAAAATAAAATAATTATATTTTAGAAATTTCTACTGAAGTTGAAAAATAAGCATTATTATTTTTACTGGATACTTTCATGCCAAAACATTATGCAAAATACATTAATTATTTTCCTCCAGTTCTGAACTATGTGATATAATACTGTAGATAAAACATGCCAAGTATTGAATTTAAGTTCAGTCACTTTGGGTAAAGCAAGTTTATTTTCATGGAAGGATGGAAAGAAAATGTAAGCTTTTTTTGAGAAGCATTGCACTTTTATGATTTCTATCGATAAATAAAAAGAATAAATATTAATTAAAAAACCCTGCCCACCAGCTTTTGGTCAGCTTTGGGGCACACCCTGAGTCTTTCTAGCCAAACACCTCAGAAACTCTCCCAGGTACATAAAGTATTTTATTTATTGAGACCTATGGTAACAGAGAACACATGTCAAACACTTACAGTTTGGAGCTTAGAAAAACAGCTGAGCAGCATTCAATATTATCTTTTTGTTAAAAAATTAGCCTAGGTCACAATGCTATGAAGAAAATAAAATCTTTTTTAACAGAAAACAATTATATTTTGGTTCAGCTGATGAAGTACAGTCACAGTTACTCTCTGGAAAAGAGGAGGAAAGGCTAACAGCCATTTGCTCACCTTCTCTGATGTGATCTAAGTCGTTTCAACATCTTTTGAAATTATTTCTCTATGGTTACTTTGAAAAGTTACGATCACTGAAAGAAATTAATAATAAATTATAAGAAATATTGAATCCTGTTAAAAACAAATAGCTTTTCCCCAAAGGGTAATGTAAAAGATCTCAGGTTTACTTTGAACATTTTTGAAAAATCAAGAAATATTGGATAAGAGAGAATGTAATGGAAGGGGAAGCGAGAAAGTGAATGTGCTATTCCTTTTACTTTTTATCCTTCTCCAGAATCATCTGAAGCAATTTTCAACAGTTCAGTCTCCTGCTGTTCTGGCTTGCTATAAGAAAAGTCACAAGAAAGATGGTATTTCTATATTCCAGAGCTAAGCTGATCCTTTCCATGGGCAATCAGTGCCTCCTTCTCCTTCTGTCAGCACTGGGTAAGTACTCGAAAGGAGATCCTGGGCTGCCAGAAAGAGCTGGAGCCATGCTGAGGGCTGTGACCTGTGCACTCCAGGCTGATCATCCCTCTGGCAGTGCCAGGGCAGAGCAGACTGGTCAGGCTTTCCCAGGCAGGAGGAGCTGCAAAACATCTCATGGGTGAACCTCCTGGCTGTGAAATCAGGAAAGCATGTCAAAGTCAACCAGCAGGGCTGCAGAGTCCCTGCCTGTATCAACTTCTTACCTAACCCTTTCAAATGCTCAGGGGTTACCTTCTTTCCTCCAGAAGCTCAATCTCCCCTCTTCCAACTCTTCAGATAATAACTCTCTCCCAAGTAGCAAAGTTCCCATGGACTTAATTAACAAGAAAAGGACACTTGGCACATGAGCAGAATAATTACTTGTGACTGCACTGCTACATGACATTCAGAACAGCGAGAAAGGAACACCTTTACATCATTTTGAAGAAGCTGCCAGAGTCAAATATAAAAGACACACTGTATAGGGAGAAAGCTACCAAGACAAACTTCACTTTGGGGAGGTAGTTGCAGTGACAGATATCTTAAACTTCTTGAACAGATTAAAAAAAAGTGATGAAATCTAAAATCAGGAACCTTCCCTCTTTAAAAAAAAAATGTTTTGTTCAACTTGCAGTAGCTCCCAAATTCATTCTTCTAAATGGCTGTAGTACTCAGCAGCTGGTAGGTATTTTTACCAGAAAAAGTTGTTTATGGTAGTGTGCCCAGCAGAAGAGCGAAGTTTCACCTACTATAAATTTGTTTAGTTCTGACTGTCAAGATTTTCATTACCATCAGCTGTATCTAAATCTAAACAGCTCTATTTAAATCTAAACAAGTTTGGTTCCAGCAAGGCACCCTGAAAACCCAGACAAGATATCTATAATTAGAAAAAAGATTCTCATTTTATTACAGATCAACAATTTGTTTAAGAAATATAACTGTCCATTCACATCAGTTTTCTGTCTTTCAGATTACTCAACATGAAATATCAAACAAGAACAAGCTAAAATTTTTGGGACATCAGAAAAGATCCTTGTTCCCATAATTAATCTTTTTTGATAATTTATTGCTATTCACCATACACTGATCAATCATCATTTGCACTACTGTGAATACTTTCATTACATGTCACTAACAGGAACACTTATTCCAGAATTTGAAAGAAGTCTTTAAAAGGCTGTCTTTTGATATGAACAGAGTTTTGAAAAAGTAAACAAAAGAAAATGCATTTGAGAAAGAGCATAATATGCACAGTAAGAGGAACAGACAACAAGCCTTGGCTGACTTGCACACAAATATAATATTTCTCTCAAATTATTAGAAGGTCCTGACTGAAAAGAGTAAAACAGGTGATTTCCTCAGAGCAGAGAGAGACCAATCACTTCTCTTTTTATGTATTTTTTGTGACAAACACTTCCAACTGTGTAAAAACGGGATACCTTTTCCTCATTATCTTAATTTGAGCTGGCCTCCCAACATGCAATGTGGTTTTATGCCAGATGCTTTTTGGTCATTACTTAATAAACAAAGAAAAACATGAAGGAAGTACTGAAGAGTGTAAGAAGGATTTAGGTAACAATTTATCCAAGGTGTATTTCCAACAGTGACATCAATTATCTCAGCATGATCAATTATCTTGATCATGTTCTCTCACTCAGCTGTGCTTTAAGCTCACCACTGTGCTCAGGTGATGCAGGAGGCTTTGTGGTAAAAAGCAAGACTGAAATTGTCATTCTGAGAGCTTTTAGGCAAAAAACCACCTCCATAACAACAAAAGCCAGCACATTTTAGCAAATCTCTTTGTAGATAGTAAAAAACCCTTATAGTTGATTAGGAAAAAATGCAAATTTTGTTGGATGTATTTCTTATGTTTTCACCCAATCTATTAAATGCATTAACAGTGATCCACACCATTAACAACTGCACAAATAGCTCTATAATAAATTCCATTTTACAGAAGTCAAACAGACAAAAAACCATTCACATAGGGCAGAAAAGGACAGAATCTGTTGCTTAAATTGTTAACAGTTACCATATAGTGTGACGATGAAGATGGAGGAGAAATCATTTTCATTAGATAAATTTGGAGAGTTACTGAACTCCAGAGATGTATCTGTTTTCAAAAAAAATTGTTTAAAAATGAAAATATTGTTCATAATTACAATAATGTCTTTTCAAAGTTAAGTTGAGTTGCATAAATTGAAACTGGATAAATGCAAAGGCTTTGAGAACAGGTAACGAGCTTTCATTCAATAGCAATTAACTTAATGTAGTTCTAGCAATTTAGCCTGTAGCCTGCACTGAACTACAAAGTGAATTTGTCTAAACATGATTTAAATATTTTTGCATATTTTTCACTCTGAGTTTAAAGGGGAAAAGAGATGGGTTAAATTTTGTGCTTTCTTACATCAGGAGGTAATTTCAAAGTGCAGCACAAAGAGATTTGTGCAGACAATATGCTTTTTCAACCTTCAAAGCCAGTGATTTTCTGCTGGTTATTTTAATTATTAATGATCACCTATAATTTTAATGGGGTTGAAATTAAATATGGCACCGAACACACATTCCAATCAGTGCATGTAATTGGTTTGAAGTAACATTTTAGCCCAAGCAGGAATTTGAGGTATTTTTTCACACTACACACGAGCACAGATTTTCATAAAAACTGCAGGACAGACAAAAAGATTTTCTAAGTCCCAGATAACAGTGCCATTTTTTTTTGAGAATAGTTATGCTATGAACAAAAAAGCATAGATTACTGTAAAACACAGGTAACTACTGCAGGAATATATATAAAATTGAATATTTCCTCTTGCTATTATCTTCTTTGAGATAAGCAAACTCAGTTCCTTCATTTTTGCAAGCAAAACAGAAATAAAACTTCTGAGATTCAGTGTAATTATTCTCATTTATTTACTTGTATTTTCACCATTGAATACAAAAACTATAAAAGAAAAAAATAAACTTTTCAGAGAATTTTATTCAAGGAATATTTAAACAGTAATCCCCCTGTTTACCATATATAGGACAAAATCTTCACCCCGAAAATTGGGAGCCATTTCAAAGGCGGAGTCTTTTTAATATGAAACATTGCTTTTGTCACCAATTTATTCTCTCACCCATGACTAGACAAGTGACCTGGTTTTACTCGTTGCAAAGAGGAGAAAGCAGAATCAAAACCCATCTGTGGGAAGGGTTTGTGCATTCCCTGGGCAGCATGGGCCTGTGTGCTCAAAGTGTTCCTGCAGACTGGGAAGGGGCTTTTGCTGATGGAGCACTGTGATGCCACAGGAGCCAGAACACTCAGAAGGTGTAGGGCTGCTCGTGGTGCTGTCAAATGGGCTGGAAACAAACTTCACATGGAAGTTTGGGGTCACTAACAGGGACTGCAGCGTAGCTGACAGCTGCCTGTGACTGAATAAAGCATGCAGGACTAAGATCCATTCCAGCTAAGGCTCCAAACCTTCATGGACCTTGATGCATATCCAAAGTCTGAACAGATTCACAGATTCCTTTCAAACTTTGGGTATTTCCACACAGAAGGTTTGACCCATTTGTTTAAAGTTCCTCCTCATACTGCACTTCTGAGACACCAAAATAAAAACACACTCTATTCTTCTTGAGCTGATCAGACACAAAAAAACCATTTCCTCAAGGTCAAAAGCTTACCACCTTGTTAGTAACCACTCAGTCCACTGCCTGCAACCATTTGCTCTCAAGGTCTCTTACAAGCTACAGCTGAACTTGTAAATATGGTTTTCCTCAGACCTGAAAGCTTTGCACACCAGTAACTCTGCAGGAAGGAGCAGGTCAGAAGGTGTGGGGGATGGTGACCCTCGTCACAGCAACAGCACAGACCAGTCCTGCTGTCACACCTTCTCTGAGACACAGCAAAGCAACTGAAGACCTTTTCTTTCATGTTCTCTGTTCTAATCCCCAATTTAAGCAACCTTCCTCCCAAAACCTGCCATCATTTTTTACATTCTTTCCCCCTTTCCTACAAACTTTGCTTAAAAGTTGAGTTTCAGGCCAGTGGCACACTGAGCTCCAGCAGTGCTGCAGAAAACACCCAGAGAAGCAGCAATTCAGTTCTCCCACTGAAGTAAAAACCATGGCTTCGGTGACAGCAGCCAGCCAGGAATGTTTGTGACCAAAATCTATTAGCAGAATCAAGCTTTATTTTATGCAATGAGCTACCATACAGATTTCTAGCACTGGTCTGGAAAAACTCTTCGTTCTCAGTCAGAATCTAAATTTCTAAGTGTAAATATCAGTACAAACAGCTGGGCTGAGTCATTTTCCAGCCCCTCTTTTTGAGGTAACAAATGTAATATAACAGCAGGTGAACAAAAAGGGACATCACTCTCAAACCATAAGTTATTATGATGATGATGCAAAGTCATCATTAAAACCTGAGTTTCTGGCACTCACCTGTTAATGGTTGGTTTGAATGTGCCTCAACAGAACTGTTTCTCCTACAAGATATCAATGCAGGTGGCTAGTTACAATAAGATGGGCCAGTCAGAGCAGAAGACCTCAAGGACCTTGAATAAAAGGGGTTAATTTGTATGGAAAAAATGGTATAACTCACAATTCCTGTAAGTAGCTTGCATGTGGATGGTACTGCTTGTGTTTTCACTTTTTCATGGGGGCCCATAAAACAAAAAAATCACACAGTGCTTTCATTTGCAGTTACATTCTTTAACAGGACTTCTTAAAATAGAAATCTTACTGTGAACTGAGCATTTCAACCCTAAAACCATAGCAGTCTTTTCTCACCTCCTTATATGTTTGGCTTGCTCAGACATGGAGCTCCGCTCCAGCTCTAAAACTGCATCCTGGAATGCCAGAGTTTGGCCTCAAAACGTGGCCAAATCCAGGTGCAGATCATTAAACACAAATGTAGATTGTCCTCTGCTCTTTTTTTTCCGTGTAGCTCCCAGATGATGTGAATGCTTCCCCTCTCCCTCTGTGTATATGGGCTTTTTTAATTCCTGAATTCCAGTGTCTGAAAAGACATATAACAAGAGCAATCATCCTTATAATGATGGCAACTCTGACAGGCAGGATAGGAAGCTGTGGCCCTCAGTGCATCCCAAGGAGAGGGGCAGACCCATCACTGCTGCCATCCTCCGAGCAAAGACACACACCCATTAAAAAACACAGGCAGCTGCACTTTCAGAGAGATTTGTGCATTACTAAGCAACATGTTGTAATAAAGAAAAATATATTGTGTTACACCAAGGATTATGAAGTGCCTAAGAGAGCCATAAAACATGATTAACAGGATATTGCAGATTTATAGAGCTGTAATGACATAAATTTGCTGTTCATAGTTTAAATTAAACTGAACAGTTGTATGTGCTCTTCACATGCACTGTAGAGACAGGTGAGCTCTTTCAACACCAGCTTTTTCCTGAATGCAGCTTTTGCCTGCAATTAACATGAGGGCTCAGAAGAAATCTTTTGTATTTGTGTTTTGTGGAACCATCCTAACTGTACAGAGGTGAACAGCAAAAATTAATGAATCGGGTTGGTAAAGAACACCAATAATAAAAATATTTGGCAATAAAGTCCAGTAGTTTAACTTCTCTTTTCAAACTGATGAAGCTTCTTTAAGGAAAAAACAAAAATTGGGACTTGTTTGCAGCAAGACAGCACACGAGAAGCCAGGCTGTGAGTCAGGCGCGGTGCTGCGGTGTAGCAGCCAGGTGGGGCCCGGATCGCTCAGGCCCAGGATGGCCGAGACCACCCCAGAGAGGAAATCTCCTTGGAGAAAGCCTTCCAAGGGGCCAGCGGCATTCCCTCAGCTGCCGGGGTGCCTCTGCAGGGGGTGATTGCCTCAGCAGGCAGGCAGCTCTTAGTGAGTTCAGCTCTGAGTGATTTCCAGCTCTGCCCTGCTAGGCCACCCCAGGCCTGCTCGGGGAGGAGAGAGAGAGGGACCCGTGTGGCGATTCCGCAGGAGTAGCTTTATTGTGAAATACCCAGCGAAGGGAGCCAGGGACAGGAAATCCTGGTGTCTGGGGAAAATACAGGGGTTCTTATAGGGATACAGAGGTGGGTGTGAGGGGGTACAAGCCAATGGGTTCCAACAGATCTACATCAAATCCCCCAAAAAACTGTGGGTGTCTTTTCCCTCGCCCTCAGCTAAAAGTTGCTTTCTTATCNTAGGCCACCCCAGGCCTGCTCGGGGAGGAGAGAGAGAGGGGCCTGTGTGGCGATTCCGCAGGAGTAGCTTTATTGTGAAATACCCAGCGAAGGGAGCCAGGGACAGGAAATCCTGGTGTCTGGGGAAAATACAGGGGTTCTTATAGGGATACAGAGGTGGGTGTGAGGGGGTACAAGCCAATGGGTTCCAACAGATCTACATCAAATC
This sequence comes from Vireo altiloquus, assembly GCA_013396875.1. Taxonomy (NCBI): domain Eukaryota; kingdom Metazoa; phylum Chordata; class Aves; order Passeriformes; family Vireonidae; genus Vireo; species Vireo altiloquus. The sequence continues at coordinate 74,941 of VZRF01006394.1, forward strand.
CCCCAAAAAACTGTGGGTGTCTTTTCCCTCGCCCTCAGCTAAAAGTTGCTTTCTTATCTACGGGTTTGGTCAGAGAGATTGTGCAATCCTCCTTATCTCTCAGCAGGCCTCCCTCCAGGACAGGGCCGTGGTGGTGGGTCTGAGCACCACATCCTTCCCTGGGAGCATCCTTCCCTGGGAACATCCTTCCCTGGACAGGCCCAGCCCAGCCACTTTGTTTTTACAAAGAACTTTCCAGAGCAGGGTCCATTTGAGGGAGACAAGGGGAGGAGGGAAGGTGGAGGATTGACAGGCTGACCGAACAGGGTGTGAACACGACGATGCACTGCCTTATGAAGGGAAGCCTTCTCCCCGTGACAGCCTGGGGAGAGGTGACTCTGAGCCGTCCCACCAGCGGCTCGCTGGTTCAGGGCATACAGGCCCTCCGGTCGCCCCAGGCTGGGCCACCGCAACACACGCTGACTAATTTCACTTATTCACTTTTAATGAATTAATCTCAGTAATTTCGCTCGTGCAGGCAGCTGNTGAGGGAGACAAGGGGAGGAGGGAAGGTGGAGGATTGACAGTCTGACCGAACAGGGTGTGAACACGACGATGCACTGCCTTATGAAGGGAAGCCTTCTCCCCGTGACAGCCTGGGGAGAGGTGACTCTGAGCCGTCCCACCAGCGGCTCGCTGGTTCAGGGCATACAGGCCCTCCGGTCGCCCCAGGCTGGGCCACCGCAACACACGCTGACTAATTTCACTTATTCACTTTTAATGAATTAATCTCAGTAATTTCGCTCGTGCAGGCAGCTGCAGCACAGGAACCAGCTCTCCTGGTGAAAACTCAAAATATCTGCTGGGGGCCCCTGAGGAGCACACGGTGAATGCTGAACTCTCAATTGGCTTTGTACAGCCTCTTCATTACCAAGTCCTCACTTGATCTAAAGTTCCAAAGCCACTCTAATTACTCATAACATTTCTCTCTGAATTTGTGCATCAGAACGGAAAACAAAGATGTTACCTCATGATCTGCAGCATGTGCTAGCAAGAACATGTCATAATTTGAAAAACATAAGGAAAAGTATATTCAAAACTAAGATGCTTTTTTATTGCAACGGAGTGTATCCATCTAGCACAGATGTTCTTTCCTGCCTATCACCAAATCACCATGTTTCAAGTCCAGGGCTTTCCACAAATTTGGGTTATGAAGACACCAATTAAATTGTACTGACTCTAAATGGACCTGTGCCAATTCTCAGAGGGAAAGAATGTCCCTTGTCACCTCTTTATTTGTTACCACCATTTCTCAGTCACATGAAGACCATTTTAGTGCTTTTGGTTTAGTAAATACCTGTTTTGAGGCAGGGTTTGCACATGTTAAACATGTTTAAGATGAACTATTCAATTGAAATTAACCATTTGATTAGATTTAGTGTGAGAGGTTTTTAATTTTGTCAGGATTTGAGATGAACAGATTGGTTTGACTGAAAGAGCTTTTCATGCCTCTTAAACTACAGATAATTTAATTTATGAATGACACAAAGGGAAAGGAAGTACTAAAAGCTAGCTTTAATCTTTTTGTATGGTAAAAAAATTAATAAAAGATGATTGGTCAATAATTTTTCAGTATTTTTATTTTGCAAATTTTACAAGGATAAGTAAGCTCATCCAAGTAGTCTAATTTTTCAGAACCCCTTCCCTTCTAGCCAAATATTCAGGGTTTTCTGCACTTTCCACAATGAGCTTCTTCAGAATCTGAGCAAAGCCAGTGAATGTTCTTGCCAGAATNTTATATATATATAATTATATATAAAATTTATATTACAAATTTATAATTTTTAATAAATTTATAAATTATAAATTTATATTATAAATTTATACTTTTTAGTACCTTAAGTGGTTTTGCCTCACTAAAATTGACTGTCAGATCATTCCAAATGATCAAAAAGGAAAAAGACAGGCGGCCAAATTCTGAAGAAACAGAAGATGAAAATCAAGGATCTCCAAGATAAATCCCCAGTAATCCAGAAAACTGACATTGATTCAGTTTGAAATGATGTTATTTTTCAGAGATAGTACCAACAAAGCAAAACAGCATTTCACAGTCATGTGAAATGGGAATGGGGTAACTTCAAGCCAGAATCAGCTTGGATGGGAAAAGAACAATGGGCATTGCACCTACCAGGTAAGAAAAACAGCTTGGGAAGGCAACTTTGAGCAAAGAAACAAATAAAACCCAACCAAACAACCTATTCCCCCTAAATCCCCTGTTAGCAGGTTCTGAGAAGAAAGAGCAAATCACCTCAAATCTCTCATTCTGGAATTACCAGGAATGCCATATGAAAGGCTAGAAATGAACTTTGGCTACTCTAAATTTACAGTGAATTATTAGAATTGCCTCACTAGAATTATGCCAGTTATGTACATATATTAAGTGTTAATGAACATATTAAATAAAATGAGAAAAGTATTTAAAAATAAATCTAGCAAAGTTTTAGTCAAGTAGTCTAAATTGAGTTATTTGGTCATAGGAAAAATTTGAAGTTTTATGATTACCAGTATTAAAGTAAAAAGATCCTTATTTGGGATCTGTCAATTTTCAAAATGTTGTTTTTTGTTCAGCTCATCTTCAAAAACATTTTGGATCCTGTGATACAATCCAGAGAAACTTCTGTGGGGAAATTACGGATTTGGGTCAGGGAAAATAAAATAATTTGTGTGCAGCTTTGGAATTACAAGGTTGATTTTGAAATAAATCTCTTATCACTTCTATCTCTTATCTCTTCTGCTGTGACCCAAATGAAAGAAAATGCCAGTTCTGGGCTCACAGGGGATGAAAACCAAAGAACAGAAATTATGAGATTCCTAGTCCCTGTAGCTGAACAAATAGGGATGAATCTCAGGGAAAAGGTTCATAAGTTTTATGGAAATATGAAACAATATCTGCATGTATAATTAAAGCAAAAGATGTACAATGTTACAATCTAAAATCTTGGGAAAATGCTGAAAATCAGCCGACTGCGAAGCAGAATGGACCATATAAACAAACAGGTTGCAGAACAGTTTAGAGATTTATGTAATTCTCATTATCATTCATGTATCACAGGCAGCTAATAATAGTACCATGAGGCATGACTTTTTTATTAGCATAATTTTCTTCTTGATGCCACCATTATGGTTGTCTGATGTTGACAAATGACTGCTGCCCATATCTACATCTGTTCCCATCTCCCTTAGACAAATTATTTAATGTTTCTGTCCTACTTGAAAAAAAAACAAAAACAAAAACAAAAAAAACCCCAAACAATCCTTTTAATTTTGTTTCTGTTTAGTTACTTTGTTTTCTATATTCATTTATGCTATGTTTTCTTACCGTTACTGATAGTTGAATTACACTGTTGTATACTGACAATCAGGAAAAATTTCATAAATGTAACCTTTGATAAATATTAATTCTGCTCATTCCTAATCACTATGGACATATATTCTACTGTAGCTGTATTCTGGTTGGGATGTACTCTGGGTGTATTCTGAATTATAATTTCTGTGTGGGGAAAACAACCTGGAAACAATCTTCAGATGAAGCAATTAACCATAAAATGTTACATAGCTCAGAGTTCCGTGCAGTTGTTAAATTAATGCTGTTTATCTGCTCTACAGCAGAATTACAATAGCCAGAAACTGTGAAGATGGTGTTTAAAACACAGAGCTCTCATTATAGGTCAAAGAGGTTTTCTAAAAGTCTGGACCCTACAAAATGAATTTTAATACAACAAATCCTGTGGCATCCTGAGCCAGGATTTTGAACAATTTCCTCCAGTCTTTGAAGTGCTCCCTTGGTTTTCAGTAATGCCACCTACAACAGTTCTTTTCATTGGAGGCTTTTCAGCAGCGTATTAAAAAACCCCTAAGTCTCTAACACTCTCCTCTTTCTGAGGAAAATCCGTAATTTTTGGCAACAGATCATTAAAAATATATGATATAGCATAATACTTGCATATTCTCAGTATTTATGAAAAGCATTTCTAGTGAATTCATTAGCTGGCTTTTTAAGGATTCACTAATTTGTTATTACAGAAAGATTTTTAGCTAGTGAGCAAAAAACCTCATTCAAATATTAATAGCAGTGGCAAAAAATTATGTTGGAAATTTCTTTTTCTACTTTTACTTGTGAGAAGAAAGCAAACTCATGGAAAAAAAAGAAAGACAAGAAAATGAAAAATAGTTTACCCTTTGTCCTCCCAAATCAATAGGCTAATCAAAAGAATCTTAAATTACATGACATTGGAATGCCCTACAGAAATGAGCCACTCTCAGATCTATACCATTTTTACTAAAGACAAGATAACCTTAGATTGGGCATGTTGTGTACAAAATTGATTTGCTTCGTTTAAAGAAAATGTTCTTAGGTTAAATGGGTAAAAACCTATCACAAAATTGAAAGTAAACTATGATTTTGCCCTGTTAAAAAAATCTCTTAAGCACTGAAGTTAACAAACACAAGTTTGGTGTAACATTCTTAAAATATTTAACAATGTCATCATACTAAATAAAAAAACAAACAAAAAAACCAAAAAAAAACAAAAAAGAGAAAGTGTCTCGAATCTCAAAAAGAAGCTCCCCCTCTAAAAACAGGATTGGAAAACCATCAACAGTTTTGCTGTTCCATGGTAGGGAATAAGGCCTTAATGAATGCTGGGAATCTCCTCTGGAGCTGACATTTTTGCACCTCACTGCTGCCAGACAGTGTCAGGGCACAACCAAGCAGACAGTGTGTTTCTGGACTGTACAGCAAAAGAGTTACCTAAAGAATTTCAAACCATCTTGCACAGTTGAGAGTCACTGGTTATTGGCCCGGATCCAGTAGGTGTATGTGTATATATAAATATATATATATATCTATATTATTTTTATGTCAAAGCTCACGTCATGCCAATGCATTCTGCTCCGCCATGAATTTTCCAGGCTGTACAGATACTCAACTGGGCAATGCAGAGCTGTTTTCAGTCACTTAGACACGAGTCAAAAGCTATGTGAAGCAGGCACGGGGTTTTGTCAGGTAAATCCTGGTGCTGCAGGGTCAGGGTTCAGCTGCTCCAGCACGAGCCCCGAGTGTTGCCTTGGGGCTCAGAGACGTCTGTGTGCAGCTCACGGACACAACAAGACCGTGTCCTTTTCCAGAGGAGCTGAAGGCAGCCTAGCACCTCTCAAATGGCACTGGATGCTTCTGACAGGCAACTGCACCATGCCCAGAGCAGCAAAAAGGTTTTGCAGGCTAAGTATTGAAGCATCTCAAAGCAGTTTTGGTCCTGCTGCTGATGCAGATGCACTCAGAGCGGCAGGAGCAGGAATGGGATTAACAGTGATACACTTAACACACAAAACAGGGGCTAAATCAGCAGCAGACAAGAGCAGCAAGTTGAAGGCCCATGCGAAGTCAGACCTTGATATCCACTCACAAGTCCTTTTCCTGCTGTTTCACCAGAAAAAAGAGGTTTGCCATTGTATCAGCCCGACCTCGTAACTGCCCCTAGCAGAACGCAGCTCTCTTCAGGGCACTCATCAGAGAAACAGCCAAGAGAGCCAAACTCAGTGTATCCAGCTTTTCACACCTACCAGCATTTGCTGCTCAGGCCTGAGCAATAGCTGTGTTCTAAAACAAAGAGGAAATTCTGGAAGAAATCTCTACATTACAGTACTGGAGAGCAATGCACTTAGCAGGAACTAGGACACTCTAACAGCCTGGAATTGCTTCTAGCATGGAGCATTTGCATAAAATGAAACATTATTGCACCACAGAATGCACAATTGTTGAAGGCATTAAAAACCTGTCAGCACAATCAGTGTTTATCTAGCTTTTTCATTTTGTCCTCTGAAGGTTTCTTCGGAAGGTATACAAGCAAGCATGTTGCTATGCCAGAGACATGCTATAATAACCACAAATATTAATTTAGCATTATAAAACAGCAGTACAATTATTGTCATACTTTATGTTCATGATAATAATATTATGGTACAAATCCTAAAAAGTAATGTATATATATTGATATTTGATTAATGGCAATTTTTTCTCATTACTTAGTTTGAATTTATATACTTTTCATTAATTTCAATACGTCAAATTACTTTCCATGTTTTCTGACACCAGGAGCTACGATGAGAGCACAACATTTTTTGAAGAGATTAAAACACTGAAATATTTTAAAAATTATTTGTGTTTGTGTATGCATTCAGGAAGACTGGCAAAGCTGAAGACTAATACTTATCTCACCATCAAAATCAGTATCTCACCATAATTATCAATATCCCCCATCAATGGCAAAACCAAAACTGAGGTTCTAGGAGATGAGCAATGTGGAAGCCATAGTCACTTGGCTAAAAATAGATTTAGGTTGAACTTTGCAGGTTTTGTGAGGTCTAAAGACAGTAACATTTTTGTTTCAGTGTGATCTACCTTCCCCAGGCTCTAAGATTTGCGCATATTGTGTCTAACTTTAACTGCCTCAGAGAAAAAAAAAAAGAAATTGACTTTCAGCTTAAAAATCTCAGATCTAATAGACTATAGATTCTGGCATATCTGTCATGCTAAAAATGATAAAACTGGCTGCTCTGAGATCAGATCTCATTTTCCTGGAAACTCCGCCAGCTGTTATCTTAAAAGATACAAAAATTGAGATCTTAGCTGCCTTTTTGCCAAAGGACTCTGGTTACTCTGATGACTGCTCATCGTTCCATCCTCTTCAATTTTTAAAACTAAATGAAACATTTAACAAATTTAAAAAATCAAACAAACAAAAACCTGTGTGAGGAGGCTGGGGGACCCAGCGCTTTCTTCTCTTCTCTTCTCAGGAGCTTCATAAAGAGCTTAACAGACATTTCATGTGTCCCTGCAGGGAAATGGAAGGATCAAAGCAGGCAGGATTTTCAAGATTATGGAAACAAAGACCCACAGCATCCCACACAGGAGAAAGTGAGAGGATTTAAAAACGTGACTAGTTGAAAACGCCTTCTCACGTAAACACTGTGTTAAAGGAAGCTCAGAAGGAGAAAGTAAATAACTGAAAACATCAACAAGTAAAAAATAACTAACAATTAAAATTTTCTTCGCCAATTAGGTAAGTTCATGGGATCTAAAAGTGAACAGGCAAATGACAAAATGCATTGCTATTCTCTACAAAACTGGATCTCAAAGGCTCAGCATTTGTACATAAGGAAGAGCATTTCTCACTTCTATCTCCTATTGTCACCTTTGCCAAAACGGGGAATTATAAATAATGTATGATGTTATTCAATTTTTTGTTTAAAGCCCTGCAGACACAGAAAGCACAACCAAACCACATTCTTATTCCAAAATTATCACTCGATACCTTCCCCATAGCAACTAGCACCAGGATTTTAAATCACAAGCACCTGCATCCTAACAGAAACCCTCGAGCCAGTCAAGACAAGCTCCAAAAAAGTCTATGTTACTGTATGAAAAACAAAACACCAGCACCCACAAGGAAAGAAGAGAGCTTCAGGGAGATTCTCCAACAAAATTCTTTGTATAAATTACAGAGACTCTATAATTGCCCAGTGGTCCTGCTTCCTCCATTGAAGCAGGTGAATCCCTTCCTGTAGAAGCATTTCCTGGCCAGACACAGGATCTGGCTGGCTGTAACTCCTTGTCTGTGAAGCAGGGAGAGCTGGCACAAATAGGACAGATGAACGCTAAAAATTGCCTTCTGTTTTTTCCTATTGGACTCTCAAACAAATGTCACCTCTGGGAGATCTATCTGGATAAGTGGTTTATGACTATTTCTACCTTTCACACACCAGCTTGCGTCAACCTGCAATCAAAGTGCCAAGTGAAGAATTGACCAACACCATTGCTGCAATAAATAAGCATTTAGTTAAGTGTTTACATCTGAAGAAGTCACTTCCTAATGATGCTCAATGTCTACAGTTCAGTTTCTGGTTTCTCAGCACCTTTTATAAACCTGAAAACAGTTTCCCTCCTGTGCACGTCACGTGGAAATCTCCAGGCATTTTTTTTTTTCTCATTGCAGTTTAAATTTCTCTTGATCCTCTTATAAAGAAGATGGAAAAGTGGAAAATGCATCTTGTCAGACTTGCTTTATTGCATTCCTGTAAACAGGCCAAAGTCCCACTTACTTCTTAGAGAGACTAAACACTTGGTTGGTTGGCAAAGACCAAAACACAAACCGAAAGAAAAGCCTTAATGTATCACTTGGAACAGCAGGCAGCATTACAGCACATCAGAGAGAACCTGACTCTGTTCCACAAAATTAAAGGGCAAGAGAGACTTTGCTAAAGTTCTCACAATAAGCAAGTTTTTAAACTGGGAGAATTCCCCCCAGAATTTCACAATCTTCAGAGGCTCTGACACACCAAAAGAAAGAAAAGCAAGAAGAAAGTTTGTTTGGCAGTCTGATATTGTTAACAGATTGAGAACTTAGAGGTTAGAAAATCAGGACCATGCTAGCAGACAACAAGGATTTGCAGCTATGGATTCCATCTTGAAATTTTCATTTTTAAAAAGAATGGTAAACAGAATTTTCTTTTTATGTTTGCTTCTTTCTTAACTGCATTCACAACAAGGCCTGTCGAGGGAAGCTGTATCTTGAGGCATCAACAAATATTACCATTTTCTACTGGGCAGATGAGCTTCCACTGCACATCTTAGGGACAAATTCAGTTATTTCAGGTGTGAGGATTTTCTAAATTCTTGATATAGCAAGTAGAAAATTGGACTCCATTTTCATATACAAGAAATCTTTACAGGCCCTGCAGCTAAAATACATTTCTGACCCATAAACGGCATTGATTTGTTCTGGAACCATTCCAAACATCAGAAAGAAAATCCTCGCTGTTTACAAGTCACTTGCTGGGTAAATCCACAAGCTTGTTAAAGATGACTTTCAAAGCCCCCATTAAAACAGCCATCGAATACTGTAACCTTCCAATAACAATCAAATATTCTAGGCTATTATCTAAAGTAAAAAAAGGTGTTTTACAACTCCGATGCCAAATGAAATTGAGCATGATAATATTTTGAATTAAATGGTGGTATCTAAAATTATTGGTAATTCTCACAATTGAGAAGATGTACAAAGCATTCATAGAAATCAAAGTTACATGAAAAGGAAAAAATATCTAAAAAAAATTTCACATATGTGAAAGACTACGTATAAGGAGAATGACTACACTTATAAAAATGATCTCAGAAGCCCAAGCAGCTTCAGAATTCCAGCACTTCCGTAACACCTTTTATTCTGCCTCCCTTCTCTCCATGATAGATTAATAAGAACTTTAATAACAGCTTTTAGATGATAATACTAACTTCAGATGAAACCCATATTGCTTCAACTTTTTGAAAACTATGATGAATGGAGAGTATTCAAAGACAGGCATATTAGATACACTTCCACTCTATCTTGAATATTGCATATTTCATGCAATATTGTTTATGAAGATAATTAATTGGAAAATCCTCTGCGATTTCTGTGGTCAAGTGCTATGACTATTCATGCCTTTATGGCAATTTGTGAAATGAATTAGTTAATTTTCTTCCTGAAATGAGTCTAATAGATACAGGAAGACAAAAAGTTAAAGGAAATCTTAATACAGGTAGGTTCTTTTTCAAATACTAGGAGAGCCAGTTATGCCTGCAGATGAATCAATTTTTTTTTCTATTTTTATTCTATTTTTCTGCTTCTAAATTGATAACATGAATTCCATTAGACTAAGCTTTTCAAGTCCTGACTACTACAGTAGTCATGGACATGACTGAATGAGCACAGAAGTTTTACTTCTGTTTCAGAAGGACATTTCATAAACTGGCGGAACAAACCCTCCTAGGAATTGGCCTGAAGTTAAAGGAATGGCTTTTGCTGCCTTTAGTGGAATCCCAAGTTATAACTTTAGTTGCACGTGTTTGAACAATTTCTAAAACTGAATTCCAATCCTGAGGTTTGCACTAACATTTGCACCTCTTCAACAAATGCAAGCAGAAAGCTTGAAAGGTCAAGCCTGTAAGTTTTTATATGAAATTTTATTGAAAAGGACCTTAGGAAGAAAACACCAGCGAGATCTAGAACAGAAATTAATCAGCTGCTTCTACACAGCTGATGAAACAACTCTTGCTGCATTTGATCCAGTAAATCATTAAACTTCAGCTATATTGGGAGAGGGAATGTTACCCAAAAGAGCCCTCAACAGTCAATTGATGTAAATGCTTCTGGCCATAAATTATGGTAAAAACACCTACTGAGGCCTAGGGTCTTTATCACAGAACGGGCATGTGCCCAGACTGCATGCAATGAAAGATAATTATCAGTTCAATATTGCTACTGATTTTACTGAGAACAAAGTTGCACATCAGCACAAAAATACAGTTGTATGTACATTCAAGGAAAATATATCCAAGTTTCTTAATGTTTTTGGTTTTTTTTGGTGGTGGTGATAATGCACAGTTATGTACAGTTTATGTATGCGGTGAATCCACACAGATTAATCAACAGAAGCTTCTCCAGTTTAAGAAATGTTTAACCAAACAGGAATCCACACAGATGAACCAACAGAAGCTTTCCCAGTTTAAGAAATATTTAACCAAACAGGAACTTCAAGCACCCATCAAGACCATAAACAAAACATTTCTAGTTCCAAAGCTAGAGAGGGGTATGGACATCTAAATTCAGTGAGAGCTCACAATCACTTGAAATTATTCAATCTGGAATCTCTTGTACACCACCAGAGAATCACAGATATGCATAATAACCAGCACAAGCCAGAAATGCCAGGCCAGATGAGAAACTCTAACAATGGGCAGGGTGAGAAAGGTGAAAAAACCTCTGTTTCAGGGGGATTTAACTCCAAAAGCTACAGACTGAAACCAAGTAGTTATAAATAAAAACAAAAGGGAAATTCCCTAGGTTTTGGATAACTATTTTTCTATGTAACTGATACGTGTGTCCATTTGTTACTTTTATCCTTTATTCTGCTCCTGTAGGTGATATTACTAAGCCTGGTACAAGCACCCATGGGAATAGCATTTAAATCAATGTCCCCTCACCATATCTGTGCTTGACTTTCACTGTAAGCCCTTAAAGCTTGTTGAAAGCCCATAAGCTCTAAACAGCTGCCTTTACTAGCAGATACTTTTAGCACCTTAGTGTTTATTCCTCCACATCTAATGTGGTTTTCTTTCAAAATTCTACGTTTCCAGTATCTTTAATTTTACTCTTGCAGTCATACCTTGTTAATAGCTAGAATTTGGATGCACTTTCACCTTCAGCACCATGGCACAATAGGAGCTGCAGCTGTGGCAGCCAGTGCTGCTTTCTACAGTGCTGTGAGACTCAGCTGCAGAGAATCCTGGTTTTATTGGTGTGACTCATGGTCGCGTTTGACTAATGGTAAAACTGGGAATAATCCAAAGCGCATATGCGAGTTCCATTTGTTTTACACCCCTGCAAAGCCACTGACTCCAGCACCACAGTTACTCCTGATTTACACTGCTATAAATCAAACTGCAATCACAGTCTGGGGCTACCTTAGCGAGCCAAAACCTGGCATTTCCACGTAATTAATGTTCCAAATAGTTAATGTCCTACTTATTTTTCAGAATTCTTTGCATTGTAGTTTTCATCTCCCCTGGTTTAGCTGTGTAATTACTTTTCAGTGGTGGCAACAGAGAACATGCTTTCTCCCTGCCATCAAGGCAGCATTTGTTTTGTAAGTTAAAGTAATTACATGTGTCACTGAAACTGAGTGTAACCACCAGGGACAAAAAAAAAAGAAAAAAAAAAAGAGGGGGTAAGAAACAGGACAAATGGTGTTTCAGTTCAAGAAATGCAGTTTTAGTAACTTTTTTGTCCCTCCAAAAATGGCATCATAGGGGTAAAAATATCATATATCAAGTATCACATATCAAGTGAAACAAATACTGAAGGGAATTAAATGAACTGTTTCATAGTCATAATGACCGAACGAGTTTGAGAGTGGAGAGAGAAGAGGAAACAGGGTATTTTAACTACAACTAATTTCCATAGCCATTTATGTGCCAACCACTGAAATGACATTGTTGAGCCTCAAGATTCCCAGAGATGGCCAAGAATTGAACACCACACACTCAAAGCATTTTGGGGGAGAATATTTTAAAATGCTTTTTTAAAATAAATTCAAGTTAGTCTGTGCTAGATATTATCAGTGGGACTGAGGCAAACCACAGAGAAGCTTTAACTGAAAGCACATTTTCAATTATTTACTTCAGGCTCTGACAATAAACTGGTCAGGGCAACATGAAACTCATTATGAGCTAATTTATATTGCTCTGCTCTGTGCTGCTGCAGTTAGACTGATATAGCCACCCTCAGCTGAGAATTTGTACATTATACTGTATCTCCTAACAGGGAGTTTATGTTTTAGGATTACCAGTCTAATCCTATCAAATTCAATGCTGCCAATATGTAATCCTGATTAATGTTAGTGTTTTCTAAGAGTGGCACCAGATCAAAAGTAATCAGCAGAAGTCAAATGAAAAACCCCCTCCCTGGATTTTAAATCATCCGTGCTGAATATAAATTTCTGTATTAGCAAGAATTCTACTTCCACAAATGGAACACAGTTTGGTGAAAAAAATAAAAGGGCCATAAAAATGAAGCAAATTATTTTTTCTGCTGGAGCAAGAAACCAATAGTTTCCAGCCCGAGGACAAATCATCCGAACAGTAGAATGGGATGCAGTCATTACTGCTTTACTGCTTTTACAGTTAATGCATAAATGTAAGAACTAGACATTACAGAAGCCCTTATCTAGATATTCTGCTAAAAGCAATAATGGGATTTTAGCATTTAAAAAGGGAATCTAAACTCTTAAATACAAAATTGCAAGTTCCTGCTTAAGCCTTAGAGATACTTACATTAGTTAGTTGAGAAATGTGTCCTAAATATCTGCTGGCTAAAATTTTTCTTCTCTGTATTTTTTGTAAACTCTTAAATGCTGACATGGGCAAATAACTCAGTGCTTAAGATCAGTCAGGTTCTATCATCCTGTCATAGTGAACTGCTCTAGAATTCTGTAATTGCCCAAATGTATGCTTGAATTGCTCAAAACTTTCTCAGAATCACACGGTGTGGGGATAGGAAGGAAAGGTTAAAAAAAAAAGGCAAAAGCTGTTTGTTTCACACATCTGCTTTATAAAATAAACAAAAGTCAGAGTACCTTTAATCCATGCATATATATACCCCAGCACAGAAAAACAAACATCTCCAAGGGTAAGACTGAGTGTATCCTAAACATTCTCCATTTTCTGCCAGCTTCAATAGCAGGAGCGACAGAAGGTGAGTATGAACATTCATGACCCTTTTGCATCAGTAGGCTGAGCTCTCACCTTTGGAAGAGGACATTGTGGTTTGGTTCCCCTGGTAGCAATTTTTAAAATGTATTTTACATCAGGCAATCACTAAATAAAAGATACAATGAGTCAGGGAAGGGACAGAGTCCTGCAACTTCTCAGGGGATGGTTTTAAACATGAGGCTCTAAATTTAAACATGTGACTGTACATTTCCTTCCTTTCTGTCTCAAAGAGGGTTTTTTCCCCTTTTCAAAGGTGTACAGCCATAAAAGATGAAAACTGCAGTTCAATTGAGCTCCCACACTTCACAGAGAAGTTCCAAACACATTGCTTAAGAGAGTGACTTTTCTACAGTCCCTTCAAAGAACAAACTTGCTTTTAGGTGTCAGCTTCAGGTGACAGTGCAGGTCTCTGAAAATGTGGCTGGGAACAGATGCCATCCTGCTGTGTTTAGAGTGCATTTCAGAATGAAAGTACAAAATTGTGACGACTTCCTCAGTGGTTTTCTGGTCAGTACAAAGTCTGGGTTTTATTCCAGTTTCACTCTAAGAGGACAAACTTTCAAAGCTCTCCTTAAAAGCAAATATCTAACACCAAAACTCTACATGATGCTAGACAATGGTTTTAGGAAAGAATTCTGATTTTGGTGATGAAATAAAGGATTTTTAAATTAGGCCTATTATTTGGAAAATTCATGCTTTTCAGCCCCTCTCAAGACAAGCTTTTTTACACTGCAATATTTCATCTTCCAAACATTTAATCACACACCTGATTACTCTGCACGTTAGAAATACAAGGGTTGATCTTCAAAGCCCCCTTGATTTTAACAAGAACATTTATGTAGAGGTATGAATCATTTCAGTTTCTGAAGTAGGAAAACTACAGAACAGTTAAATTGATAGTGCTGGGCAATAATAGGAATAATCAAAAATATTTCTCAGGTGAATTTGAGATGGTCTTTAAAATCAGAAAACTGTTTTTGCTTGTAAAGGACTTCTGTCACAGACTGGTACAGAGATGTGCTTTTAAACAAACACACACAATAAAATTATACACAGAAAGAATTGCACACGCCCAGCAACTATTTGTGGAGACTATACTAAATCACGTCATTCTAGGCAAAAACAACTATCAGAAGTTGCAAACCTGCAGCCACATTTTCAGGTGAAACTGGTGTAGCTCAAGCCAAACAGGTATTAGATGGTGCCAGGGCACTGAGTGTCCTACACCTTCTTATTCTGTCTGGTTATATTCTTCATCTGTCTCTCCTTCAGCTGCTTCATTGACTCTGTTCTCTGGAGCTCAGTGGAGTGGTAATCAGTTCCCTAGGATGGCAGTGGGGATATTTAATTATGTAGGGGCAGAAGAGACCACCATGCTAAAAATTGCAAGTGTACACTCCTCATTTACATGCAGGCCTGCTGGAATGGGGAGAAGTATGTGCATGAAACCTTTAAATTTATAGTGCCTGTGCTTTTTTCCTCCACCAGTATGTTAAAGGCAGCAAACAAGCAATCATATAAATAGTTTATGATGAATTTTAATGTTGGTGTATGTAGCAGGATGAGTGTATCCATAATCAAAGGCATACTTTTGAGAGACACCTTTCACACGTGACATGAAAACAAGAATCTTAAAGTTTCACACAATAGGCAGTTTAAAGTTTTTAAGTCCTGAAAATGAAAAGCAGCTGCCAATTAAAAGGTTAAATTAAAATTATTGCAGCAGTATGAGAAAAACCCTAATGGAAACCATCAAAGAAACAAATCTATTTAAAGGACAAATCAAGCACAATCATATGAGTGCATCGGAGTTTCTGTGAGCTGATCAACAGATCATCTGTCTTAAATAAGGTCTTCTTGCTGCAGAAGAACACTTTATTTATTGTTATGGCTTATTAAGCGCTGTCATTGCTATTTCCAGACTGCAGACACCTCTCTCCTGAGAGCTGCGATGGGACCAGCTGGGAGAGTCATCTCAAAGCAAATAAAGCTCCATATGTTCAAAGGGCTACATGAATGAACCCTGGCTAATAACTCCTCACAGCACCATCCTCGATGTGCAACTTCATCACTGTGGGGTCACTGTAGAGCTCAGAGTTGGAAGTGAGGTAAAATGACACTGCCCACGGTGAGAAAAACGGTGCCAAGGATAAGGAATGGATAACCTTGGAACTGTTCCTCCCGAGTGTGATCACCAAACAGTGTTTTGGTTGGTTGGGAAAATGTATGCATTACTTTTCTCCACAGAATTTGTTGCACATTCTAGAAAATCAATGTTATTTCACTATTCCAAAGAAAGTTTAAGATTCTCATAGCTACTAATACAATTTTTAGTAGTTTTTTTCTACCCTGAAAACAAAAGCTTGTAGCTTTAACTTCTTTCACTTTCAATTTTATAAATGGAAATAAATACAGAATCTCCTCAACATAGAAGTGATTGAAATTTTTCTTAATTTATTTTCAAGAGCTAAGCAAGTATTACAGCATCAGCTTTTCTAATCAGCCTAAATCCTCCCTGTCTCATGGGAACAGCCCACAGATACTGATAAGGGCCAGCAAAGAAAGAAGGTGATCAGCATAGAATATACACCTCTTCATCACGAAAAAATGCATCACAGTTTAAAATCTCAAGGTCTTAATCAGCATGAAAAGAGTTTCTGAGGGAACAGATAAGAAAAATTGATACAGATTTTTCCCCTCAGTGAAAAAATATGATAAGGTTTATTGGCATAAGCAAAGAGAAAAAGAATATTGTTATTTGTGAAGGTGAGGGTTTATAAGGATTCACTGGGGAGGACTGCATGGCAGTGGGCATATATAAATTTGTTATAAAAAAAATAAGATGAACTAAAGTACCAAGACGGACTGAGGAACATGTGTCAAGGAGGTAAGTATTGCACTACAACAGCATTAGCAATAACCACCTTAAAATGCCCTCAAACAAACAAACAAACAATCCAAAACCACACAAAGAAAAGAAAAGCTTGTGAGTTTGTCCTAAAGAGGAGCTGATTCTGCCCTGAATCCCACATTGTATCCAGGGCTGATAAAACACGTGAACAGCAGCTCCACATAAGGCTGCTCCTGTTTGGTTCAAAGCCAGTTTTAGAACATTTTGCTTTTCCTCAGTGCTGGTGTCCTACAAGGATGGAAAATTCACGGGTGAGACCTTTCAAACTGCAAACCCTCGGTCTCACTGAGAAGTGACAGTAACCCAGGGTGTGAGAACAAAGGAAAAAGACCCCACCAGATCCTCCCAAAGAGTGGGGCTTCATCATTAGGGGCTGTAATAAAGCAGGGACCCACAGCAGCCCAACAAGGCTGCTCCCTGCTCACATCTCCCCACGGCTCCACTTGCCCCCACCAAAGTTCTTGGGAATTTATACATTGGACACTACAAACATCCACAGAAGGGAAAGAACTTGAGGTTCAGGTATGATGAACAACAAAGCTTCTATTCATATATGTGACAGAAAATCAGGCTATGTTTATTTAGTTCCTCATGGTGACTTTTAATGCTGCTTTAATGAGTTTAAAATGTATTCCAACAGCCTTATTCGAACCTGGCTTTCTGTTTATGGATAAAATACAGAAAAATTGCAACAGGAAATACCTGTAACTTGTTCAAACCTTAGCCCAAAAGCATCCCAAATTTTAAATTATTTCTTGGATTATCACTCAAGAATCATTGCTTTCTTCTGGGGAGCATTCCTAGGCTTTTTGTAGGGTACATTGTGTGATTTGCAGGACAAGACTATATTATTTAGTTTATGAATAATACTTAAACTACCTATTTTAATTACAACTTATTTTGTCAGTTTAATCTTATCACTAGGACCATTCACTTCTCTCTCCTGTCCTTTTCTTTTTAAACAGTAGACTTTAACTAATTTTTTCACAGTAAGATATTATACACTGCACATAACAATTTAAATCATTCTCTAGCTGCCCAGCAAAGTCTGCAATCATGCAAAGTTCTAGATATGATCTTTGATGTAAAAAAGTCTGCAGAACTAAATTTAAATGTGTGAATTAATATTTCTGTGCACTATTCAAAATAAGCTTTTGTGACATAACTAATATTTTTGAAAATTTGCTTTTGCAAGCTAATGAAAATATTGAGGATTTTTTTTCAAACTCGGCCAATTCATTTGAGTTTCCCTGTATTGTGAAGATAAGGTTTTGGGAATTGTGAAACTTCACTGTAGGAGGGGTAACTCTATCTATCATCTCAGACTATTTGCTTTCTCTAAAAAATGCCTTTGGTTCATCCATTTTCAGGTTAAAAAAGGTAATTGAGGGTAGGCAGGAAGCCTGATTGTGCTTTAAAAAAACCACCCTTTTAAACAAAACACAAAAAAAGAGGTACCTTCATATTTTAATGCAGCAGACTGAAAATGAATATTTAAATTCCACATTAGTTGTCTCTTTTAATATTAGACTGTGTACTATGGGAGACAAAAATATATAAAGATGTCCTGGGACTTCAGTCTCAAACTGTGCTCTCAATACTTGATAGCAATGTCTCTTAAGAAATTAATTGAAAAAGTTAAAGTGAGTTAATATTAAAGATTTCCAGTACCAATGGTACAATGAGAAATGCATAACAGCAACTACAAAATATATTTTCTGAATCAACACCACTAATTTTTTCTGCTTCTTCAAGAAAAACTTACATCTTTCCAATCCCGCAGTTTAAAAACAAGGAATAACTGCTACATCAGGTAAGAAGAGCCCTCTTTATTTCAAATTCTATTTTTTTATCCTTGATCAGAATATTAGCCCATGCTGATATTTTACTTTCTGTTAGGATGTGATTATTGGTCAGCGTAACCTTGTGTCTCACAGTTGTGTACATTAGAATGGGGACAGGCATTGATCACCCTTCACCTGAAGGGGGGAATGGCCTCAATAATTGCCCTTTCCCCTTTTATTCCTAAGGAAGGCACAGAGTGAAGCTATCAGAACATGACCTGTGCATCTTAAGCATATGTCACAAACCAGAACAAGAAAATCAAAGTTCATATCAACCAAAATTAGAATGCCCAAGCGCTCAAAGCAGCTTTAGGCCCTTCCCAGCCTGTGCTGACATTCTTCCATTTTCCCACCCATGTCCAGGTTAAAGAGAACAAGACCCTAGCAGTTCAGTTTTGCACCCCAGTGTCTGTCAGCAGCTTCCTTCCCAGTCATACTGCAGGAGTCTCATACACAGCCAGTGTGCACTAAGGAATCCACTTGTCTGTGGGAATGCACAGAAATGGATAATTCTATAAATCCCATTTTCCCAAGCAGAATATCATTTCACAGACTATTAAACCTCTTAACACAGTGATGTTGTGACATCAGTGAGTCCATACTGCAATGGAGCTTCTGATTATTGTTGTTGCTTTATAGAAAAAAATAACACGCAATGCTGCTAAACTGATATTTTTGTATTTTTTAATTTAAGTACCATTAGGCTGAGGGCATGTAGAAGACATTAATCTTATTTTCATGGCTGAATAAATCTCATGAAAAGGTTTTGTAATGAAAACATTAACACCAAATTTAGCTATCACACTGTTATGAAAACTGTTATCCTCCTTTTTATTGTGATAGTTCCTACAGTGTTTTAGGCTTTTCTTACTGAAAGGAGGAGACAAAAACCCTCACAGAATTATTTGGGTTGTTCCCACCCTATGTCTGTGAAGTTGATAAATCTCATCCAAGTGTGTTGCCCTTCACTTGTCACTACTGAATTTCGTATCAATTTTTCAGATAGATTTGGGGACTTGTTTGTTTGAATTGTTGTTGTTGTTGGGGTTTGTTTGTTTGGTTTAAGATCATTCAAGTATCCATCAGAGGATAAAATATCTTCTAATCAAATGAAGAAGGTTTATGAGGCTCATTAGGACAATATATGTTACCCTGTTTTTAAGCCAGGTACTGTCAAAAAATCCGTATTAATTTAGTCATAATGAACAATGTAAGCCACTCTGAGAAAATATCACATTTGAAAGAAAAAAAAGCTAGGAAGCTGGCTTAAAAGGAAAATAATAGTATACATCAAATATTCACTGGGCCCCTAATTAGTATTAATTTCTGTTTTCTTCTAAGTGACAAAGGAACATGGCAAATGGAAAAAAAAAAGTTACAGAACCAGCTATATTTAAAATATATATGTCACTTAGCTCATCAAACTCATTACTTTTTTTTTTTTTTCTCAGGCTATAAACAGCATGCCAAGGAAACTAGTTTCTGTGTGTGGTCATTTCTATGCATTAATATATTTTATAATTTTCTGAGGAACCATTTCAGTCCAATGCAAAAAATGCTGGAGGCTACAGTAGACTATTTGATTTTTGCCAACTGAATGGCTTTACTATGTGATTCCAATAACTGACAGTTTTATCAAACAGCAGAACTTTTCCATTTACTAAATTCTGCTTATTTCATTAATTTAGGACATGCTCTAGACTACCTCTCAGTGTTTCATTTTGTCCTTACCCCACCATCATCCAACAGGAAACAGCAAATCAAACTTACTTCACTATTCACTAAGTGTGCAGCCAAGTAAATCCATTAATTACTTCATGGAGGCATTTCAGGTGGTTCACATTTCATTTAAATCAGGCTACAAAGAGTAATTTTACCAAGATTTATTCAGAAGCGAAGTCCTAACTCATGTTACCCTCTATCAACCCTTTGCATCCTGTGCAGCCTCTTCTCCTCAATACTACAGCAGTTTTCTCAGGGATAAAGACAACACCAAAAAGAAGAATGCAGCTCAGAAGTATGACAGAAATCACTGCTAAAATGTACTGGCAGTTTGCACACAATCAGAAAGTCACCATTTGAAGAAATCTGATCATGTTTTGGCATGACAGGATTAATTTAGGTTTTCAGTATGTCACTGCTTCAATCAATTGCAAGTGTCTGTTGCCCCAAATTCAGTTGGTGTCAGAGCTGTCCAGTGAAGAATTGGGACAAATTTTAGGGTAACATTTACCCCAGTAACGCAATCCTTGTGCTTGTGTACCTTGCCTATATTCTTGGCCTCAAGCCATGTTTATATCCCTGGATGTTGGATCACGTGGTGCTCACATACCATGTTCCACACCTAGGTGAACAGTGACATGAAGCATTGACAAGTCAGGTTGCTGCAGTTCTTTCAAGGAAAGTCATATTGCTGGCACAAAATAAACCCATGAGGGGTTCAGAATGTATTTATTAGCAAAAGGAGTACAGGAGCTGTAGCCTTGCTAGGAATACTTTCCATATCTAGTGCATCTGCAACATACCAAGCTGCTCGATTTCTTTTGCCTTTGTTTGGATTCCTGTGTCTGCAGAAATGTGAGCACGGAAAATTTAAGTCTGATAAGAATAAATGAGTTGTAGGTGTGTTCATATCTGCTTCACAGGAAAGCTATATACAAACGGTGGGAAAAAAGAAAACAAAATCAAAGGCTATATGTCCATTCATTTAAAATATTTAGCTAATGATTATTAGTTACTAGGTGCAAGGTGAAGTACAGATCATGACATCATTACCGACAGAGATTTGATTTTTTAATCAAAACAGAGTTGAGAATTACACACATTAATAGTTAAGTACAGATTTGACAAAGGAATTATATGTGTAACTATGAATATAAACGGGAAATTAAAGGGTGAGGCCATCCCTGAGTACAGCTCTGTAGTGGATGTGATGGTCCTTGGTTGGGATAGTTTTCAGTCCTCTGTACAAAAGTCCACCTGGCCAGGAGGAGAGGTTCCTAAGAGGGAAAGGAGGAACACAAGAGCGTGTAAACAAAAAAATAGAGATCCTAGAATATATACATATATATCATATATATAAATATGTGTGTGTGTGTGCACACACACCCACATCAAAGCACTTCCCTCCTTGTCTGCCACATAACAAACTATTGTCCTGTGTGCTGCTAGCCTCCATCCCTGCTCCTGACTCCTGTTTTCATTAACTCACAGCAGCTTGCACTCTCCTCACTCAAGCTTAAGCCTGTGTAACACATGCCATTGGGTGGAAGAGAAATCTTTACCAGTGATTCTAGGAGCAGTTACTACTTTGAAAGACTTTGACAGGTCTTGTCACATTAAAGGCAAAGGGGTTATCCCTGGAACCAGTATGAAAATCATTCAAAGCAGAAGAAATCTCAGGCTGGCTCCCAAATGGTCTGGAGCAAGCACAAAGACAGCCAGTCTTAATTGGAAAAAAGGTTACCCACACAGGTTTGGACAATGCCTCTCTCTTCAGAGGGGGAAAAAGCTCGCCTGTAAAACTATCTATTATACAAGTCCGGGATGGTAGAAATTCAAGAATATTTCCAGAGACTTCGTCCAGTCTGGCTTTGATTTAGCCAATCTCCTCAGAGACCTGCAAGGCCAACCACACAAGCTAAAAAAATGACTAAATTGCTTAAACCTCACACAAGGCTGACACTCTCCATCAGCATCTATTTTGTCCAGTTAACTAACAGTCTCAATTTTTGCTGTCAGAACTGAGGGGATCACATCTGATTATGTTTAATTCTATTTCAACCTCTAAAATGCTACAAAATTTCAGGCTTTCATAAAGTACATTTGAATTTTCACTGCGTTGTGGCACAGTTCAGAACATGTACACATATACACAGCCTAGGACATAATGAGAGGACCTCGTTCAGCAACACTCAACATTTCATAGTCTTACATAATTTTTACTGAAGTTCACAAATACGGGAGATGAAATAAATACTTACCCATTTCACACATTAGTTACTGCTGAAAATGCTGAAAATTTATGACTTCTTGAAAACTACTGACTTGTAGATTATAACAGCAGCTGAAAATACTATTCTGGATATTTCAAACTCAGGGTATTTGCTTATTAGAATGATTGGTGGCTAAGGAATTCCTTTTTTAAAATGTGATACAGTCACTCCTGTCATTTCATCATTCCACGTGGATTCTTTCCACACAATAAAAAGTGGGCTTGCAATTTTCACAAAATTGATTTAGTTGAGATTAATAAAATTACCGTGGGTAGGCAGAGGGAGTCCTTTATTTTTTCAGTCTTTCAGAGCCAAACAACAATCTGAGTGTCTAAGGAGGTTGCACCTGAATTAATTACTGGCTGAAATGACAGAGAAAGCTCCTTTCCTACCAGCTAAAATTACACAGACTGTCAGACCTTTCTCTCTATTAATTTCTCATTAATCCTCAGGTGCATAAATCCCTGAATTATGAGACTGATATGCTGCATTAGTAAAAAAGTATTGTAGAGATTGAAGAAAATTTTCATTTGCAACACACACAAACAAGTAACCAGAAAAGACCGAAAGAATCCCAAGTGTACAAATAATTTACAATAATGATCTGTATACGAGAAATTCTTAATGTCTGCACAGCAGCCAAGATGTCTCACAAACAGATCACAAACAGTCCTCAAAGAAAAATCAGGGCAAATTAAAAGAGACTCCCCAAATAATTCTGTTGGTGGCTTACAGAGGTCAGCTCAGAACAAAATTCTCCATGCAAAATCAGTTAAATAAAACACTTGCTTTCAGAAATCCATTTTTAGGAAGTCTTTAAATGTGACAATCCTTGACCCTAAGTCCTCACATTAACTTCTACCTGTGGTTCCAATCAACTCAGTTTCTCAGCACATTCTGGTTGACTTTCTAGGGAATTTCAAACTGTGAATGTCAAAACCATGGATGCAGCATCCAGAAGCCATGGACCTCATCTTCCAGATCTATTTTATGCTGGTACACACAAAGTGCAAAAAGACATTACCAGGTGAAGATGCCACCTCTGCATCCTCCCCCTGTGCTTTATGCATTCCCCACCCACTCTGCTTGCCTTCTTTCTCAGGGCTGCTAGAGACCAATCTTAACCTGCCACCAGCCCAGGGAACCTGTCGGAATTCCCTGTGCTCTGCAGGCTGTGCTCACTCATTCACAAGCTCCCCTTTCCTCCCAGAGAATTGGAGAGAGATCTCTGAAACTGAGCTAAGTGATCACAACACAGTGGATCATAAGCCAGCACCAGAACCGTCATGGCTCATTTCCACAGCTTTCAACTAGAGATTCACACATTGCTCAGTTTTTCAATAGATTTTGGAATACCTTGGAAAAACCTAGAGTGTCACAAGCTGAAACGTTAACAGTGCATGGAAGAGACACAGCCTCACAAATTTGCTGCAAGCAAGCAGCATTATCTATAATTTTCCTCACCAAAATGAAATCTTAAATAACCCCATGACCAGTCAACTTTAACACTGACTGACAAAGGGGCACAAATGAGAAGAATACACTCCGGGAAGCATGTAAGAGAACTCAGAAAAGATCATAATCATTAGCTATCCAGATGGTGCACTTACTGCAGATTAGTTTTGAATCATGAATTTAGCACTACATAAAATTTTTGACAATCTGCATTTTCAACAAGAGTGAGTCTTTTACAGATGACTCCAATATTAACCACCAGAAAAAATGTGGATAAAGATATATTCTTTTGAGCTGGTTCAATTTTTTTCTGGTGAACCTCTGCTTCTACGAACCTGCAGTTTAATCTTTGTTTTCAGGTTGTCCTGCTTGCAGGAATGATGGTCTGTTTACAGAGCTGGTGTGCTGGTGGCGATTTGTGCAAACAGGAAAATTTGCTGAATTTTTCTCTGTAGCTCTTCCCAGCTCTTCAGAGCACACAGCTGTGTGATAGCCACAGATATCACAAGCAATCAAGACAGGTGAACAAAAATGAACCACCTGTGGTCAGACAGGCTTCAGAGAGCTTGTACCAATATCATTGTCCACAGTTAGCCAAAATGACAGAATTTTGAGTTTTTAAATAGAATATATTGTGACAGAACTCACAGAAGGCAGGTGTTGAAATGGAAGAGAAAGCTACTAGAAAATGGGGATAGATTCACCCTTGACAAAATCAGTCTATAAGAAGAAAAAAAGTAATAAATCTATTTTTAAGCTGTTAAAATACTGAATATATTACTCAAAATCCTCTAAAGGATTCCAGAGATAACAGTCCAAGAAAGAAGTTCAGTCCTATATAGAATTTTCTACAGCCACATTTGGTTTTATGCCCATTTGAGTCCTTTTTTCTAGAATCATGTACAGCTAAATCTCACAATTATTTTAATGTTCCATCTGTTTAGGCTCAATAACTATTCTGCCTGATTATGCTGACACACAGATAGTGCAGCCAGCAAAATCTTGAGACTCATCATAAAACACTACTATTTTTCATGAATAAAATAGCAGCAAACTGAATGATGATGAACACAGGTTTGCTTTAGAGTGAAAAAGAATCTTGCACAGTGATAGATATCCAAGATATTTTCTCATTGTTTCCTGGTCAGATATCTGTCTTTATACTACTAATTTCAATCCCAAATATATAAAAACTATTCAAATTTCACCTCTAAAAAAACCCCTTTTCTTTAAGAGAAGTCTACTGGAAACTTTCCCATTCCCAGCTTCATGCATGGTTCTCTGTTTGGAGTGTACTTGTTACAATGCAAAATATTCTATTTTCAGCAAGACATTCTGCAGGTCCTGCCTTGCTCCTGCTGATGCCTTAAATGGCTACCTAGAAACAGAGACTAGACAGGAATAAAGGAATAAAGGAGGTATTTATTTGAAAGGCCTTCAGAGGTCACACTCTGGGCTCCAGAGGCTCCTGCCTCAGTGCATCCCAAAATGGACAATGACAGCTCCTGAGTTCTTCACACTTTGATATCAGCATCAATTCACCAAACAGAACCCAGCCAAGGATGGAATTTCCCCAAGCTTGCCCCCCTCTCCCCAAGATGAAGGTTTGCAGTTGTTGGGCCCAGGAGGGTCTGGGTGTCCTTGGAGAGCGAGCTGGAGAGGCTTTGTTATGTCAGTGTGAGCATGAGAGAACAGCACTGAACGAGCTCCAGGGAACTGCAGAGTTACACTGGGCACTGCAGGATTGGAAAAATATAAAAGTTAAGACCTAAGACATCACCGCCTCTGGCTTGAAAACTGAAAAGAAAACAGGAGTGTCCACCATTATCCACTGTATGGGGAACAGCATCTGAGTGATTGTGAAACAGCACTCACAGAGAATTGTACAGAGATGTGGCAACAGAAAGCACTGAAAACCCTTTTAACCTTACTCAGCATAGATAGCAGAGATTGGTTGGGGCATCTTTTTAAACTTTTCATTTTGTTAGTGAAAAGTAGTACAAAATTTTGTCTATATCTTCAGTAGACATTGATGCCTTAGGTTTTAACTTTTACATTTTTCCAACCCTGCAGTGCCCAGTGTAACTCTGCAGTTCCCTGGAGCTTGTTCAGTGCTGTTCTCTCATGCTCACACTGACATAACAAAGCCTCTCCAGCTTGCTCTCCAAGGACACCCAGACCCTCCTGGGCCCAACAACTGCAAACCTTCATCTTGGGGAGAGGAGGGCAAGCTTGGAGAAATTCCATCCTTGCCTGGCTTCTGCTTGGGGAATTGATGCTGATATCAAAGTGTGAAGAACTCGTGAGCTGTCATTGTCCATTTTGGGATGCACTGAGGCAGGAGCCTCTGGAGCCCAGAGTGTACCTCTGAAGGCCTTTCAAATAAATCCCTCCTTTATTCCTTTATTCCTGTCTGGTCTCTGTTTCTAGGTAGCCATTTAAGGCATCAACATATCTCCATAACATATTTTCCTTGTGGGACCAGGGTGTTTACTAAAAAAAAAAAGGTCTTGTTTAGTACCTGAAAATATTTGCCTATCTTAAATATTTTCAGTTATCCAAATGAATAAAATAATCTGGAAATTCTCTGCTAAATGTAATGCCTGGGCTTTTTTTTTTTTCCCTAAAAATGTAACCAGCCCTTTACTTAGCTTATATGAAGAATATCCCCTGATTCAGTTGCCCAGTTTTGCATCACAGGTAACTGATGTGATGGCTGAGGAAAATGATAACAGGTGTATTTTATACTGATGTTTGTCCAAACTGCCTTGTGAATTAATGAATACATTTATAGAAACCAGGAGTAATATACTGAATGCTCCAGATTAAGAAAAAATTATTAAAATATTCACTGTACAATGAATAATTTAAAGGAGGATTATCTTAGAGATTCTTTGATATCCTCATTTCTAGGTCACAGATGCTCTTTGTTTATTAAGATGTTGTCATTTTCTTCTCAGGAATATCCTAGAATTTTAAAATCACAAGGAAAATAAAGAATTTACAGTACATAAAAATCCAATAAAAATATTTCCAGTTCCATACAAGTTCTACATAGAAACTATTCTAGAAATTAGTATTTTTCAGCATTAGTTATTTATTCTTATTTTCAAAGGAGAAAAAAAACCCAAGCCCCACTCCTTTTTTGCTCCTAATAATTTGAAGAACATTTCTCTATCAGAGATCTATGAACCAGAATTAAGTACAGTACATCCTTCTTTCAGGATCTAATGCCCTGAAAGTTGCCTTTCTGAAATCCTGAAATATTAAATAAGGCCAAAAGAACCCTGAAAATATTAAACGGGGAAATTACAGCCTTGGTTTTCAGATATTAAAAGCAAATACACCTTTCTCATTTTTTCCCTTGCAGTTAACTGCCACTTTTCACATCAATATCCTTTCATTTGCCTTGCTCACTTCCTCCCGAGGCATTCAGTCGAAGTCATCTGTGGCACATCAACTGATTTCAGCTTAGCTACAAAATGGGTGTACCTGTCAGGAATATAACTGCTTTGAATATTACACAATTGGAAACTACCAGAAAAATGAAATTTTTGCAGTCTCTTTTCGGAATACAATGACTGAACATGTCTGAAGACAGATTAGAAAAGGGATGACATTAAATTGCTGCCTAAGATACAAGGGTTGAAGACTCAGCAACACAGGAATTTTGTTCCAGTTTTAAATTTCAAAGCCAACTAGCTAAAATCCCCATCACCTGCTGATTTGCCCAAATCATAATTCCCCTTCTGTCCTGACTAGGCTCCAAAATACTCTTGTTTTTCTTCTTTATCCTGACAAAGAGTCTCTCTCACCCCACCTTCAACACAATCTTCTGTGCATCTCCTATTCCTGTTCTATTTTTTAGTATGAGTTCAATTGTAAAGCATTCATTCTCAATTTAATCCTTTACTCCTCACATCTTACTTCTCTTTCATTGCTTTTTAGCCTTCAAATCAATTTTTCCAATTGCCCTCTCCTTCCTGGACCACATCCTTTGAAGGTTCCCAAGGTCAACAGATTCTCTAAAGTTTCCCTTCACACAGTGTAGCTGTAGTAACTTGATGTTAACAAAATCTTTATGACTCCATGGTTCTCCTTTAAGAACTGCACTGAGAGTGCTTCACAAATAATGATACTTTCGTATTTTGCATTTCACATAAAATATTTTCCACCACAGCAAACGCTGTAGATCACAAATGCATTTCAACAACTGGCTCATGAAACTAAAATGCAAGAAGAGAAAGTACTTTTTTCTCCCTTCATGTTTGTTAATGTTTGCTTTTATTAAAAAATAGAAGCTTATTCAAACCACATCTACAAACAAAATTATAAAAACCCCAACTGATTAGGTACAACCACCCTGAGCTTTATGCTGTGTTAGAAACAAAAGTTTTTAAGATACAATATCAACTCACATTTCCTCTAAAAATGTATATTTTTAATAGCAAAATATCTTCAAAATACAAATACTACTTTTGAAGTAAAAATTAATACTAATTTTGAGTAAAATCCAAACACAAAGTAGCCAAATCCCTTTGAAATACATCTTCCTCAGGCTGCTGCAGGTACCTTTTTAGGAATGACATTCATTGTCATCAAACTTGTATACTCCATTGCAAAGGTATGCTTATTTCACTTCTGCTTTTTTTTTTTTTTTTATTTAGGTCTCGTTGTACTTGAGTTGCATTTAGGGTACACGAGTCACAAAGAAAACTTCTTTAAATATATTCCTGTGAGATCTGAACAATCCCTAGGTTTTGGGCCTTGGAGTCAGAGTTCACCACCTGAAGAAAACTGATTCCTTAAAAGACCAGAAGATACAACCCCTAAGATGAGCAGTAGAAGCAGCATCAAGAAGTTGATCTAATTAGCCACAAAAAGCAGGCAGGTTGGGAAAGATAAGGTGAATCAGTGCTGGCTGTATGCAAATTGATCTGAGGCATACTAATTTTAAAATAAAGATGTGATGGAAGTCCTTTCTCTGGCAATGACCACAAAAAGTTCCATCTAAGCCAGTACTGCAGATAACAGAGATAAGGTCTTATGATCTGTGCAGCATCAAGGATTTTTCTTACAGGAACAAGGATTTTCTGATTAAAAGGAGGATTTTTTCCTCATTACCTCCGTAATCCCTAGTGTTTTTCCAATACTAATAGGTCTTGCTTTTCCTTGCAAGAGAGAAATGAATTTTCTTTGAATAAAAAATAAATTATCAATCTAATGATTCTGATCGTATTCTGGCATCCTACATTTACGTGTTTTCCCACGCCATGATGTTAAAGGCAGCAATTTTTTTCAACAACTTAATGACATTGTTGACACCTTGCCATAGAAATACCACTAAGCACTTTTGTCCTTCAGTTTTTATCAGTTGATTCCCCTTCACTTGGTCTTTTCACCATTTCAAAACATTAATCAATGTAAGCTGGAGAAAGACACATCTTTACCTTGGTTTCTTGCACCTTGTTAAATCATAGTGAAAAACACTCTGGATACTGCAAGTAGGAAAGAAAACTCTCTTGTCCTATATATTATTAGGGTTCATTGCCTAAGAGGACCAACTCCCTTCAGAGGATCTTTCTCACAAGGCAGAAACCCCTGAGCACCCCTCAGTGCGTGGGGGCTGCGTGTCCCCGAGGGGTCGGTCAGAGGGAGCATCCCTCGCCTGCCCAGCTGCCTTCCTGCCCTGAAGCTGATCTGGAATCCATGTCGTGGCTTCATCCTGGGATTCCAAACCAGCACCTCCCATTTGTGAAGCGCAGCTCTGAATTTCTGGCTGCTTTGAAGGCTTTTCTTAATTCCAGCCTGACTCAGAGCTTCCTGGGGTAGGGACTGCAATGTTTAATCAGCTGTCAAGCTCTGTCAGGAACAGAGGCACAGCACTTCCAACTCTCTGCATCTTTGTTAAATCAGCTTCAGCTTTTCAGCTGCTGCCTTCAAACTGGATGCTGCTCAATACAGCCCTTAGAGCAGCTATCCCCTCACAAATCTTTTGTTTAATTAGGCTAGCAACTGCTGTGGCAGAAGAAGAAAGAGAGCAGGCTAACGTATTTTGTGACATAAATGAATTGTTCCAGAGTGGTAAAGCCCAAAGGAAAATTGAGAAGTTAAGAGAGTTCAGAGCAGCCAACTTCAAGGTGACTGTACAACCCTATATTGTTTTGTCATTTTCTGTGTAAAATATTAAGAAAATTGTGGTTGAGTATTTCAACACAAGCAGAAAAAGTGAAATTTACCCTTCTGGTTGTAACCATATTGTTCATTACTAGAGAATCATGTCCTACCCCTGACAAAAATTGCCATAACCATTTCTAACCATAAAATTATTTATTTTCTCAGATTTACCCCAATATTCGCAACATTCCATCTCCCTCACTAATTCTAGAGCTTCACAAAGCTTGTTTCCCCAAACCAAGCCAGTTCATCTGCCTCCCTGTTTTGCTGTCTTCTCAGGCACACCCAGTATTCTTAACCAGGAAGTTCTCTGCACATCTTTCATTACTCCCTACAGTTCTGAGTCGTGATTAAAACTGAAAGAGACAGAGGATCTAATTTGATCAGTGGTGGGGTTTTTTCTTCATATTTCTGCCTTTTTCATAGTCCCACTTTCCAGTATCCATTGTGAGTGAATATCTGTCCTTCTAGTTACTTTGAGGTGAAGAAACCATCAATTCTACTAGAATTACAAAAAACAGAGACCATTAGTTACCGTGAAAATATTTTCTCCCTCCTGGGTACAATCAAGGAAAATGCATACACTGAATATAGGTATATATTAAATGAAAAAGCCTCAACAGCATGGGAAATTGTTGTATGTCATAATTCTCCCATGTTAAAATGGCTGCTTACAGTGCACCATCAGCTTCAGAGAAATTGTTGAGTTGACTTTGTCACACAGGAAACTCTGAGTGGTGAATAAATTTCATCACCTTGAAAACACATGAACAGCAATGGCAATATTGTACTGAATTTTTACTTGATACGGTGCTTAGATGAATTTGCCTCAGCCAGCAAGTAAATGATGTTTTATCTCCTCTCAATGTCAAGTACACAGCAATGCAGGGAACAAAACTGCCTTACAATTTGACAAAACCAGTGCTCTGTTATGGGCATACCTAACCATTGAATATCTGCTGATGTTCTCCCTCCTTCAGGGTTCATTACCTGTGTATTTGAGGAAAGCACGTGCTGAACCAGGCTGCTTTCTCTCCAAACTCTGGGAAGGGGAGGACTCTGCTCATCACAGCAGTCACTTCTAAAGAAACCCAACTGAGCCCAAGGCTGAGTGAGCAATGGCTTGTGCATGGTTTATTTGGTGAAATAACTGCACCTCTCAAGAGAAAAATGAGAAGGTGTTTTTCAGAAGGGCAGTGCTTGTGAGACCATTTTTCCATCTCTGCATCTTGGCACATGGAGATCCACACCAGCACTACCAGGACAAGATAAAACGTGACAAGGGTGTAGTTCATATCCTGCCAAGAACCAAACCCCTAATGCAGGTCTCAAATATCCCCTGTTGTAGGAACATGGAGGCTGAGTTGACAGAGCCACAGAGGGCTCAGTGAACCATGTGGGCCAGAAGTTCATCTTAGAAACTCTTGGAAAAAAAGATGGGCCCCCCCCCAAATTGTACCCGAGTTTACATCAGTGTAAAACCAGGAGTTATAGCTCCAAAATATGCTGTTTTACACTGATTAATACATTTCTGTAATTGTTTCTTCTAGTACAGTTACAGAAGAAATTAAGTGATCCTCCTTCTCCCTGGTTAAGTTTGGAGGCATTTCAGAATGTTCTGTATATTGCTTCAGGGCAAAAAGGAAGAACCTGAAGGCCCACAGAAGTCAAGGAAAGCTCCTTTCCTTTTAGTTCCATGGGTTTTATTTCAAATTGTATATACAGGGGTAAATGGCTCTTTCTGTACCATGGTCAGTCGTTCAATTAGAGAGGCAACTATTATTTACCAATCTTAAAAAATAAATTTTCTAGAATATCTCCTTTAGCCCTAATACAGTCTATCATGTAAATCTGCAACTCTATTTAGGCATTTAGTAAATCCCATCTGTATCTGATCTAGGGAGTATTCAGGGGTTTTAAGATCTGATTGGAACAATCCAGAGTAACCGTCAAGGTTATTATGGTCTGTTTGGTCAAGGCTGTAATGTGGAAAAGAGATGTAAGAGAATTTGGTGCTCAATTCAATGAATCTCCATGAGATTTTCACTAATCCTTGAAAAATTCTAATGTCAGTGTGTCATTCGTTATCTTCTGTGTCTTAATAGATTCACATAGAAGAGAGGAAAACACTCAGTGATTTATTTCTGATTACAGCAGGGGAGAGAAGCCACTGTTCTCTCTCCTCACTGTATCTTGATTCTTACTTGAGAAATTAGAAAATTGCCTTCCTAGAACTTGTATCTAGGACAGAGAAGGGTAAATGTAATAAAGAATGTTATTGGTACCTGGGATTTACATTTATTTATGGAATAGGTAAAAAGAAATATTACTTAACTACTCCTCATTATACAATCATGGTATAGGACATTTCTCCTAAAAACTGCATATCTTGATGAGCACTTTCTGTCTGACCATCTTCAAAAAATCTTTTACAATTAAGTACAAAGGTTGTCTTAAAATCATATCTCATTTTATTTTCCATTGAGCTAAAGAAACACTGCAAATGAAAAACAATTCCAAGACTGTCACCTTCTCCCTTTTCCATGAAAAATATGTGCATAAATAATCTATTTATTATTGTTGTCTTTTGTTTCATATGTCACTGGCATGTGAGAAGCCAAGGTAAGTGTAATTTGGTTTTATCTGAAGATTCATTTCCTGTCCAAATGAGCCTCCTTTCTCCCTAGATACTGATCCATATATAGGAATACTATGATGTTCCAGCCTCAAGCAATTTAAAAGATCAAGACCATCTGTTATGTATTACTTGCAAATTATGCACTGGCATTTTCACATATTGACACCAAAAAATAATTTAAAAAAAAACCCAAACCAAAAGAACCCAGTCCAAAACCATCACATTATTAACAAATTTAGTATTGAGAACAACACAGATTAGTCTTCAATGTTCTCCTTCCCTTTGGTATACAAGAGTCCAGAAGCACATTCCATAGGCTCTACCTGGAGATGCTTCCAAACTTTAAAGGAACTGCATTTTTTTTGTAAGCAGTGCATCATATCTTATATTACTGAAAAAGTTCTGCTTTAGCACAATCTGGTAAACTGGTGAATTTACTTAAAATATGGTTCTCTGGTAGAAAACTGGTGAATTTACTTAAAATATGGTTCTCTGGTAGAAACTCTATAAACCTCTCACCAGTGAGCGTTGCTCAGGATATTTCTCCCAGTCAAGTCACAAAATAATTTTTAAATTAGTAGGAAACAAAGGAGGTGCTGCAGGAAACGCAGACAGTTTTGTTAACTCAGATGACCATTTGTGCTGCACAAGCCATGTTTCAGACGAAAAGCACTCTCAGCTGCTGTCAGGGGAAAAGAACATGGAGAGCTGCATTATGATGTGGTGCTCCAAGATGACAAGGTGGCACACAAGAGAATCAACGTGGCCCAGCAAGACTTCTTGCCAAGTGAAGCATTACAGATGAAATTGTCACAAGTGCCCAAAATGGCTCCTGAGCTGACACCGAGTGAGAGAGCAGCGTACTGCCAGGAGAGTAAATACTGGGATTCCTTGGGGCATTCTGGGAATGCAGGCAGCCTGCGTGCACTGCACACAGAACACGCAGCAATCCTGTTATAAATGAGACGGCAAAACAAAAATCCATTGCAGGATAGTGCCTTGAACAACCCCCTGTGCATTTTAGAACACACCAAACAGCTTCTCCAGCAGTGCCCAAACACACAGCCACATCAAAAACAGCAAACAAAAAGAAAGTTTCATGCCTATAACTCAACAAGTGAAGAATAGTAGGTTTCTCTGATACAGGGCCTGTCTTAGGTCTCAGAGACTGTTATGCTTTGTATTTCCTCAACCATTAAACAAGATGATTGTTGACTCCTTTGTCCTGTGCAAAATCAAACGCATGGATGATTCTTAGCAAATAATTACCTCCCAAAGGGAAGGCAGGAATGCTGAAGTCCAGGACAATGGTTTTAGCTTCTAAAACAACAGGAAGGGACTGAATGTTAAAACAAATGGTCTAATAGGGACTGACAAGCAACACCCAGAGAAAATCTGGGGTGTCACCACTGTCCATGATAGCAGTGTTGGGACAAGGACAGGCTTGCAATAGGGCCACACTGCCATGTAAAGAGTGGCACACTATGGCTACAGCAAGATGGCAAAGGGCTGAGACAAAGGCCTGGTGAAAAGGGAGAGACCAATGATAAGCAAGAATGTTCAAAACAAAGCTCTGCATACAAAGGGAAAAACGTTCCCTGGAATACAAAGTCATGGCTTGGAATGAAAGATCCAACTGCAGAGAGTTGTCCTGAAGAGAGAGGACAGAGGCTGGTCTGTAAACCTGTATTTGAAAGAGACACTAATCCCACAGCACAGGCTGGGAGATTAATAAATAAATAAACTGGAGTAAAGGAACCAGTGAGAAAGCTGTGGGCATTAAGTCTGCTTAGTGGACTTAATAACGAGGGTGTATTTTTCTGTTTTCTCCTTGTCTTTCTCCTATCTACCAAACTCATCCACATGATTTTTCTGGACTATATTAGCCCTATAATTTATTAGGTTCCCTGATATCAACTTTAACATATCAATAAAGCACACCCCAAAATCAATTTCCCTACTACAATTTTTTTTTGTTAAATTAACTTCTGCTTATTCAAGACTCATAATATTTATGTGCTTCTGACTCAGACTTAAACCCTTTACCACACCATATCAAATATTCCCAATTGCATACTTTAAACAACTATTCATTGCCACTGAAGTCTAAAAAAGTACTTACACTGTTAAAATTAAGTGCATGACTCTACTTTTGGACTGAGGTCACAGTTTAACATCCTAAGATTGATTCTGTAAATCTACAAATAGCTAACAGTACCAAATAAAGCCTTCAAGGGAAGGCAGGAAAAAACAGCTCTGGGTAACTTTGCAAGAAGATTAATCCAGTTATAAAATAATAATTAAATTTATGAGCAAGTGGGTGGTTAATTAAGAGGATGCTTCATCACCTCAAAATATTCTTTTAACATAATGGTGGAGCAACTTGCAAGTGACAAGGACTGTTCTGGAATCTATAATAAAGGCTACTGGGACTACATCAAAAGAAGTTAATTTATTTAGTATAGCAGCTGATAAGACCTTTCATATCCACTAAACACAACTGAAATTCTTGTTTATTGCATAATAAAAAACATGTGTTCCTCCTCTATGCTGCTACTTATCCTAATGCAATGTCTCATGAGTATTCCAGGTAAATACTTCTGGTACAAGAAGGAGTGAAAATGGTGATTTACAAGTGGCCTGTGTTTCCAGTTAAAACTGAACAGCGAACGCTCTGTCTTCTCTGACATTATGAAAATGTCACTCTAGAATAACTAGAGATTTTTCAATGACATCATAGAAGTTGCAAAGGGGAGAAAAAGAGTGTCCTTAATTCTAAGCACAACTTTTCTCCCCAGAATGTATGAGCAAGCTGTAACACAGAACCTGCCTGGTGACAGAAAAGAAGTTGCTGACAACACTTAAGACTTCTGGAAGGTGATTGATCTTGGAGTAGAGGCAGGCACAACTGATGGTATAATAGTTGATTTTACTAGGTGATCTAACTTAAACTGTTTGACAAGATAAAACACATTTTGTGGGGCAATACTGAGTAACTTTGCTTTTTTTGGCACTGACACTAGAAGTGCTACGGACAAAGAGACTCCTCAACTAATTGAAGTTGAAAAGTGATATGTTTATTGTGACGTCTTCAAAAGGCGTCCGCAAATCTCTGAAGCATTGGCTCTCCTTATGTTCACAAAGGCATTACACCTAAGTGACCTGAGGCCCCTGTATGTATGCATCACCTGTCCCTGCTCCACATTTAAATGAGCTGAATGTTCTCTATGGTTGCGCAGTTCTTCCTTTGAATTGGGTCGGTGGTCTCTGGAAGATGAAGTCAGACGTCTTCCTCGCATTGAACTCTTTACTTTGTCCCACTGCCAGGGCTTCTTGACCCCTTGGTCACGGCCCAGGCCTTGTCTCCGGGCTCCAACTATCTTAGAGGCCTGGCGTGTTTTCAGTTCCTGCCCTTTTACAATGCTAAATGTCCTCCCTGTCGCTTCTAAAAACTGACTGACTGACTCAAATACATGATACGTTTTCTTCGCTCTTAACTGCTTCCACTATACCTAATAATTAAACCTTAGTTTCTTCCTTTAATCTCCTGGTTAATCCTTCTACCTTGCTAGCTACATTCCCAACTTCTAATTCTTTTTAACCCTTGATTCAGCATTAACATGAGAATAATGTAGCAGGAAACTGAGCAACTTGCTTTTAAAAGGCAATTCTTCCTTCTTTATTGTCTTGCAAACAGCTTATTCTGAATCAGTCATACGGACATTTATTTCCTTATCAGTTATCACCAGAATGTTTGACAGAAAAGGTACATTTTAATCTGCTGCACCAATGCTTAGAATTCATTTCTATCCTAAAACTAATTTAGTCCATTTACCTTAGTATTCGCACAAACTTTTAAAAACAGCTGTAGACCTGTTTTCCATCTCACAGATTGACAAAGTTATTTTGCAGCTCATTTAATTTGTCATAGGTAGTGAAAAGAATGGCAGAAGTCATTTACTTGTCTGTCACATGGACAAAGCTTGACTATGGTTCAGTTCCTGTTCAGGATTCCAGATTATTTTCTCCAGTTATAACTCTATAAAGAATTGGAATCTGGGCTTGATACTAACTAAATATTCCAGAAAGGCCAAATCTCAATTACTAAGTAAAGCTACTGGAAGTTTTAAGTGAATTTGAATATTTTCCATGTGGACACAATCAATTTTCAAACATTTCGGTTTGCTGATATGCAGAGCTGTGCAAAGAAAGAGAGCTTCCAGTCCTCCCCATCTGACAGATTGTGACACAGACTACTTGAAATATGGGAGAAAGTCTCTCTGATGCAACTTGCAGCAACCCCTAGCTTTGATATGTCTGTGCCTTCGCTTTTTTCCTTACAGACATCAGACCCACCAAAGCTGAAAATTGAAAGTTTAAGTTTCCCGATGACAGACTAGAGGCATGAACCATAAACTAGAGAAAAAAACTTGAAATGAAGCAAAAGTGGGAAGGGGGAGACTTACCCTCAAGGTGTTGCATAAATGGAACAGGATCTTCCCTTCGGATTTCCCATTTGGCACAGGAACTGCAGAGCAGAGCAGTCTGTCCCACAGCCCGGGACAGTCTCAGAGGTGAGTGTTGGAGCGTCTCTGCTCTTCTGACAGGTCCTGCCCCTCACACTGAGAGCTCCCTTCTCCTTCTACCTTCACTCACTGACCCCACTGAGCCTTCCAGCAGCTCTGCAGTCTGCAGGGATCCCGGGTTGCCCAGGGAGGACCACCCAGAGGCAGCTCCCAGCCCGCAGGCCAGCCAGCCATAGTCTCTGAGAGAACAGCAGAAAAACCCCTGGAAACAAAGATAATCAAGAATTATCTGTTACAATTGACATAAAAGTTGACAAGTTAGAGATGTTTTAGGAAGGTGGTGCTGACAAAGTGCGGAGCACACTGTGCAAACTTCCATTTTATTGCTTCCATCAGCTTCTCCCATTTATTTCAAGGGCTCCTGTCTCAGTGTCAACAACTGCTGCCATCACCCATCCTGCACTATCTGCCTTACCCAAAAGCTTCTGGAGGCTGTAAAATACCCATGTTTACCTTGTTCACAGATTTGTTCAAACTTAGAGCACACACTGGTGATTACTTGATACCTTTGTGGACAACAGCAGAACAACAGAGTTGAGACTGGGGACAGGAAAGGACCATCAGGGAAAACCAGATCAACACCAAAAGTTTAGAAAAAACCCAAGCCCAAAGTACTCCTATTTACTCTGAGTATACACTTAGCACCAAGTTTTTAAAGGAGCCTTAAAACATTATGAGCTCTGCTCTCTATTCCTGAAGGTCTTCAAAATCCTAATCTTACCTAGTGGACACAAACCCACTAAGTTCTGCACCAGCTTTGACTTTCGATGGTTTTAAGATGATAACATGTCAAGCATTTGTCATAATGTCACACCAAATTGATTTACAAAAGTAAACTTTAAAATCTCTTCCCTCCTTTAAGATCAAAAAAGGTGGCTATTTCCCACAGATAAAGAAAATCCTTTCTTGTTCTCTTTCTTCTGCATTAATTTAAATATATTGGTTCAGATGCTCTTTTGCTGATCAGCCATTACAAGTCTAATTAATAG
The DNA here is from genome assembly GCA_013396875.1 of Vireo altiloquus. Lineage (NCBI taxonomy): Eukaryota > Metazoa > Chordata > Aves > Passeriformes > Vireonidae > Vireo > Vireo altiloquus. The sequence goes on from VZRF01006394.1 coordinate 112,881, forward strand.
ATGTTTATCTAATCTATGGATCCAAAGACACACACACAAGAAAAACAAACAAAAAACTCCCAACAAAAACCCCCAAAGAAGAAACCACTGAAAACCCCAAACCTACAAACAAGATCTAATAAAATGCCATAGAATTTTGAAAAAAAATCTAATAAATAAATACTTTTAATAAATAGATGAATTTAGATAAATTTAAATTAAAAAAACACTTTAAAAGTCAGTAACAGCTGCTTTGTGACAGTAGTTTTAGATAACACAATTTACAAAACAGGTATTCTTAAAAGCAAGGAGATGAGAAATAACTGACATCTTAAATCCTTCACCGTCCACATGAAAAACACAGACCCAATACTCTAACATTTAAATGCAGAATTCTTACAATACCAATGAAATTAAGCCATACAATAAAGTATTGCTCTTTTGTTATTTATCACAGGTGATACTGACAGCACAAAAATCATCCAAAAATAATCTGAAAAATTACATAAGCACACAGTGACATGGTGCTAAGCATCAAATGGAATTTTTGATTTATTATTTCTCCCCATTAAAAATTAGACACTTTGATTACTGCATTTAAAATTTCTTGAAAAAAGTTATAAACTATTTTTTCCCCACAAAAGCCCACATGAATGAAATTTTTTTCTAACCAATACATTTAAAAAAACATCCCAAATGCCACGTATTTTTATTAAAATTATACAAACAACTACTGCAGAATGCAAGCTGAAGTTAAGATTACTGCGCTTTGTCAAAGTATTCACCCAGACACCTGATTAGAAAAATGTTTCACGTGGCAGATTATTTTGCTTTTAAGTGCTTTTGTGATGGATAAGTGTTACTGTTCTCACTTAAGAACTTTATCAATAATAGGTTCTTTTAAAAGGAAATAGAAGAGCTTTGAAAAGTTTGAGTTCCGCAGGAGCACTTTAAAATTTTAATTTCAATAATGTGATCAGATATAAAAATGAAACTGAACAAAGCATGGTTCCTTAGCACATAGATCTTCAGTGCTCAAAAACATTTATAGAGGAACCAGGACAGGAAGAAATTTAGGTGACTTAATGATAATCCACCTGTAACAATGGATATAATTTCACAATGAAAGTTAACATTTGGTAAATGTAACAGTAAAATGTACCCCTTCCAAATACAGCACACATGCCTGCAGCAATATGACATCAGCACCTTTTAGAGACTGCATGAATAAATGGAAACTGTCACTTTTGCTGAGAAAGCAAAAAGAAAAAGCGAAACAAATGAAATGAAGGAAGTAATTAGAAGCTCTGTGGATATACTGGTATAACGTTATCACATAGATATTTTTCCAATTAATTTTTGGGGTTGCTATATGAGGAAGACTTTTGTAAAGTCCTAATTAGCTGATCCAATGTCCTTTAATTCTCATAAAAATGGCAATTCATGAGCCTTACTATGCACCACTTATATCTCTCAGTAGAAATGACTTGCAGAACTCTTTTGCTTTCCTGTATTAAAATGGCAGACACTACTTTGTCCTTCATTATTCCCTTGGCCATTAAAAATAGATCTCCTTGGATTTTAATGAGGTTAGAAGTGCTACAAATTATAACAGACATATAAAATATTGTTTCTGAAAATAAATCATTTGATGGATCATTTAAAGCTCATAATTTGCAGAGATGTAAAGAATGTTAATATGAAATGTTCTACGTGATAAAGAAGTTAACCTCCTGCCTTTCTGGCTTACTCAGATGAGCTGAACTTCGAGAAAATGTCTTCTTCTTAACCTTCCCCCCTCTCCCCACCTCCTTGGGAAAATAAAACTTCTCTGTTTACACAAACCAGATCAGGTATAACCTCCTCTATCCAGTTGTACTGGGAAGAACCTCACACCTTCCTTGAATCTTCAGTCATAAATGTCATGTTCACACAGACTGCAAGCCAAGTGCAGGATATTCTCCAGAAGACAAATTACAACAAGGAATACAAATCCTGGGCTGGCTCAGTGACTCTGGCCCTACAGAAGGGAATCACAGAGTCATTTGCCTTGGAAAACCCTTTTTAAGACCATCGAGCTCAACCTCCAGCCACTAACCCAACACTGCCAATCCACTACTGAACCATGTCCCTAAATGCCACACTTGTACACCTTGGAAACACCTGTAGGAATGGTGACTCAACCTCTTCCTGGGGGAGCCTGTTCCAGTGCTACATCACCCTTTAGCTGAAGATTATACTCCTAATAACTGATCCAAAACTGACAAATAAACCCAGAATACTGTCCAGGCACTTCATGCCACTAATTCCCCAAATCATCTTTGCAGATAAATTTGTCTTCTACGCCCCCTTTTCCTTCCATAAGATTTCCCAGATTGCTGTGGCCTTTAGACTGCCCAAGTTTTCTTTAACCCCATTCCTTTAATGACATTTTCTAGAGAAGAAGATGCATAACTATAGCAAACACTGTACAAGCTTTTTAATCTCTCACAAATTTGCCAGATTCTAGCCAAGAGCAGCTGGAGTCCTTTATTATGAAACTGGAAAAAAATACAGAAGAAAAATATTTGTAATGAAACCAATTTCTTGTTCTTGTCACAAGTCAGAGACTTCCTGGAGCAATTATCAGCCACAATACTCCAGGGAGCAAATTAAGAATATTGCCTCTTGAAGGGGTCCACTTCTGTTCCTTTTCCTGAGGTCTTCTTGCTGTACTTCAATGCACTAAAGATCCTTTAAGGATGTCTTAATTTCCGTATTAATTAAATGTCCTGTAATATTTTGTATAGCCTTTATTGATCCCCTTTGTCTATTTAAGAATGTTAATCAAGTACCCTTCAGTTTAAAAATGACTTCACTTCTATCCCCAGAGAGCTGATTCTTGCACTTCTGTGTGTCTTTATGCCAGAACAGCAATTACATAACTGTGAGATTTAACAAATCACCCATTATCTAGATATTTTCATTGAGCAGCTCAATTTTTATTTACTGACTTTTTTTTAGAGAAACTACACATGATGGAATGTTACTCCAGCAGATGCAGGTTACTGAACAGCTTTTAGCAGATGTGCAATGGATCATTATTGTACTTTATTCACGAAGAAGCAGCAATGGATTAATTCAATTTTTCAGGGCTGGACATCGCTGGGAAAATGATGAGTATGAGCTGCCTAAAGCCCACCTATGCTGGGATCAGTAACAAGGCATCAAAGCTGAGGGTCATAGTTCCTCTCCTAGAATCAAGATCTGCATCACCTCCCACAGCTGCACATCCCTGACAGAGACATTTGGCTTTTGTAGGGGCTAAAGTTTGGTCTTTAATCCCCTTCCTGGTTTAATATTACCATAAAGCATTATGGAAAAGTGGGGGGCTGGAAACAGCACTGGCTCAGGATTCCAACAGACACACACGATAATTTGCATAACAAAAAATAGTTAGTGGCTCAGTGACCAGCTTTACCAGTGCAAGAGGTAAAGATTTTGGACTGCAAAGAACAGTTTATCAGGTTCCCCAAATGCTCGGCACTTTACCATACTCAAATCAGGGGAGGCTGGCAGCAAGCAGTGCGTAAGCTGAACGCTCTGATTTCTCGATCTGTTGTTCTCTGAAGCTGCTCTTCTGAACATATGGCTCACCTAATTGAGGGTTTGGACCAGCACCAAAATTGCAAACTGCGTATGCAGGCTGAAAATACTGCGATATACGTGTTACAGGAAACCAAAAATAGAGGATGAGACTGAGGGATCATAAAAGCAAAAGAAAGAATTAATTACGAGGAAAAGAGAAGTTATTAATTAAAATCATGAGCTGGAAAAACTAAAACTGAAATCCCAGCAATGCGGCATGCTCCGATTCACATCCAAACAACTCCAAACACAGCTGTGGGAGGGAAATGTGTTCCGCTGGCCTCCCCTTGCAGGCACCCTCCCCACGCAGAGGAAACACATCCCAGTGGTTCCAAAGGTGGCTATCCAGCACTCTGTGAGGCACAGAACCCCCAGCGACACACACTCACTGCCCTGAGGGCTGCACCCTGCCCGGGAGCAGGGCTGGAAGAGCTGCACTGCAGAGCTCAAGTGCTTGGAGCAGCCTGATAAATATCCACTAAAGAAATTTACCTAATCAGAAATGCACACTGGAAACAGTTCAGAATCAACTATTACTTCATGTTTTTTTACAGATATTGATCATAAACATGCTAGTTGTTTACCCAAAACAGCCTGTTCTGAAGCATCTCTAGTGCTGATAAGAGTCCTGAATTGATGCGAATTTTTTTGGTTTGACTACAAGGAAAGTTTCCTTTTCTCTTCAGGTTATTCACCTCGTTATATTAAGCATTAAACTTTAAGTTAATTGCAAATAAAAAATATTTTCAGAAATCTAAGTCACGATGTTTTGGGGTTTTTCTATCTTCTTATTGGGTTTGCTTTGAAGGTTTTTTGCTTGTGAAATTTTTTTCAGTTCACTTTTGTTTGATTTTTCCAAAATTTTCAATGCATTATTAAAAACAACTTTTACCTGAAATACGTAATAACCTGGGTTTTTTTAGTCATATTTGCTGAAACACTCAGATTATGGAGTATAAGATGTCTTTTTTCACACTGAGCAAATCTACACCCTATAGGCAGGCAAACCTAAGAATTTGTATTCTATCCGTTTTTTATTGTCATTTAGAACGGCTAAGCAGAAATTAATACGGTAGCATGTTATTAAATATTACTGATTTTCCTATCACTGCATTTTTGTGGGCTGAGGAACGTAAAGCTGTTTCAGTTACAGAAGGACATTAATCACCCCTTAAAATATGGTGACAGATGGCAGCACTGCATATATGTGCAAGAAGAATCATGTCCAAGCACAGAGAAACACAATATCCCAATAGAGTGAAGAGTTTTCTTTATGCTTTTTATTGTTTTTGAAAACTCCATAGAGTCCTAGGTCATACTAGAGCTAGCACTCAGCAAATACGTGGGAATTAAGGATATTACCTAGGAAGTTTAGCAGCCTGCCTCCATGGGAAGCAATGGAGCAGCTTGAGAGGAGGTGATTAACTGAAACCCTAATTGACTTCATAGAACAGCAGCACGTGACTGTGACAGGAATTCTCCAGGTGAGACCTTCAGCCAGTCCCAGAGATTCCCTCAGGGAGCCTCTGCCAAGCATTCACCACCTGACAGGCACTCCCTGAATCCTTCAATATGCTGATAACACCAAGAGAGGGACAGAAGTGTTCCAGCAGCTTCCCCAGGTAGCTCCTGGTTTAGAAACAAATTCTACCCTTTGTCAATAGAGAAGACACTTTGTCAGAAGAGACCTCCTGCAGATGAAAGAATTGTCCCATATGGCTCTCTCCTGGTGAATCAGTGTGACGTTTTGCACAGAGCTTAAAATAATCAAAGGAAACATCACACATAAATTGGAGTCATCATGCAGAACCACAGGCCAGCAGGATACAAGAATTCGGCAGAACAACAAACTATCCAGGGAGCCTTAGCTCAATCCATCTGAAGTCACCATACCAGGAGCATAAGATTATCTAAATAAGCAACTTTTAAAGAGCTCCCACTCTGCGAGTTCAATAAAATCAGTACTTTTTGGGTTCTCTCTTCAAACTCTTTTGTGTTGTTTTGGCCAATGGTAGTTGCAAACAGCATGAGACCTATTCCTCACTAACTGACTAAATTAATTGATGGAGAATTGAATAGCAGCAAATACATAATTTGCTGTTATGTACAAAAATCTAGATATATCACTGTATACGAGAGTCTGAAAAGAAATTATTCACAGTGGAACAAAACAAGTTGAGAGAACTTACTGAACAACTACCGAATATTTGTTACAGGTTTTACTAAAAAGATAGAATTATTCAAAGTTGATGCTATTTAAACCTGGAGGATGGAAGCCTGAAGATGAGAAAAACAGTGCACAAGTGTATTACAATGTGTCATGGGAATAAACCCTTCAGAGGAAGAAGGGTGGTTGGTGGTTGGTTTCTAGCTCAAAGTCAATGCAAGCCTCTCTAATCAAACTAAAAAACCCTTAAACAGTAAGTTGAATTGTGATATTGTGATATGGATGGCAGTCTACAAAAGCTGGTGACAGGTCTAGAAAAAGGAAATTAAAGAAAAAAGAGATTTATTTCAAGGCGAGTTGCAAAAGCAGAAACGATATTATAGATTAAGGTGAGAGAAAGATTCTCTTTTCAAAGTAATATTCTCTATGATGCTTGACAGGTGCCTGGAGGTATTTTATACTGCAAAAGTTTTGAGATATACTGGTTTGGAGAAGAGAAGGAGTATAAGTGGAGGACAGTTTACACCTAGTTTTTCACTTCACAAGTGTTTAGACTTCAACAAGTTGTTATAATAGTGCCAGTTTATTGGGTGGGGAAGGCATGTTCTTTAACTGATGTTATGTAAACACCAAAAACTTAAGAGTAGGGCCCTTTAAAAACATTCATTAAGTTCAATTAGTATTAACAAAGCCCAGAGGAAAAAAAGTGTAAAAGCTGATTGTCAAAAATCAGACAAACAAAAAAAATAATATTTTCTTTCACTACTCAAAATTCAGTATCTTGTTTCTCAGTAGTGCATCAATCCAGCTTCAAAGATCAGAATTTAACATGGTCATTTATCAGTACTTTTGAGACCATTCCCTTAATGATATCAATTAAAATCTTTGGGTATAATGGGGAGAGACTTAGAGAGTTCTATAGTTTTTAGACTACCTGAAAAATCTCAATTGTCCAAAAAACCTCACACTCAAAAACCACCCCCCAAAAACATATTCCTATCTGCAAAACCCAAACACATTTATATTTTGAGTTGCTTGCTTGAAGCTTTCTAGGCTTCAGAGCTCTCTGCTCCTTTTCCACTGCTTACAGTTATTTAGTGAGCAAGCTGTGCACTGCACACAGCACTTGTTCAGCTGAGGATTTCGTTTGCCATTTCCAAAATTCACAAGGCCTAACTGTCAATTCAGGTAGTCCACTTTATGAAAAAGTCACAGATTTACTGTTGTTCATTTCTGGGAAGAAACTATTTCACAGTCTCTTAAAAGTCAAAAGACAGGAATGGAAGAGTAATTCTCCATGTTGGCTTTGGTGTCGAGCTTACTCAACATAAATAAGTTTCCTGATCTTCAGTCTTAACCAGCTCAACCCTTTGTAGTACCCATCCAACCTTCGTAATCCAGGCATAAAAAGCTAAGACCATATAAATACTATTTAACTCACATTATTGTAAGAATCAAAGGATCAAAAAAATGCATTTTAACGTATTGCATTTTTACTGTTCCAAACAGGAAACTGTAAGTACAGATGGATTTTTTTAAACCATTCAAATTTAGTTTTCTTAAATTCAAATTAAATGTTTGCCTCACTGAATCAGGGGACTTAGAGGTCAGGAAATGATTTTTGAAGGGCTGCTTGTTGAACATTTATTCTGCTTGCCAAGAAGAAAGGGAGGATAGAAGGGAGGATGCAAGGCCACTGATAAGGGGAAGTAGCCATGACCAGAGATGCTGGTATTGGACCCTGAAACCAGCTCGAACCAGCCTTAAGGTTTGGACCTAGACCAGAAGCTAGACCTAAGAGGGAGAGTTAGTAAGACACAAGGAGGCTGAATAGTAGAACGGAGGAGAAAGTGACTCATTTAACGTGAGGGGAGGTTAAACAAGAAAATTCAGGAAAAGAGAACTAAACAAAAACATTAAATAAAACTTGCACTGAGCGATTTCAGTGTGTCACAAGACAAAATCCAAAAGCAAAAAAAGCTAATTGGTAAGAGAATTATGATTTGGACATCAGGGAAAGAACTTGTATACCCCTCAGGCGTTCTAAAAGCACTGATTGTGGTTTTGAAAAGCCTCATGATTGCAATAGATAAACAAGGCTTTCATAAATTTATGCACTAGATAACCATCGCTTATCTATACTTTTGGTCTTTTTTTGCTATTTTAAGCCTATTATTTGATACCTGGTGATACGCTTTGTGACTTTATCAATGAAAGCCATAGTTTATAAATGACATATAGAGAAAAATCCTTTTCCTGGAACACAGCTAAGCTTTTTCTCTTTTATGTTCTGAAGACAAATTGACAAAAGACAAGTGAAGCACACTCAGCTGACAATGATGCAAGAAGTACAACATACTATCAAACAGGTATTTAACTGCTTTTCTCTTTAGGCAACAAGGGTCATCATTAAAGAGAAAGATAGTAAATCATTGCTAAGAAGGTGTGTGCTGTAAATCTTCACATCTTATCCTATGATTTAGAAAAGGAGATGTAGAAAAGGAGATTTAAAAATGAGACACCTCTCCCAATCTGTATCAAATGGCTTGGAAAGGACTGGTTATCCTTTAGGGAGGGATAATTATCTCTGGCTATATCCATACTGTCTTTTGCTGGCACCAATGTGTTCCACAGTGTGAAACAGATGGTGCACACTCTCAAAGCTTCATGGTCTTATTGGGATAAACAAAGCGATGAAACACAGGAATAGATTGTGGGGACAGAGAATTTTGTATCCTGAGAAGCTGGGCTAAAGAGAGCTCTCATTATAATCCATGTGCAAGTCCCATTAGTAGAAGAACATAATCTTTGTGCTCACATAAGCACAGGACTCGTTATCTCACCTCTTCCACTGCAGCATCAGAACATATTTTCCCTCTGGAGAATCACTGGGATGCTCCTTTCTCCAGTGTGGGTTCTGTCTGATGGAGAGGTAACCCCAGAAATTATCCCAAAGTCTCTTTATCTACTCCCTGCCACTCCACTCAGGTGAGACCCCACCTGGAGCCCAGCTCTGGAGTCCTCGGTATGGGACAGATGTGGATCTGTCAGAGGGGTGCAGAGCAGGACCACAGAGATGCTCAGAGGACTGGAGCACCTCTCCCATGAGGACAGGCTGAGAGAGCTGGGGTTGTTCAGCCTGCAGAAGAGAAGCCTCTGGGGAGACCTTAATGCAGCTTTTCAATACTTAAAGGCGGCTTGTAACAGAGATGGAGACAGACTTTTTAGAAGGGCCTGTGGCAATAGGACACAGGGTAGAGGTAGATTCAGATTAGACAGAAAAAAGACATTTTTTATGACTAGAGTGGTGAAACACTGAACGATTTCCCAGAGAGGTGGTAGACGTCCCATCCCTGAAAACACTAAAGGCCAGGTCAGACACAGCTCTGAGCAACCTGAGCTAGTTGAATGTGTCCCTGTTGATTGCATGGGGGTTGAACTATATGACTTTTAAAGGTCCTTTCCAACCCAAACCATTCCAGGATTATATAGAGAAACACAAAATCAGAAGAGTTGAGCTTGGAAAGGACCTTAAAAGGTCATCCTGTCCAAACCTCCTCCTCAAGCAGCTCTCCTAGAGAGGGTTGAGCAGGACTAAATAATCCCTCTGTGTGTGAGCAGGAGCTCCTGGTGGGTATAACTCCATGGGACTTAACAAACTGCTTCTTTTTGATGGAATATTCACAGGAAAGACAAAGAGACGAAAAGAAGACAAAACTAGTTCTGGCTCAGCTCCAGAAGACCTAGGAGTGACTACAGAAACCATCAAATGCAAACGAGTTGTTTCTTGAGCTTGGCTGTCCCTTGAGAAGCTGCATAGACACACTACTTACGAACACTCTGTACCATTCAACCAGAATACTACTCCTAAAATGGAAAGAGAAATAAGTTAATATTTCCTCATAAGTGTTTGAAAGGATCTCAGAAGCTGAGCTGATGGCATAATAAAAATCTTTAAAGATGCTGATTTATTCAGCATTTATTCCTTGTCTGTAAGAGACAAAAAGTCTTTGAAAGTTTTGAAATAAAGATAGTTTGTTTTCTAAAATAAACCAATTTGAAGAGACCATTCCATTTCCTAATTACACCATGCTATAAATCCTTATTTATGAGTCATAATATAAGTCTATCCTCAGCTGTCAAAATGACTGAAGCATTTCTCAAACTTTGAATCATGACATCAGCATTTTGGGGAATGCTTACTTTAAAATTTTTCATGCTTCTTAATCGGAATACTACATGAGCTTTCATCTTAATTTTAGAATATTACATTGATTATAGAATTATTTTATGCATTGAAAAAATCTATTAAAATTTCTGAAGGTAATAGACCTTCACTACAAAACCAAAAAATATAACTATTTGGTCAATCTAATAACTGGGTGATCAAGTGTAAGGCTTGCAGAATAGCGCAGAAGCCAGCAGTCTGACAGATGAAAGAGAAAATTTTGAATGATACCACGGAGAATGTTGCAAGGTCATCAGATGGAAACAATACTGCCCTGAGATAATGTTTTTACAATCACGTTTATACTCTGATAATGAGGATTTCTTTTTTGATTGATTTCATTTCTGAATGAACAAATAAATGGCTGCTAACCTCTGCAGTTTAACAATATTTAATGACTGCACAGTACTTTACATAAGTATGTAGTAAATTTATAATACAAATGAAAATTTATAAATTATTATTTATTTATATTTAAATTAAAATAAATATAATTTATGTTATTTACTTAAATTTATAAATTATGTTTACTTCCTTAGTTTTGTTACCTCTGAGATATTTTTTGCTAGAATGTTACTGAAAATAATTACCTACTAGTTATTATTACAATAGTACACTGGCATTCCACAGAACTGAAAAAGCAGGCTAAAGAAGAGAAGGTACTATTCTAGGTAAAAAAGGAAAAAGAAAATGTTTCATATCATAGTTAATTGGTCATTCGTGTTCCAGATAAGGCCCTCAGAGTTTTATTTCCCTGTGGTTTGCATTTACATTAATTTAAGAATGAAGTGTTTTCCTGGAGATTGAACTTCAACTCAGCTACGTGCTGCTGGGTCTTCTATCATTTTCCTGCTATCAAAAGCCAGTCACTTTGATAGCACAGAGTGGAGAGGAAGGAATAATAGAAAAACATCATGTTCAAGTTCCCTTCCCTACCCTACTGCCTTTAAGAAGTGCAAGTTAGCTGCTGAGCACAGCAGTGAGTGAAGGACTCACGCCGTGAGCAGCTGCCTGCCCTGCAATAACATGTGTTTAAAAATACTTTGTTACAGGTAATTCTGTCTTTGCCGTGCAAAAACCTCAGCTGCTCTCAAGGACAAAGCTCACGGTACCAAGCTGTCCAAAAGGTGATTTCCTGTAGATAAAGGCTTTTCCCCCCCTTTCATTCAAAAGCCTTAAGATACTAAAAAATGTGGATTAAAAGAATACAAAGCAAGCATGAAACGCTGCAAAAAGCTGAGTTAACACTCAATCCTCTCTCAAGGGATTCAAACCTAGAGCAGTCCACAGTGTAGGGAGGTGCTTGAGAACTCCTAGCCCCAAAACTGACATAGCAGAGACAAATTCTAATGCTGTAGAAGGCTGGACCTGCTGACACGTTCAGCCTCCTTTGCTGGGGTGCTACAACATAAGCAGCAGCTCAGGCCATTCCTGCTCCTGGCACAGAGGAATGCCCAGCTTGCATGGAAACAGCATATCCCAACTCCAGACCAAAGCCTGGAGCTCCGACTAAAGGCACAGCTGTGCCATGAGCACCTCCAGATACTCACTGGGGGCTGTCCCACGCAGGTACAGCTTAGAGGAACTGCAAAGAACTCAAGGGCTTCCCATTTGTCTGGAATCAGACCTATGGACGTGAGGAAATGTGAGCTAATCCTGCTCAACATTCCTGATCTCAGCATTGGGCTGTACTCCTTCAATGCAGGATTGGTATTAAATGGTATTGCTCATTTTGCCAGACCAAAAAGTTCATCCTGGGAAAGATATTTTCCTTCTAAACTTTAGAAATTATTTTACATCTTGGCAGATGTAAAATAATTTTAACACCACCTCACCTCTCCCTCCATGTAAAATGATCCTAGTCTTTCCTTAGCCTTCACTTAAATTATTGGAGAAATCAACAGCTTAATTGCATAAACAGAAATAAGATGATTTACACTGGATTTTCCATCTACAAAACTAAGGATAAAAATATCAGATCTAGTTTATAAGCTATAGAAATAGAGGTTTTTCCATTTCCAGTTCTTCTGTGTATAAATACAGAAAAATGATGCCTTGTACATTATGACCTGATAAAAAACCAAAAGGGCTCTGTGCAAAGAAGCCTTCATATATTATCCACTTGTAATTTTGCCAAATATATTTGTTTTGACGAATCTGTTCCTGCTCACTCCTTCTGCTTCCTTAGATAAGTTGTTCTGGGGGACTCATTTCTCTGGGCCTAGGTAACCACATTTCCATTGACTGCTGAATTTCCATCAAACTGATGCGATGTCAACTGAACCCAATAAACATTAATTGAAGTGCTGATTTGTCATCAATGGAAAAACAGATTAAAGCCATGTTTTGAGAGGAATGAATCACATAAAACAATAGCAAACGTACAACTCAGGTAATAATTTTAAAAAGCAGAAATAAATTCATGCTTTTATTTTAATGGAACATGGTTCCACTACATCAGGATTAACAATAACCTTTTTTTCGCGTAAATAATATTAATAAAGTCAAACAAACCAATCTCATAAAGAGCTACACGTGTGTTTAAAATTCTGCTGGAAAGCTGAACTGTTTAGATGACATCTGTGTTTCCAGACACTGTAAAGAGTTCTGGCTGTAGGATAACCAACATATTTTAGCTCTCCTCCTCAAATGAAAGTATCAAGAGCAGACTAAATGAGTCAGGCTGCTGGCTCTGAGGCACATCATGCAATGAACTTATTCCCATGCTTGACGAAATGCTAAACCAACATGAATTCTGGAATCTTTAATAATTTCTGTTAGAACTAATCAGGTAAGGGTAATTTTAAATTCTGGCTTTCTATGTACTTGTGTTCATACAAATTACAAGCCTTGGGGCATTTTCACCTATGAATTCAGAATATGGTTTCACTGCTGCTGAAAAATTCTGAGTGCTAGCTTTTTAGATGGTATTTCAACACTGAAATTACATTTTCAGATATCAAAATTAAGTTAGTGTCCCAGTATTTTTTTCTTTTTAGGAAAAAAAACCTTTCATGCTTAAGTCACAAATGAAACCACACCCTAACACTGTGATATACCAGCACAATATGCAAGTCAAATGTAACTGCTACAGATTTTCTCAGTAACTTTCCCAGTTCAATCACCCACTTTTTCCAAGTGTCACTTCACGTGTATTCATATAATGCACCACAACACAGTCATGCAAAGGGCAATGTGTGTTCCTTACAAACACTGAGGGTCTTCTCATTATTTTAAAGGCAAAAAAATATAAATACTGATGAGCTACAGCCCAGGGTCTTTTTTTCCTAGAAAAGAAACACAATGTAGATAATTATGATACTTTGTGCATTAATGCCATGAACTGAAACCTTTTGTAGTACAGCACTTTTTTGTTGATTGAAAATCCCTGGAAGAGTAGAACATTTTCATGGGGTTTCAACTCGGGAACTTGCTCAAAGTCACAGCTTTATAATAAATGTATATTTCTTTTATGAAGGCAGGGTCGCAGATTTTGACATTCATCTTTCTCTTTATCATTACCTATATTATGAGTGAAAAAAGCATTTGTATTCTCGTTACAAAGTGCAGAAAAAGGTTCTTCCCTGAGTGACCCAAAATTTAGTAAGGCTCATGAATCTCACAAGGAGAAAAGAAAAATGGAAAATTTTCTTCTAGTCAGATAACAAAAGGGAATATTAAAGGCTTGACAATAGATGATAAAATGGTTTACCTAAATCTTTCCTATCCAAAGATAAGGGTGTTTTTAATGGCATTCTTTTATAAAATCTGTAAAAGTGCATTTCATCAAATTTTCATAATTAAATCTCTCTCATTGTAAGGTGCCCAATCATACATCGGAAGCTCTTTCTACAATGTGAAGAAAATTACCCTGCAAGATCTTTGAGTGGAGTTTTTCACTCACAAACAGAGAGTGTAAATGACACACCTTGATAATTAGGAAACCTTGACTCAGATTTCTAATATCATTATTATAATTCAAATTCCAAGAAGGATATTCAATGTTTTACGCCTCTATGAAGAATTTCAAAGGATCAGCCATTTAGCTGACAAATACACTGACAAATGCTTTGAAATCTGGTCTCCATTAAAAATACAATCTGACAAATCAGCATTAAGAAGGCTAAAAATTAACTTTTTTAAAAAAAAAAAAGTAAATACAAGTCCAACTTAAGCAAGAAAGTAAACGATAGACTATTAACTTAAGCAAACAAGTAACCTCAGTGTATGGGCTATTTTGTATTTTAAACAGAAAAATTACAGGTTTTAAACTATAGATAATAACCTGTATATATTTCAAGTATAAACTATAGTTTGTATAGTTTAAACACATGTTTCAATGTATTACATTGAACAGCAGCCTCGTCTTAATTAAAGCAAAGCTTCATTGGGACTGCTGAGGTATTGCTAAGTTCTGCTGATGGGATCTGTGCTTGAGGGAGCTGTGTGTGGGCTGGTGGCTGAGCTCCCGAGTGCGGCAGAAGGGAACAAGCTGCTGCTTCACCAGGGCATTGCTCCTGCTTTTCTGACACTGCTCAAAGCAACATCACCCCTGCAGCTCCTCCACTGCGTGCAGGATCTGAAACCACCCAGCCACCTACCAAGGAAATCCTTGCACTGGTGCTGCAGTAGCTAATTCTAAGGCAGAGCACAGGAACACCTGTTGTGTCAGAGTCTCCAAGATTCAAAACCTTTTCTATTCAGCTGTATCTAGCATTTCCATAGGGGGCAAACTTGATGCACGTTAAGGCATGTCTGCTCACAAATTTCTTCTGTTTACTCCCTCTTCTTCAATTTTGCTTTGCTTTTTTTTTTTTCCTAAATATCACTGAGTATGCTTATACAAATAGAAGCCATTCTCATGCAATCAAATTATCTACAGCCTTTACAGTAAGTACCATTTCAAGCATTAACTAACAGAATTTTTATTAAGGAGATTTAGTCCTTTCTCTGGCTGTAAAATTGTACTGATAAGACAAGCCTGAATTTTCAGTCTTTTTTTTATTTTTGGTATTCTAAGTGAAATAGATTAAGCTCTGAACAGATAATGGTTCATAGAGAAAGCACTGAACTGCTGAAAAAGTATTCTACCACCAATATTAGATACAATATTGTCCTAAGAAAAAGACCATCAATAAAAAGCAATATCCAGAATGACGTAAAGGGTCAGACTTGGAGATATTTTCTAAAATTAAGACCTATTGCATACAAAGCTGTATTATTATGTTGCTAATCAGATCTGTATTGGAGGTTTAAGGTAAAGTACTGCGTATTTTTTTTCCACAAAAGTCTTGTTTTGATGTTGTTTCATAACTTCCAATAAAACATTTTTTTTTGTTCACATGAGCTGGGTAGGCTTTTGGCAAGGATGCTCCTTCTCTCAAGGCAAGAGAGAAAAAGCCTCTTTTGATGACATTTCCAGCAGGGATTGTGCTCCAAGGGTATACTCTGTCTTTCCACAAGAGGAAAGAGTTTAGCTGACTACCTTGAACTTAACTCCAACTACTCTGAATGCAAATGTACTTCATCTGTCTGTGTTTAGCAGTGTTGCACCCAGGAACAGCAGAAGCTTCAATGTCTAAACCACTCTTGCTCGGGCTGACAGATCATTCAGGATCTTTCCAGACACATGCTGGTCTTCACCTTCTTGTCTGGAGAATGCCAGCTGTGACAAAATGTGCAAATTTAATTTAATGCTTTAATGGTTTGTGTCATATTCATTAGGGAGTACGTTTTTTTTTCCTTTAATTAACTTTGCAGAAGATGACTTCTGACCACTTTGAAGTTGAACACGTGTTTGCAATTCATAAACATGCTAAACCCACCACCCTGCTCTTTCTGCTGACAGGTTTTAGACATTATTGTCCTACAGCAGATGGCTGAAGAACCTAATAAAGTGATCTTGTACACAGCGATAAAAATAAGCTGGGATCTGTAGTTACCACAAAAAAACCAAACCCAGAACTCCCTGTCTAACACAGTGGTGTAATTCCTGCAAAGCATTTAAGGGGCCTGTAACATACGGTCAAAAAATCCTTCTCTGGATCAACAACCTCTTTGGGCAAGGAAAGCTGCAACAACATAGAGCTCAGATGGTTTGACTGAGCCTTGTCCCTTTGTGACCTGGGTGCTGATAGAAAATTCCATCTCCTCTTGTTCCCAAGTATTTCCTTTCAGGCTCTTCCCATTGAACACTTCCTCCACATCCTTAAGTCAGACCCTGTGCCCTCACTCTGCTTTCTTCACACTTCTCCACACTTCAGCTAGGCACAAAAGACAAGTCTGGGAAGAGACTTTACATGAAAACATTTGTAGATTTCTCCTTAAAAAAGGTTAAAGATGAATTCACAGCTTTAGAAAAGTCTAAAGGAAACTCCGACTGGATCAGTTTCCTCAAGTTTGGCTTTACCGGAAGTCTGTGGCATTTTGGGGTTGGTTGTTTGGTAGTTTTGGGGGGTTTTTTAATCTGTTATTCAGCTTTTAATTACTTCAAAACCAGAATCATAATTCAAACTTAAAGCACCACCAAAACCACAATTAAGCAGGCACTATGGTAAATTTCCTCTTTGTTTTACACCAAAAAAACCTGCATTTCCATGCCTTGCCAATATGATTCTTGAGTGGGATTTTTCAGTTTTACATAATCTCACAGTGCAATCGCTGTGGCAAATTGCTGCTTTTGTTTGTTAAGTCACACCAAACAGTTGTCCTCTTTCCTGAAATTCTTAATTACAAGATACATAGAAATCCTAAATTTGATTTAGAGTTAATTGTCAAGGTGTTGGGTTTGTTTTTTTGGTTTTGTTTTTAAATTATTATTTTAAGCTTCAGATCTGAGTAAATACACCAATACTGTATGTGAGTTCAGCCTGCAACAGGGCTGGATTCTACAAAAAAGCAAGAGGAGCAAAGGCAAGAAGACTGAAAGTGAAGAAAGGGACAGGACACCACAGTGGCACCACTACACCTTTAATGCAGAACTCACCAAGGACAGAAGTTATGGCTGCACAAGCCACACCTGACACACAGAATGACATCAGGCTTTACAGCAAATACCCACAGATTATTTCTCAGGGCTCTGTGTGTGTGTGTAATGAAAACTCTTTTAAACTCTGAGAAGGAGGATTATTAAAATCACTTCTGCATGAACAACACTTATTTAAAAATCCAACCAAATCTTTACATTTTCCTTGCATGTGGGATTTGAATTGGCTCTGCTGTGACCCAATAAAATTTCAGCTTTTAGCTTAAACCAATATCTAATCAAGTTGTAGCTGACTTTTTTCTTCTTGCTGCAGTTTCCCTGCCATAAACATGTTTGTTTATTGGAAGCGATAGTGTTTAACTTGCATGTCAAATAGAGAAATCTGCAGAAATATACCAGAATACCCCAAGAAAACTCACAATCTGCTTTGGAACAATACATAAATATTAGCCAAGGAAATTTCAGAATACATTACCAAAGAATAATGAGCAGTGACTTCATTATTTTAATGTTCCCATTGATATTTGTGGTCCCAGAGAATCCTAAACGATGTCTGTATGCTCAAACTGTATGAAATTAAAAGGTACATGCATATACAGTGAAGTAAGACACCACATAAACCTTTAAGATTGGGTAAAAAATGTTTTATAGCCCTTGTTTGCACAAAGTAGTAAGTTTGTTTTAGTCAGGAGTTTGCCTCCTACTTTTAAATCTGTGTATTTATCTACGAGAAAAGAACAGAGGCTCCTTCCATCGCCCCTCCTAAAAACACTTTTCCTGAGAAATCACTCTGTGTCCCTACTTGCCAGTGTACTTGCACAAGTACATAAATATAAATATTAACTGAAGAAGGGAGATAATAGAAAAATACAGACTCTTCTATGTAGATTTTATTTCATATGGGATAATACTGTTTTACGAATTTTCAGTTTAGGGTGGTGCAAGCAACAGCTTCATGTTTTGCTTTATTTTGTAAACACAAAGTATCACAGTGGAGGACGTGGGTCAAAGACATCAGAGATAAATCCTAGAATTTAGTCTTAATTAGCTTCATATCCTCACGGCGGTAAGAGCAATGGCTACAGGAAGGAAGAAATAGCTGCAGGCTGGGCTTCCACAAGAGCCTAGATGACCTCCCTGAGGTGTCCCCCAGCTTCAGCAGTTTTGTGCAAGGAAAACCACATGGTAAGGCTTCTTCTGAGGTGGCAGATAGTTCCAAGAGTGATAAATGAAGACAGCAGTCAGTTTGTGAATTCACTGAGTAGCCTGAGCCTTGAATTTGCCTGTGCAAAATGAGTTTCTTTAACCTTAGATTAATGAGTAACTAACATGAAGTCAAGCCTTGTAATCAATTACAGCAGCTTCCTAGCAGTTACAAACAGATTAGGCTTAATGGCCTTATTTCTGCTGTCAGACATTTAACTTCTTTAAGAGAGACAAGAACGTTGTTACATTTGAGAGAGAACAAAGGAAAACAAAAAAAAAATAGTAGGAGAAACACTCAGCTGCCATTTCTAAAAATTCCAAGTGTTTCATGTTAAATATCAAAAAGGAAATATGAATATAATCTAAAACAAGGATCCCTACAAATGAAACCAATAATGCAAATGATGCCTCAAAAAGGCTGAAGTAGAAATAATGATGAAATAAACCACAGTGATATGATTAATAGAAAGGCCCTAAAGTACCAAAAATAATATTAATATTCTTCTCTTATATTTGTTTAGGTTTTGTCTTGAGGTCAAACAAAAACTTTGGACAATATTTGTCACATAAATGAACTAAGAGGAGTTAACACCCTGTGCTCTACAGAAACCTGTGGAATTATTTCCAATTTTTTTCCATTTAACTTAATGCTCAATGCCTAATGAATATAAATAATTAAAATACTTTCATTTTTCTCTATTTCTTAAAGCATTCTGTAGTGCTCTAGTCTTCAAATTATAGCAATAAAATGAATAAACATTTTAATTACTTTTACTTCTCTTTTTTCACCTTTAAAATACTGTCTTAGCTATGCCACTACCAAGACATACAAGCCATCTTCCACTTCTACTCCTTTCAGGAGAAGAAACAGGTAATCCACTCCTTACTATTTTCTTATTTTTTGTTCCCATAACAACTCTTCAGCTGAAGAAGTTTGCCAGGAAAAACCTTGTTCCTAACCAGGATCAAACATAACTAAACCTTTTCACGTCAGGCAAAGCATTTTACTACAGCAGCAATATTTCTATTAACCACTCTGAAAGAGCACAATAATAAAGTTTGACACTGTCAAAATAGAGGCTGTTTCAGGGTAGTTTGTAGGAGAAATAATTTAAATAAATTAACAATTATTTAAAATAATTGTAGGATAAATAATTTAAAAGAAATATATATGAATTCTGAAATATGTATGAAAACAAAAATAAGCTTTGTCCAGAACTCAGCCTGGCCACTCCTTCCTGCTCTCAGAGCTGTGTGCTCAAAGGCAAAAAAAAAAAAAAAGAAAAAATAAAAGAAAAAAAAGATGAGAACAAAATATTTTGCATGTTCTGTGCCAGCTTTTTTACCCAAAACAACCACTGTGGGTTTTGTGCCTCTCACAAGGCTGTTAGGAACAGCTCAAAGTCTCAGTTATTAGAATAAATACCCCAATTTTTCTACAACCCGGGAATCTACAAAGTCTCGGCACTAAGAGCCCACTAGCAGTTCTGAAAACCCAGTTTCCTTCACACAGCACTAAACTGGCACACTTTGCCATGCACACAAACATGGCCAACAGGCTCTTTCAGGAAATATTTTACTGCTGCAAGCTTGCATGAAAACGGTATTAAAATTCAGTGGGAGTTAGATGACTAATTCCTATCAGAACTCTGGAAAATTCCAGTTAATGATCTTGGGAACATTGAGGCTAATAAGTGAAAATGTAGTTATTCTTAATTAAAGGCATGGTGCTAATAAGGACGGTGAGCATCACAAAGAGCATGCAAAGCAGACATCAAGGAAGCAGAACTGGCCCACACAACTCCTGCGGAGCACAGTGGCCATTTCCTTGAATTCTTTTCATCAGCACTTGACTGCTTGCTTGTTCCAGCAAATTACATTTTGTTAGAAAATATCAGTTTCACTCCGTGGGAATGACAAAAGATCAATAAAGTCACAAACATGGGGAATGTATAATAAGCTCCTTCAGAGCTGGGAATATTGACAGTGTGCATGACAGATTGTTTCTGTGCGGCTGGAGAATATTGTGACGTGCTAAACAACACAGCGTTTGCATTTCCCAGCTCTCTTTAAAGGAGGAAAATTAGATCACTTCAGAAAAAGCTTTGTAAAAACTTCCCCATTGAGATTTTCAGATTAAATAGATGGAGAATGTTCACAAAATTCTCTCTTTTTATTTTTTTGTTCTGTAATGCCCAACGTGGAAACAGAAGAGTTGAAACGTGTCAAACAAATTGAAAGAAAAATCAGACTGAGGTGAACAAATGAAGGAAACCTACTTGAACTGTAGGGAGTGGATTTTTGAAAACACTGAAAGTCACGCCTATGTATCTTAAAATGAAATATTGTGACAGTCTCCTGCAATGGTTTTGGCGAGTAAAGCTGAGGGCTGGCTATAAAATATGTCATAGAGGCACAATAATCAAGACACCAAATCTCTAAGTCTTTGTTCTCTCTTTGATTGGTCTCTTTAGTACACTGGATATTTACATGCCTTTGACTTGTTTTAGCTAAATGTAGTCTCATTTAAGAATAATTTATCCAAACTGGAGCTTACACTGAATTTATCTCTGATATTTATCCTTGCAGTTCCCTCTCACATACATGACAATTCTCAGGTGCTTTTGAACTTTCCAAGCATCCAACTATACCTACATTTAGATTTGTAAGTAGAACGAACAACAGAACTTTAGCCCATGGAAGATCTATTAAAATAATATATGCCATGACTTTGCCCCTGGTTTGAAGAAAACTGTTTGTAAGATTGTAAATAAACTTTACTTCTATAGAAGTGATACATTTTAGTATTCATAAATATAGCTCTAATCCATTAATGTACAACATTTTGGGCATGTCAGGCAACAAGCTGTGTATTTAATGACATTTATTTTACCAATTTAGTAAGGGATCTCTTGCAAGTATTCAAATGTTCCTCTGAAAACAGCATGCAAATAACTATAAAATTATATTTCATAGTAGGAAAGAAACCCTAGAAGCTACAAGAAAGGCTCGAATAGGTTGCCCGAGAAACCATAATTTGATAAACAAATGCACACGTAATTTTAAAACAGCCAAGTCAAATTTTAATTGACTGAATCTCTTCAACATTTCACTTTTCTGACAAGGCATTCCTGCCCATAATTATAAATATAATATTAGTTAAATTTCATGAAATTAAAGTAGTGTTGATTAGCAGGTTTTGGTTCAATCTGAGTAAAAATTTGCTGACAAAAAGTAAACTGGGAAACACAGTAAGTGTTTACAAAGTAAAATCTGAATCAGTGAACATTCCATTACTGCCAGCCCTATTTGTCAGTAGTTTATTGTAAAATTGTGTTTAATTAAGAGATTTGACCTGTTTAACAATCACTGGATTTAATCCTAAATCAGAGAAGGAGGAGAATTTTGGTGGTGGGTTTGTTACAATCAAACTAATCTCTGTCAATAAAAATTTAACTATTATAAAACTAGTAGAACTTACTAAAAACAAAAGTGTATGATGCAGATATATAAATATATGTAATAACATGTAAATGATATGTAATGATGTAAAAGAACATGTAATGCAAGACAGAGTTTGATCTTATCAATAACTTTTGCTTTTAACATCTCATTTAAAACTTATTATTGATAATGTCCAAATCCATTTAGACATTACAATATTTATTGAAAAACTAGTTGCTTTAAAAAATTTTCTGTGGCACCTGCTGCACTTTAGCTTTTATTTCCAATGCTCAGATGCAATTAACACTAAAGAAGGCATGAAGCATCTAGGGAAATTTGGTTTTCAATGTATTAATTGCAGGGACATAATTAGCACTATTTAAAATAAAGTATAAGCATGACCCCGAAGACATAGTCTAAGCAACAAGCATTTTTAAGGGCTATTTATGTAGCACTTTTCCTCTAAGGAAAGTAAATAAATCCAGTTTACTTAGGTGGGTTCAGAAGAACTCAAGTTATATTTATAATACATACTACAATTATCTGAACAAACAGACGTTTCTTTTTATTGGGAACTTATTTATAGTCAACTTCAAAATATGATTGTTCTCAAAACAACTTGGTATTATTAAATCAATTACTGCACAGAGCCAGAAGACTACAATCCTATTTTAGTATAAAAGTGCCTTTCATACCACCTTAGTAAAATATAGAAGAGCATCAGTAGACTCTTTTCCTGAGCTTTTTCTTTTTAAAAATCAATGACATTTATCTTTATCCAGAGATGTCTTATCCAACAAAGGCCTGAACAAATAACTTATGTGAACAACTCTGGATAGATTACATATAGGCAATTCTAAGAAATTACAATAAAGCCAGAGAATCCATTTTGTAAGATCACATAGAGTGATTATTGAAAAATACTTCAATATTAAGAATAAACCAGATTATTTGGTTTGGGACTTAAGTGTATAATACTCTATGGGCAGTGGCAGCTGATAATAGCAGCTACTCCTGGGTTTTGCAGTTTGTGGCTTTCCCATGCAGAATGCTCCCCAAACATCCACTAACACCCTAAGTGTAAAGGATACCTCGACAAGAACTGCAGGGAGGGTCACACTGCCTGAGTAGGAACTTACAGGGGAAAAATAACCTATTTACTCTGCTTGGTGGCAAAACTTGAATTCAAATGAGCAACAATTTCTCAGGGGATTTAAAGAATCACTGTGAACGAAGGCTTTATATAAATTAGGTTAAAGGGAAAGAAGTCAGCACTTTTCACCAATGGATACAAATTGAAATAATCTTCAGCAGCTACACTGGGTGCTAGAGGTGCTCAGGGTATAACAGCTGAGTTTCTAATATTCTGTTGTATTTTCTGTGTCCAGCAGCTCTCACAGGAAAATAATTTTGCAAAAGACTATATAATTATGCAAAGATAATCATCCAACACTAAAGGGAATATCACTTCTTTCATTGGCTCATGACTATAATATACAGTCCCATGAATTAGGGATTTTTGTTCCTTTTTTCAGTCCTTCACAAAAAATTGGAAAAACTACACTAAAATTCTGGGAGTCATACCAAAGCTAGAGGTTATACATAAGGCAAAGGAAAACCAAGAGTATTTCTAATATGTTTTCTGAGTCTTCTACAATGTTTCTGCATACACAGAAACAAAGTACTTGGCAAGTCTTTTCTAGAGGATAGTCCCACCCCTAGGAATAGTCAGTACAGTGACAGAATACTATAATTAAAGGGATTACTGCTATTATTGTCATTATTATTACCTTTGCATCTACACTATAAAACACATTGATATTCTCTGATTAGTACACAAGCAAAATAATACTGGAATCTTTGTACATGGATAAAAGCATATATGTAATAATGAGGTGCATTACAGGGACTTCACTACAATTGCACTGCAAATCAGCCCTGAGCCTCCTGATGCCAGAGCCTGATGGACTCCATGGGAGGTTGGATCACTCAGAGGTGTCTCCTGGAAACCATGCTGGAAGTGGAAATTGCATGGTCCAGGGAGAGAGGTAAGCACCATAATCTTGCAGCTATGTATGGTGCAAGTATAACAACTGTAGAAAAGGCTGTTTTAATGAAAATATATGAAAAACACATGGCAATAACTAGAGCTGATGATCGTTTGGGGGGTCTTGTATGTCCAGGAAGAACAATTTTCTAAATTAAGTCCAGAGCACCTTGTAAAAGAGGAGGAAAATTGAGGGGTTTGTATGTACTTTTTTTTTTCTTTAAGCCATATGAATTCATATGCTGGTGATTGCTCCTAAACGGATTAGAGCATGCTATTGAATAGGAATTATCAAATTATAGATTTCAACTTTCCAGAAGTAGAGTCAATCTCTAAGGTGTCAACATACTTTACAACCTCCTGGGGTCTTCAGATGGCAGCACAGCATATTAACAATCTGCTTGTCTCTTTTCCTTATAGGCAACAAATCTGCTTTCAGCTTCCTGAAACAGGGCTAAGACTAAAGCAATTAAAGTGCTGCATCACTTAATTTTGATGAGCTCTTCCATCAGGCTGCACAGGATATCATGTGCTTGGGAGACGGGATTCCTGAAGGTACAGGGCAGGAGGTTTGCTAACAAAACAACAGCTGCATCTCACTGCTTAGGTAAAATACCTGAGCACCACAGATGCTAAAGATGATTTGGGGCAAGGCAGTGATTGTGGAGTCTCTTCAGGATTGTCTTGAAGCAAATCTACTAACAGGAATACACAGTAGCTGTCCTGGATAACACAAAGTTCTGAGTGGAAGATTTCTAGCATTTTTAAACCCAAATGCTCACATTCAGTCTACATATACAGCAACTGCATTTTGAAACAACACGTGGGTAAACTTGAAGCTATGAATGGAAAAGTGCTGTTAAAACATGGTGAAAAAAGCACCAGAGACCACAACCCCCACGCAGCTGGTGGCTTTCACACGCAGAACTTCTTAAGTAGAGCTGACACATGGTCTCACGCCGCTGCCTTTGTTCTCTTTCCGTCTCATTTCTCCACAGGAGGATGCAGATGGAGAGGAGGAAGGGTAAACTGTTGGTTTTACAGCTCCTTGCAGTGAAATTGAATCAGTAGTAACAGTCTGCACTGGAAACAGAACCCACTGCCACCTTCCCAAAGAACCCAACCATGGCAGACATGGCAGGGAAAACGGGGGCAGAGTGCATGGCAAGTTCTCCTTTGTTTGGGAACTGCTGAGTTGCTCCAAACAAAGCCCTTGAAAACTAACCTGGAAGGAATTTTCCTGCATAATGACTCTTGTTTTTATGAAATTGTTTTTACAATTCTGATCTCTTAGATGGTCTTAAAAGTAACTACAGTCTTGGTGTCATTTGACGCTGCAGGAACAAAGATAGAAAATACCATAGAAAAAATTAGATGGAAGATGGCAAAAGCAATGCTCAGGATGCAATGAAGCCACCCTCCCTTCTCCTACAAGCACTGCTGTGCATAAGAGGCTGAGTATTCCATGTGCTGAAACTCTGGAAACTAAAAGTGTTAACCTTGCACTGCTGTATTTCCTGACTGACTTACAGCTCTTGAAATACAGACAGGGTCCACTATTGCCTTCATTTCCAAAGGAATGCTCAGATGTGTTATTTCTGATAGTTATTCAGTCCTATTCAAGTCACTGCTGATGCACCTGTTATACAGAACACTCAGTATCTTTCTTCACTGTTATTTTCCCGAGGTACTTCCCGTGTATGGGATAGAGAGAACACTTATTAGGAAGGTACATCACAACCTCAGTATATAGTTCTGTTCTTGCTGTAATATTTACACCAGAAATGGACTTCTTCTACTGCATTTCAGTCACTGTATGGAATATTACAGTTCACTGGACAACAATTAATTAAGAAAGGATAGAAGCATTTAGGTTGGAAAAGACCTTTAAGATTATCAAGTCCATTCACTTTTTCCTCATCTTCCAGAAATTTAAATATTTACAGTTCTAGGCATGCAAATTTGCTGAGAGAAAGCATTATTGCCCTCTCAACTGAGCGGGTAAGAAACTTGACCAAAAATAATTAAGCAGTTCTCTAGGCAATCATGGATGTCTTCTCCTATGTGCTAATGATGGCAGCCTTTACATGACAGTTCTTTTCCCACAGAAAGATTGAGATATTATTCCTTATTCTTCCCTAGGACTCCTAAACCTGTGACAAAAGAGAGAAAATGGAAAAGGGAAAAAAAAAGGGGGAAGTGTGCCCTCCTTGCACCCTGTTTGGTTTTCAATGCCTACAAACAAGTCCCTCCCTCCCTCTCACAGCAGCAGAGCAGTTCAGCTGTGCTACTCCAATTCCTTCTCAGCTTCCTTCTCCTTGACACAGGAATGAACAAACTACTGCTCTACCCCACAGCCCATCAGAGCACACTCCAGTCTGATTTTACTTAATCCAGTGGGGAGCAGCAGATAAATTCTAAGCTAAATTCCTCTTGAATCACTCTATGCATGCTAAGTTCAGGGAGGAAGATGATGTGTGAGCAGCACCGCACACAACTATCCTCATCCAACACCTATTTCTACACCTAAATTTTTATATAGCAAGGGAAATTCATATTTATGCCCCTCACGCTTCTTGCCTAAAGCCAAGTTTCATTGCCTTTCATGTCACAGACATATGGGAATTTTGATAAACAAAGTTCAAGCCTGAGAAAAATCAGGCAAAGCATGGCATAAACAAATAAATGTGCCATAAATTTAACCTCTTATCTTTTAATTTTCTGCATTACCTTTTGCATCTTTACCCTGAAGACCAGCTTTGTTTTCAATCTCTAAGGCTGGAAAGCGTCTCCAAACTCGTTTGGTACCAAAATATGATGTCCAAAGAGCTCCTCACTGGTGATACCACATCTGTGTTCATCTCTCCACTACAAGCTGCCTGTTTTACCAACCCCACTATTTGCCCCATCTTCAGTATAAAAATGAAACCAAGGTGGGTCAGAACAACTCATTCCATAACCCCTTGCTAGGATTCAATCTTTTGTCCCCACCCCATCTGAAGCTCTCAAATTATGGCATCTTGAAGTTTCCTTCAGTGGTTTTCTAATTTTTTTCTTGGCTTCTGTGTTTTTTTAATGAAAAATTTGATGAAACTAAAAGGCAATATCATGAAAGTGTCATGGGAAAACAGAATAAACTCTTGCCTTATTTTAATTAGAACCTGAATCCTACTGAGTTTAATTATCCTGTCTTACGATAAATTTGACAATAAGGACAACCTGCCAAAAAATACACTTTTTGTTTGTTTTCCAGGAAAACTGTCACGGTCCATTTGCATCTCAGATTCACATGACAATGTACTCTGTGATTTAAACTTTGTTTGAGGAACTCATTAAGAAATACAACAAAGAAACCTGACAAGCTGGGGCTCAGCCCTCTTTGATCCACACTGGTCTATCACCTGAATTCCCTTCTTCACCATCCCAGTCTTGAGGTCAGCCACAGCCTGGGCAGGGGTGAGGGAGCAGTGACAGCTCAGGGTTTTCTGTGGTTACAACTTTTACTAGAATAAGATCATATTTACTAGAACAGGATATTCACATTTACTAGAATAGGAGAATATTTACTAGAATAGTCGTAATTATTATTTTATTAAAGGGAGCAACAATTATCTTCTCATATTTAAATCCTACTACTTAAGAATTTCCATGTTAAAATGTATGATTTTATGGTTTAATTTTTTTCCCTACAGCACTATAATAAAATTCTCCTATTTCTAAACATAATTAAATGTCGTAGATGTAGCCAATTTAGAAATACTCTAAATGTAAGAACCTTTATAACACTTTATATTATTTCCTTATTGAAATTTCATGATTCATAGCAGTAATAATTTATTTACCTGCATTTTTTTCAGTATGTTGATTAACAGAGAGCTAAATTTGCAGCTTCATAAACAGCAGTGCAGTAATGTGCATGCCAGATATGAAAAATAATTGTTATATTAATCTTTCCACCTTACAAATAAGGCAAAACATGAGAAGTTATATTTATGCTTTCCCAATCCAACTATTAAATAAAAAAAATTGTTTTAATTTGAACTGCATTTAAAAAAAAAACCCAAAACTGCCATTCCTCCTTCAATTCCTCCCAGTTAGTGCCTTCAGTAATGGATTTAGCGATGCCTAAAAAGTAATTAAATGGGGAGGTGTTATAAAGACAACTGTTTTCATTTGTAAAACACTAGAATGGATTTGAAATTTTCCTATAAACAATATTTGGCAGAAAGAATACTCCTAAGTATAACAGAACCTGACCAAGCAATGTGTGTACTTATACAGCACTAATCATATTACTGTCTCAAACAGGAAGAAATATTAAGGAATAATAGAGATGGAAAGTAACAAGAACTTCTTTCACAAAGAAGTTTCTAATAAGAAACTCTGAGTATTCTAATTAAACCTCTATGAGTATTTAAGTCACTTAATAATGTGCTTCCTATTCCTGCTTAGTTGATCTAGGGAAAGAAATTATACAAACCGTTCAATATTTGGGGAGAGGGTCAGACTGCTTATTTTATTCATAGAGCATATCAATATAAATTAAACCAGTAAACCTCCCGACAGATTTAGATGCAAAATTAATGAATGATAACTAAATATTTGCTTTTCTTTTAAATGTTTTATGTACATTGCCCATTATTTTTCTCCACCTTTTTCCTGTTAATGACCTTCTTGTATGGTAGATTATGGAAAGTAGATATAGGGAAATTAGGGAAAGAAAAAATTACTGCTGTTTCCATCCTTTTAAAAACAAAGATTAACATAAACTGTTGGAGTCCAGGAAAGGCGAAAAACTTCTCCTGACTCTGTGGGGATCCATTTTATCCCTAGAGTCCCCCAAAATGGCTTAGCCTTTGAACTAAGCCTGTGGGAGCACTTGCCCCCACTTCTGGGTGAACTGAGAGCACCTAAGAAATGAAGAGATAGTTGTTTAGTGCACCACAGAGTGTGTACTTGTAGTTTTTGATTTTGCTCTATATATTAATATAGAGACAACATGGAGAATTCAGGGTCTCGGCTTCTCCTTTTTCTTCTTCTTCTCCTTCTTCTTCCTTTATTCTCTGACCTAAGTTCCTGTGATTTGGTAATTGGTAGAAAGAATTTAGTGTAGAAGAGACATGTTAATAAAATTGATACTTATTGGTTTTAAAGACAAAATAGAATAGGTAAAATCTGGCAATTGGGTGATAAAAGGTGTATAAGCCATCTGCGCTGAGCAGCCGCAGCCATTCTGCTCCTGGAAGCTGCAGCAGAGGCTGTGCTCCTGAAACTTAGATAAGAAAAAATAAACAATTCCTGAAGCAGCTTCGTTTTTTCCTGACATGACACACTGAGAAGGAAGATCACCGAGCACGGAGAGAAGAACAGGGCCATAAGGCCCCCACAAGAAACAAACAAATACAATTAAAAAACCCAAAACAAATAACCGACAAAACAAAGCAAATGCAGAAGTAATGTTTTCATTTCAGTGGAGACGGGAATTCCAAACCAATCGTCAGCTGAATCAGATTTAGGGCTAATGTGGAGATGGGAATTCCAAACCAATCTTCAGCTGAATCAGATTTAGGGCTAATGTGGAGATGGGAATTCCAAACCAATCTTCAGCTGAATCATATTTAGGGCTAATCTGGATTGAAAACACTGATGCACCATACCAAGATGCTGAATGAAGATTTCTCTGCAGGATGCACCCAGTGCCAGCGGGCTGGGTCCAGCTCCAGCATCCTCCCGAGCACAGTAGTGGGGTGCAATCCCAAAGGCAGGGCCCAATCCTTCAAAGCAGCCTGACAACAGCCCAGTACAAAGCACACTTCTGACTGAACCCTCCCAAAATGAAATCTCAAAGCAAAAAGAAATTATTTCTGCATGTGTTTTAAACAGATCACACTAAACCCAGCATTATGGCACACAACAGGGCTGCAGGGGTTTAGCCTAGGTCAGCAAAACCTCCCCATGGCTCAGGGTGTCAACAGGACAGAGGTCTCCTAAGCACCACAGCCTGGTGCAGTGTAAATTCTGATACTCTGGGTGCTGCTCCTGTTACCTTGCTTATAAAGCCTCCTATTGCACACATCCTACCCAACTCCTTCCTTGCTATCAGTCAGATATTCTTACAGCCTCACATCTTCATGTACCCAAACAACTGAGCCATCCCTGTTTCTGCCAGGTTCCTTCTCCCGTGCCGTGGGGCAGCAATGCTGCAGCAACACAGTCCCAGCCCAAGCCCTGATTCCAGCTCTCCAAAAAGGGATCAACCCTGCTGCTCCCTATTTTCTGTGCAGTGCCTCAGACTCACTGCATCCCTGAAGAAATGCCTGGATCCACTGCTTTGTGCTCCTTATTCTCCCCCGAGCTGGCCTGAAATGAAGATATTATGGAAGGCCTACCAAGCTGCCCTGCACACGTGATTTATTGTTAGTGTAGGGAGTCTGAAGACCTAAGCACATCTTCCACCTCCAGATAAAGCTGTGCTGCCAAACCACAGGGCATTTTCTAATTTGCTGTGCTCTTAGGACTTGTTTATACAGGCAACGCAATTAATAAACACCATGAGACATCATAATGAACGGAATTAGGCAACAGATATTCCAAATAACTGTGACCTTAAAAGGAGAAAATTATGAGGATGCTTTAGAAAATTGTATGCTAAATTTCAAATACAACATATGGAGTTGGTGTTGAAAGCCTCTAATGAGCTTCTAGCAGTGTTCAGACTAGGAAGACCTTGCTAATCCCATTTTCTGGCTCTAAGAACCAGTGATCACGGAGACTACTTGGAATCAGTTCCAAGAAAAAAGGATTTCCCTGGCCCATAATAGTATATTTATACTTTTTAGTAGCAAAACTCCTTCTCATACTTCTTCATAATCCTAATTTAAAAAAAAAAAAAATAATTTCAGGACATTTACAAGTATTTCAGCAACACAAACTGTGAATTCTTCTGTGAAAAGTAATAAAGACACATGAACTGCTGAGGAAAACAAGGGTAAATAGAGCTGAGAGTAGTGACCTTAAGTGAAAAGGCAAAAAGATTCTACTTCATCTAGAGATGTGAAGTGATGGTATTGAAATACATGGAATAAAACCTGTGGAACATAGGGAGAACTATGTAACAAAGTACATAAATCAAGATCAGAGCATGTAAATCAGATAGGCATAAATAAGGTTGAAATAAGGAAAAATATTCTAATAATAATAAAAATACATTTTGAAATACATGACAGTTAGTAGGAAAAAAAAGCCATTTAGCTATTTTAGTTTGTGAGAAGGACCATATGATGTAAAGTTTGCTGAGGAATGGACAGAACCCACAAAAGAACTGTGCTAGCTGTCATTGTCTGATTGCTCCTCAGCTGTGCTTCCCAACGGGGAGAGCATTGTCCTCTCCAAGGATACCCAAATACTGATTTCTGAGAGAAATAAAAGGCATTTTCTCAGGATAGTACCTCATAATTCAGCATAAAACAGAACATGGCACTCTGGAAATGGCTTCACTGTTTACTCAAAACTATGGATTCTGTGCTGGCTAAAGTGGTGTGGATATAGGCAAACGTGTAGAACAAGGTAGGAAATAAGGAAACGGACCCGGTGAAACAGCTGGAAAATGTCCAGATACATCAATTTCCTTATACTGCCTTAGTTTTGGGGTTTTATTGCTTGGTTTGAGGTTATTTTTCTAGTTCAGATGTGTCACCTAACCAATCACCTCTACAACCCTCTCCATCAGTGAGGTCTCAAGTCTGCAAGCCAACAGTTTTGAAACAGATCTGGGGAGTTTCATAACAAACAAATCAGAATTCAGTGTTTTCTACCTAATCCTACAACAAGTGTGGTCAGGAGTAACTTTGGGAGAGAGTACCTGAGTAGAACTGGAATGAACCCCTCAAATCTGGAGCACCTGTCTGTGCAGTACAGCTGGAACCCCTGGAACTTCCTCCCAAAGCACACCACCTCCCCTGCAGAGCAGGGAAGTTATTTAATTTGCTGTGCCTGGCATTAAAACGTTCTGACATGAGCTCCATTTATTCTCCATGCTGACAACTTGGTCTCAGCACAAGGACAGCATAAAAGTACACTTCTATTAGGAAGCATCGAGGTTTTTTGGATACTACAGTGCTTGTTATATACATGGATACATGGAATCCTTCTTCCTACATGAATTTTTTCGCTTTTACAGCTGGTCTCATGGATAACTCAAAGGAGAAAACTAGACAGTTTCCAGAGCTACATTTCAACTCCAGGCTTTTGAACAGATATAGTAAATTGGTTATAGAGAGACCTAAGATTTATTAAAACATGTAAGCTACTTCATTAATCTTTTGGAAAAAAAATTCTCTCCATGCCAGTTATCCAATCATTCACCTACAAAAAGCTCTTCAACAAACAAAACCAAGCTGACTGAGATTTCAGCCTAAGGTGCAACAGAGCTCTCATTAAGGAGATCGTTATTCTTAATTTTGAAAAGCCTGAAGGCTATTAGGAAATATCAGTGCATATGACTTGCAAAATCATACATTTCTGTGATATGCATGCATTGTTATATAAAACACCTTGAGAAATTTCAGAGCACCTATTCATACAATACATGGTCTGCACTCATCCTCCTTATTCAAGTTCTGTGCTAGCATGGTTTGGAGTTCAGCTCAGTCTCAACATAAACCCAATGGAATGGACTGACAACTCAGTTTATACCTAGCCAATATAATCTGCATTCCAATCAGAAAAATGTATTCATTCTAATTTAGTGATCTGGCAACATAAGGATGGTAGCATTTGCAGTACTCAGTTTCTGACTGCATTTATCAGCCACAGAAGTAGAATAGGATTCTGTGTTCTTAGAAATTATTACCTAAATTACATTTTGTTTGCTTGTTGGTAGGTTGGTTGAATTCACCTTTCCCTCCAGGGATTCCAGAAGTATTTTCCATCTATAAGCTAACAACTGCTTATTATTTATAATAAAACTATTAGCCATGGAGCAAAGCATTTTCATGCATTTAATATCCAGCTGATAAACAAATGCTTTTTTTTCTCCAGAAGTTTTCAAAATAACAACTACCTTTAAAAAAGACACCCCACAAATACACAGTGGGCCAGATAATTGTTTTCCTACTCAGTTTTTAATCCAGAGCAATTCTAACACACTCACTGCAATTTTTGTGAGTTCACATCACAGTAATTGAAATCAGAATCTGGGTCGGCTTTTCAAATACAACAGTTGTTTGTTCAGCTGGTCACACATTTGGAAGTAATTTCTAGTGCTTTAAATCATGTCAAATGGATCCATCTCTCTCTCCTGCTTCTCACAGAATGAAATTAAATTTTCTGTAGCTCAGAAAATGTCCAATCCTGCAATTTCCTGTTCATTTTCAGAGGGGTTATCCATGCCAATCTTGTAAGAGTTGAATAGATTTTTCCTATGCTCCCATTAACTAAGTGAGATACTTGTAGCTGCTATCCTGCTCTGAAATTAGAACAGGACAAGGGCCATAATCGTATTTAGCTTACTCATTACGAGATCGGCTTCTGGCATTACCCCCAGAGTAAAACATGTCTGAAGAAAGCAGTGAAGTAATTCCAATGCATCTATTTAACCTATTTGTGAAAAAATTCCATACAGATTTTACAGCTAGTCTGAAAACGTGGTGATGAAACACCCTGTGAGGCTTATGCTGCTGAAAGTGCACAAGGAAGACATCAGTGGAAGATTTGAAAGCAAACCTTTGCTCAGGAGGAAGTTAAACTGGAATGTGTGGCTTACACCAGCAGGGGCTCCCAGCCACCCTGGCCACTGCCCTCTCACTCCTTCCAGAAGGGATTTTCTCACCTAAGGGGGATTAGCAGCTCATTTGCACTATTCTGCTGTAAAGCCAGCCCCCAAAGGGGAGCTCAGCATCAGAGAGAGCCTCATAGCTTATTTCTCTGAAAGGTGCTGGGCAGTGGTTTCATAATTACCTGATAAATGTTTTTGTGCAACTGTGAGGCCAGCATGCTGCTGTAAGGCCTGTTATGACTTCACTGGAAGTCTTCTGGTAACAGCAGGAGATTCTACAACTGCCTTAAAGGTTTACATTAGCATGAATTAACTGAAATACCATCCAATAGCCAAAAATCATAATCTATAGAGCATGCGAAGGTAAACTGAGGAACTATGAGATAAAAGTGTTAAATTACTCATCATAACCAGAGCCCAGAGTTTGTAGAATGGCATGTACCCAGAACCTCTTACCATCACACAAACTCAGCCCTGCCCCAGGCACCTCAAAAGCCCCAGTTCAGACAGGAGCCTCCAGCTGCCACCACACCAGCTGTTGGTATCCATCACCAGCCACATCTGCTCCTCAGGGTTGAATGATGATGGTTTTATGCCCACCAGAGGCCCCTGAGGGCTGCCCTAAATATCAAATCAGGGTTGTTTAGTTGGATTTGATGGTCCTTCAGGGCTATTGGAATGACTGCTCACAAGCCAGTCCTCCTTGCAAGGCCCTGAGCCAGCAGCTCTCATGGCTGGTTACATCTGCTCATCCCAGCATCTCGAATCCGAGGGCAATATCCAGTTCCTGCCATTCCAGCAGGATACAGCAAGGTGCAGCAGATGCTTCACACCCCTTCATGCAGGTAAAGCTCCACAGGTTCAATGTTATTTGTTCAACACTCCCACACTGCTGACAAGATATTTATCTGTGTCCTCCCACAGCTGCATATTTCTGGAATATTTCCTCTCCTGCCTGTTTCACCCACTCATACAGCATAACCAACAAATGCCTTACACCTGAGGAAACAATGCTACATCACATTTTCATTTCAGGCCATTTTCAACCATCCCTTTCACTGTTTTCATGGGAGCACTGTAACAGTGCAATAGCACAAAAGGTCCAGCTGTGTAGAAAGTTGTGATCCACCTCTTGTAAGAGCCGGAAAATTCCACATTCCCACTTTTTCTGTAATATTACTTCATTATAATTTCGTGTTGATGGTTTCTCTCTTACGCCAAATGCACAATCTCTCACACATAAGAGAAAGCAAAAAAAAAAAAGCCTATTGTTATTCACAATTGGTGGTCAGTTAAAAAAGAATATCTGACAGCTCAGGTTGCAAACAGTTTAAAAGCCAAAAAACTCAGTGATTCAAAAGAAAGGCTTTGAAGTCAATGAACTGCAGAGTCAGGCTCTTATTCAGCAGGATGCAAGGATACATGGCCTGACTTCAAACATCTAAGTAGGCCAGCTCAACTTATTTGCATTTTGGCACCTTTATATAAAAAATGCAAATGAGAATCAGATACATCTACTTCAAAGAGCCTCTCCTGAAAGTGTAGTCTGAAACCCAGCTGGGTTCAGAACTGAATTACACACACTTTATGGCCATGTGAAAACTTAGGAAGGTACTGCCTTATACTTCAGTTCCAGGCAAGGTTATTCAGTGTTATTTCTTATAACCACTTCATTTGCACATTTCTGGACCTCTCAGAAGATCATAGGCTTCCATCTGAGCGATGAATTAGCCTGAGTTACAGGTGAAATAATATGGCATTCCATTTCCACAAAGCTCTTGACATGAGAAAAAAACCCCAAAGTAGTTAAATGCAAAAATGATGTATGAATATGAATTATCATGTGCTGGTGGTCTGGAAGGAGGCTGAATTTAACAAAGCAGAATCTTTCCATTGTTCAAAAATTTAGAAAACAATGGCAACACCTCAAATATTATGAAGCAGAGCTCCAAGTGGCAAAAACTCCAATTTGTGGCTCTGTGCAAGTACTGTCTGCTATGAACATGTGCCTGTGTCAAACTACAGTGAACAGAGGATATGACTTCAGTTTACTACAGGTTATGAATATTTGATAGAGACTGCTCTACTACCTTAATGAAATCCTTCAGGGACATAAAAATACAAAGCTAGCTCAGGATGGCATCTCAGCAACACAGCCAACTTAAACCTAAGGTGGTATTTGTTCCCCAGTGCAGAACATAAAATGAATTGCTCAGTACAAATAGTTTTATAAGTCAATGAAATTAGCTTGTAGACTATTTTAAAAGGTTCTGGCAGTAAGATGAGTTTACTAATGCCAGTAACTTTCGGAGAGTGCAGCACTATAAGGGTGCTGATGGCATCATATTTCCCTCCTTTGCCACTGGTGAGGTTCTAATGGGATTGTCTAATAAAGACATAAAATAACCTGATCTAGGAGTCTAGTCTGTGCTTCACAGGGCTTAGTAATTCCTCAAAAGTATTGCAAGGACAGGCTAGATAATGGGAAAGTTAGAATAAATTAAGAGATGAAAATAAATTTTGCAGCATGTAGACTGCACATAAAAGGCAGACACATTTGAGGGGAAGTCTGCTAACTGGAAAACTGCAACTGCCTGCATGAACTCTCTTACTCTGCATCCTGTTCTGATATTTTTATAATGTTTTTTACAATTTTTATCGTTAAAAAAAATTGTTCAGATTAGAGAGTTTTATACCTTCGTTTGAAATTATTTAAAACTAGAACTGCCTTTCTCTATATTTCTATGCATTTTCAGAATATAAATGAAATCTTAATTTCTTTGTATCACTGTTCCCAATATATATTTGTAAAAGGCACTAAACAGTACAGATTTTTTAAACCATCTTTTTCAGCTGGTCATTTCTCATACTGCACATCAGGTTTTCCTCTTAATCCTCCACTTATCTCCTTTCCTATTCAGGCACAGTTTTCACTTATGTACCTCACTGGTGCAACAGAAGGATGAGCCTCAGTCCTACAGACACTGAAATGATACCTTTCAAAAGACAAGTGCTATTATTTCTATTACTTTCTTGGGGTTTGAAGCATATTTCAAGCGAACATATATTTTCACTGAATGAAAATATTAAGAAGGTGAAAAGAGAATCATATATTCATTACCCTCTCCACACAGAGTGAAGAACACAAAAATATATGCAAGCCCAAAGAAATATCATTCCCAGAAGCTTTCAGGAGGTTGGTATTTCAAACAAACTTTATGTGCCTTTCAAAGATGTAACTCTGTATTTAGCACACTGCTGGCTGAAAAAGTACTTCAAGGCGTTTTACTTCCGTCAGGAGTTCACAACTTCAATGGTTTCATCACCTTAGAAGCTCTTCCAAAAATGGTATTGCCTCCCAACCTTCAGATTTTTTGCATTGTATTCCGGAAGAGAAAAGAATGAAGAATTTATAAAGAAAATGAGCAAATAACAGTTTGGCTAATTAGGATGCTGGACTTCTATTGTGCATTTATGAAATATTATGAAATCTTTAGGAATTTGTTTTGATGCTTAACATGATCATTGTAATGTCATTACATATCTGTGTGCTGAGAAATTATAACTATCCAGCTCAGCAGTAACTGCCTGTGATGATTTACCAATCCTTCTTCCTCTCATTTGAACTATTTTCTTCATTCATCCTAGTGCACCTTTTCTGCCCCCTAATCTCAATCTTTTTCATGCCTGTACTGTTTCTCCAGTATTCATCTTTTCTTTCCTTGCAGTGATGTTTAGACATCTATCAAACTTCATTTTTTTTTGCGACATTTCTTTGTATAGCAATGTTGTATAGCAACAAAACTTGTGCAGCCCGCCTTGCACTCACAAAGTAATACTGTGTAAGGTGTTATTGATCCCTCTTGATTTCATTACCCAATCTGCACTTAGGACATGTTTTTTCTTATTCTACAGCTGTATGTGCTTTCAATGTGTGAAAACCGAGGTTTGCTCTGTTGGTAAAATTTAAAAGGTTTAATAAGGGGTTTAATAAAAGGACAATAGGATAAAGAAATAAAGCAAAGGGTTAATATGGCTGAGTGCCTGACAGGCTGCCAAGAGCATATCTTAAGTCAGAATACCATTCCTTAAATGCAACAGTATATTGCATATTCATGCATTGTCATGCATGATTCAAACATTCCTTTTTTGGTATGTTTTGGGTTTCAAGTTCCTCTCCTCATCCTGCCACTATTTTCTTTTTGCAGGTCTGTTTAAAATTTGATAATCCATTGTGGTCCAGTTCTGCTGACTAAATCTTTTNATTAATATTTGCGAAAAGCCAATAATACAATATGCACTTCTAACAAATGGCAGTGAGTTCAGATGCTGAATGGGCTCAGGGAAGCTCAGATGCAGCCATTACACTTGGCTCTGTTCTCACAGCAACAACCCTAAGGAAGGGGTAGGCGGAGGCCTCTGAATTATCCCATTTTTAATGTTCACTGCAACCCAGGGCCTCTATCTTAGCACCACATTCTCAGTTCCAAGCAGCCAGTCAGCAATAAAGCTATTCTAAACTACATGTCACTTTATGTCACCTCATTACAAAACATCCACAGAGCACGACTGAAAACTGAATTTCCTCCATTGTCAGCAAGAAGGCCCCACTACACTGCAGTCCCCCTGCAACAAAAGGATTGGCAAAGGACTGAAGCAAAATCTTGCTCTTTA
Organism: Vireo altiloquus; assembly: GCA_013396875.1. Classification (NCBI taxonomy): domain Eukaryota; kingdom Metazoa; phylum Chordata; class Aves; order Passeriformes; family Vireonidae; genus Vireo; species Vireo altiloquus. The sequence continues at coordinate 151,013 of VZRF01006394.1, forward strand.
ACAATCTGTACTGCCTAAGTACTCTAAATGCAGTCCTGGGACTTCAGTGGTGCTGCTGTGAATATGCCTCAGGTTCATTAAGGCTCATGAAGAGCTGCTGCAGCACTGTATTGGTAATTCAGGGCTGGCAGTGGCACTTCTGTCACATACTTAATGGAAAGCTGCAGAGAGAAGGGACCACTCAGACCTGTGGTGAAATGAAATGGCCCTATTCACAGTGATTTCACTCGTCATTAGTTGAGGACACACTTCTCTCAGATTAGAGATTAGTTAACAGAATGTTTGTTCTGTGAGCTTTTATGACCTCAGCTACCCCTACGCACTTAATGTTCAGCCAAAACTTAGAGCACTGCTAAAATGCCAACCCAAAGACTCTAACAATCAAAATGAACAGGAACTAGAGACAATAGAACTCAGAATAATGCATAAGGTGATTCTGGAAGGATTGTGTTGCAGCAGCATAAAATCAATTCAAGTCATTCAAGTCTAAAGGTTATTCTGAGGATCATTTAATGTTTGTCAAAACACTCATTCTTTGGCACATCAGAATGGAACAGTTTATCAAATATTGATAACCTGTATAATCATCATTCACTTAGATTCAAAACAGAACTATATTAGGGGACAATTGACCTAACTCATACCAGATTTGTACTTCAAAAATCTGAACCTTAACAAACAAGTGAAGGCTAAGGAATACACTGGCACAGAGAGCAACAGAATGCGGGAGATCTTTGAAAAATAGAAGTGAGCCACAGATGTCACAGGCTGTAACTAAAGTGTTCTTTTTGGCACAAAATAATCAGAAATTAATAGCTCTAATGTAGAATGCATGTGTTGACTTTACAACTGACAACTTTTTCTCTGTACATTTGATTTCAACAGATAAGCCAACGGTAAATCTTGCAAGGTTAACTGTGGCAATTGCCACATCCTAAACTTTTTCTCCAAGGCATAAAATAAAGCTTTAGCTACCTGCATTATAAAAAAATATTACTGTTATAATTTATTGCTGATTCTATTTAAAAGTATATCTTGAAATAAAAACATTCAGCAGTGTCGTGAGAGCTGTTTACAAAAGAAGCTTGGAACTTCTAGTGATGCTCTGAACAGTCTATGTCCACCCAAATAATTTGAGACTATCACTGAAACAAGACAAACACACAAACACTGCCAAGAGCTGCCTGAGACCTGCTTTGATCCCTTTGGGAATTACCATCACAACAAATCGGCACTTGGGATTGCACACCTCCAACTTCATTCTTGCTCTCCCTGGAAGGCACTCTCAGACTCTGGCTCAGTAATAAGCTTACCTGGGTTAGTCTGTTGTGACCAAAAGAGAGATTGTTTCAATACTTGGTAAGACTAGTCAAGGTATAAAAGCAAAGTGCATTACTGTAACTCATAAGTTTATTTCACATACAACTCTCCTACCCAAACTCCATCACAGTTGTGCTAAGTTTCAAGCGTTGCAATCGCTAAAAGATCAAGTGATTTGGTATATCAGTCCTTCATAAACAACAAAAATAGAATCCCAGCAAAGTTTTGATTGAGCTCAGAAGCCTAAGTTTACCTCCTAAACCTTATTTAATAAACAGTGTCTGAATACTATCAACCACACTCTTTACCCCAATCACTGTCAGTGATATTTTGTCCTGCAAACAATGTTTACTGAGCTGCTTGGTAAGTAACCTACCCCTCACAGTGGTAAATAGATTTGCTCTGTTTAACGACACCTGGCCTGAGTGTGCTATAAACATACACACATCAGCTTTTAATTCTCATGGCATTTCCCTTGGTTCCATTTCAAACTATTACTGTTTCAGAAGAAAGTTTCATAAATATAAGAAAAAAAATCTCAGCCTGATCGGTTTCTGAAATTCTAACCCAAGATGCAGACAGGAACAGGCAGGATCTTTAAAACCTGATTCTCTTATATGATGGAACACCTCTGTCTACTCCACATTAAAACATTTCAGTGCAATTTATTCTCTACAATAACAGCACACACCAACTGATAAAACATCCTTTTTCTCTCTCCCTTGCATCAGAGTCTCCATTTTCATCTGATGTTTTCCTCCTTTTAAACATTCATCAGGAAAAGCCTGGTAATAAGAACCATTTTTGCCCATGCAACAGGACAAAAGAGAACAAAAATATGTAAATGCTAACATCACTTCATCTGCTGGTGGATTTTTGCAGCCCCAACTCAGGCAGGCAAGGCAAAAGCACTGACAAGAGTCCAGATGATTTCAATGAACCTAAACAAGAATGGCAGTGACTGACATCAGCTGAGCATTTATTCCACTCTTCAATAAGAGATTAGCCAGGGCAAGAGCAAACAAATCTGCCCATTTTCAATTGATTCAGCCTTAATTAAGAAGAATGAGATAAAGACAAGTTCATCTGATAGCACCCTGTATTATCCTTTCATATGAATTTTGGTCTTAATTCAGTTTTGAATGCTGGAATAACCTATCTGATCCCTGTGAGGACTCTCCTCATTTGTCAAGTTCAGTGCTTGTCTGACAAAACCCTGCAGAAGATATTGAATAAACAATCATGAAAATGAGCAAACAGATAGAGATTTATGAACATGATCTGCAGAAAAGGAGACCTTCCAGATATGCCATTTATTAGAGCTCTACATATAAATTCCACTGAACTTCAAGCAACAATTCTGATAACTCTTAGCTGCAGGGAGGCGAGGGGCTCACTCTTTGTTGTGTTACTGGAACAAAAGCTCCTTCTTGCACACTCACTAGATACTGAACCAGCTACAAAGAGACCTCACTTTGATCAGTCATTGATGACAAAAAAAAGCCACGTTGATGCCATTAAAAGGAGAATTCAGTTCAGCTACATTTATAATTGTGTGGAGGGACATATTTTTGGAATACACTACACTACTAACAGACTGAGACCAAATTTCAGATTGAAGAAATAAATGATACAGTAGGAATAAATTGTCATGGCATTTAACTATAAAATAAATATATAAACCTCTAAATATGGAGAAAGGAGAAACAGAAAAGAATAGTAAAAGCAAGTTAGTTACACTCAAACTTAAGGTATCACAAGCAGCTCCAGTGTAGTTTGTTTCATTAGAGGATAAGAATCACCCCAATTTTGTATTGTTTGATTCCTTTCTTACTGAATTACTCAGCTCAGTTTCAAGAAATGGAGAAAGACAATACATCCATAGACTTATCAGTTTGACACAAAATAGTGATTTTTCTTTTTTTCTAGCACATCAATGATATTCATGAATTTCAACAAGGCTTAGGACATGAGCTGGGATCCACATTTGCAACTGTACACAGACTTAATTCTTATTTGTGTTCCACACTGCACACATTTCCCTGACAGCAGGCAAGAGCCACTGCAGCTGCACTGTCTACTCAGAAGGCAGAGAAGGAGCTTCCTCCACCAGTTTGTCACTCAGCCCCTGCCCATTTGCATTCATTTCTCTTCCCAGAAACAGTGTCATGTCTTTCAAAATCGAGGGCCAGTGGCGTGGTGGGGAAGTAGGGGTTGGGGAACAGAGAGGTTCCTAAAATTTACATAAATTATCAATGAACAGTGCCATATTTTCAATTCATTATACTGCCTGTTATATTTCATAAAAGCCCTCAGATTTATAAGATTAGACTGCACATCATTCCGAGAGAGACACAAGAGACAGTTCTTTGCATAAAGCTCCTGAGAGTCAAACATTTAACATTAACAAAGGGAAACCTGAGCTAAAACTTCACTGGAATATCCTCCACTCCACAGAGATGCACTTCCAGATTATAAAGTATTCTTAAATGATCTTTGGGGGGAAATTAGGTACTATTGTGCCCCACTACTATCGTACTACAAGGATATGTAGCACTTATAAAAGTGGGTTGTGCCTAAATGGAAATCATTTATTATCTAGCAAGAAGGTAGTCAACAAATTTCAGCATCTGGTAGTGTGATTTGCATACAATATAATCTGTGCAAGAATACAGGAGAGTTTTTCCTCATTTGGGGTTTTTTGTGTGTGTTTGGGGTAAAGACAGCTTCTCCATACTATTTTTCCTCCTTCTCTGCTGTGGAGGGGAACCTTATCTCCTTCTATACAGCACAAAGACATTTATTCTTAATTTAGGATAGTGCTTAGGAATTTGTTTCAGGAAACTTGGACGCTTAGGGACAAACCATTTGTAAACAGAGTACTTTTATTCGGGAAAGAGGCCTCAGCTCAGAAAGAAAAACCTCTAACATGCACAAATACAACACTGTTAGGCTCAGGGCTCAGACTATTTCACACAGCTATAATTTGGCTTCTCATCCCTCAGCAAACACTCTGAGCAAGCAGCCTCAATCTTCCAGCAAAACCCTTAATTGTCATTGATTTGACCATCACTTGAGGGTATATACCTACATCCAGGTTTCTGCAATCTGTTTCCACTTCTCAGGGCAGAAGAGGGCTGTAAAACTTACTCTGATTCACATCTCTTTCCCTACTCTCAATCCAGGTTAAATTGCAGCTGGCGTGGTAGAAGATGCTTTTCCAATGCTTCCTCCTCTAAGCTGCATCTACCAAAGAGAGATTGCTTTGACTGCTTTATTTCCACTCCTGTGGAAAACCTTGCCATGCCAACAAGACATACAAATGGAATGGATATTGTTCTCAGGTGTAGAAGTCAATATTCCAAGGGAAAAAAAAAATCCTATCAAAGGGAAAAAAAGCACACAGAAACATAAGTGTCAAACGCAAAGATAGGCTGAAGCTATTTTACCCCAGTGCCTGTTCCCCTACAGCAAGAGGACACAGCATAAAAAAGGTTTGAGAGAAACTGGCTGGCAATCGAATCTGCTCAAGACTGAAACTGAACAATAGCTGCAAGATGAAAAGCCAGTACCTCAGAACAGCTATGTCAATTTGTGTAAAGGAAGAAATTAATTAAAAGTAACTTTTCAGCTTTTCCATGGCTCACAAAAGTTATAAGAAATAATACCCTGCACAGCCACCAGGAAGCCTTGGTATAATATTCATTCCATTAAGAGTCTTCTAACAAACTGCATTTTTCTAAAACTTTTAGGAGAAAAGCATAGACAAAAGCAGCAAAAGTTCCACAGAGTTAAATGGAGAACAGAGACAAGGCTGTGGTTTCATTTCCCCCCTATAAAGTTGACCCTTGAAACTTTTAGTTTTTTAATTTATTTGCTTATTTGCTTCAAAACTGTTAATATTTAGAGGCTTGTTCAAAACAGAATGGATTTGCTGCTCAGAGGGATGAACTGGTTTGGACAAGACTCACTACCAATGTAGCAGTAGATGAGAAACACAATGTAGACCACACATAGAAGTTTTCAGAACTCTATCCCTGTCTCCTCATTTTAAAAATGTTTAACATCTTCCTTGCAAAGAGATGTAACATCTGCTACTAAAGCTACACTGAAGGTCTATTGACACTACTGTGATGAGTGCACTCTGGAAAAAAGCTGGATTTTAGCCCTGTATGTACTACCCAAACCTTTGGTCTGTTGCACAAAGGAATAAAATTCAGCTGCCTGGGCTAAATACCAAAAACCTGCCAAAGCTTTGCTTCACTCCTTGACCCCACACAACCTAGAGAGGTAATTTGAATGATTCCACAGACTCCATGGGAGACACATCACCTTTACATCCCTTCCTCCACGTCTGAAATCAGGGAGCTCTTTCCCACAGTGATGAGTGCGACTTTACAGGATTTGCCTGAAGTCCCCACATTTTTCCTTGTTAATATGCAGGAAAAGATACAGGCCTGCCAAAGGTATTTAGTGAAGCCTCCATACTGGAATAAACCCTCCAGCATGCAAAGCCTTGCAGGTTTGCATTACCAAGTAACAACGTGCTGGTGTTATGCATTGCTTTCAGCTCAGCGAAACAAGCATTCAGAGATTTTTTAATAACATGCCTTTAAAGGACAACCAATATAGCTAAAAAAATGAGTCTGAAACTGTGCATGGCTACACATTAAGGCCATATTAAATCCTATTCCTGAGAGAGCGCTGAAAGTCCTGCTCCTGCCAGCTTCTTGTCTTCTGTCACTTCTGATTACTGATGCAATATGTGTCAATGCTCAATAATGACTGTTGAAGTCTTCATGCTTGATGGCTTAGGATGTCATAATGAAAGTACAAGCTTTATTAATCCTCTCATCAATAGAAGCCACGGGGTGTCTGTCACACTTCATTTGTATGTGCCAAGAGTAAATAAACTGCAGCAAATGAAAAGTGTGTTTATAAATATGGACAGATGTCAAGTGGTTTACACAGTTACCCATGCTGCTATTTCCTGTTATATATTTCCAGGCTGTATAAAAAGCTGATAGAGTCATACTTGAAGACATCTCTGTTTACATGGATATTTCACATCAATTCGGTACAAAATGAAAAAAAAAAAAAAGAGACAAATTAATGGCCAAGTGGGAAGAATTTCATATCTCAGTCTGTCTCAAAACTTCTATTGAGGCAGCACTTGGCTATTAGGGCAAACTACATTTGAGACTCTGATTTACAGTGACAGGCACCTATGTGTTAACAAACATGTACTTTCTGGATTTTAGGCATTCAAGGGAGAGATGGAACATGTTCTACTCAGAAGCGTACCATGCAAGCTCATACAAGTATTTTACTCAGCAAGTGATAGTTACCACTACTTTAACAGGACTGAGGAAAGTTCATTGAGGTACAGAGCAGATTATATAGAAAGGCAAATTATGATCAGCTCACTTTACCCATGGGAATTTTGGGGCAAGAGGAGATGATGTTATTTGCTCATATTCCTGTGTTTTGTTCCTGGCTCAGCTTCTTGATTTGGAACCTACTGGACTTGCAAAAGTTTGTAGAAATCACCAGGGTCTTCACAACAACAAATTATTTAGTGATAAAAACAGAACTCAAAATTGACTGTAATTGAATATTTTAAGGTAATGCATGCAGGAAAAAGCTGCAATTTATTCCACACAATGATGCCTGAATATCAACATTCCAATATGAGACTGAGGAGCTGGAATACATAGTTCTAGTGGGGAAAAAGGAATGATCTCAGTAATGCTTGAAAAGCAAACCAGACACTATTCACTGGCACTGCTTACAGAGGAGCATAGCCAGGAGATGAGATACAATAATGTCCTCATGCAAACCCATGGAGCACTTGGATTCTGCCTGCTGGGGCAGCTCTGATTCTCACATGGAGAACAGTGCAAATGAACCTCTAAAGAGCAAAGGCATGGAGGATCAGTGGTAGGGATCCTTCCATAGGCAAGGAAACATGAAATGAATTAGGACATTTTAGCCTGAGAAGAAATGACTGACAGAACAGCATAACACAGCTTAGAGAAATAAAATCACAAGTGGCTGTGGAAAAGGTTGTGAAGATTATTTGGTTCCTCCGACTCAGGTGAAAGAACAAAACCAGAAAGCTGTGGATGCTGAAAGCTTAGATGGCTTCAAAGTGTTTTCCAAACAGCTACTGAAGCATAACCTGTCCAGACCCAACTCAGAAACAGGAAAATCAGCTATTTATTGCCTCTAGAAACCAGCATCATAGCTGGAAGGAAAGAGTGTATCTATCCATAGCCTTAGGTTTTTCACTGGAAATCATTGTTAGTACTTGGCTGAGAAAGATCACTGGATTGGGGATGCTTAGTTTAAAAAACTAAGACTAATCTTATATTTTTACATGCATTAAAATAATTTCTGCAGGGTTTTTTTTAATATGAAGAAAAAAAGATAAAGCATTATAACCCAGCCAGACAAATTTTCCATAATACCCGAGTTACAAAAAATCCAACCAAAAACCTGGTATTCTAGTGTTCAGACTCAAAATGAAAAGCTTTAATGTGCATTAGAGGTCTCTGCATTACTGACTTATTTTCACTGGTTCAGGTTTAAAATGGGGCAGAGAAGGCTGGCAAAGGAAAGTGTAATGGGGAAAAACAGGAGGAGGAGGAGAAGTGGAATGACAAAGAAAAGAAGAAGAATATGGAAGATGGAAGGCAGCTTTGCAGAATGGATCAATGTGCCCTCACACTACAACAAAGTCTGAGTGCTCAGTCTATAGCTCGCTAAAGGAACCAGAAGAGAGGGAAAAAGCCTTGTCCGAGCAAGGAGGAAGGCAATTCTGTGTCTGACAAATTCCTGCACCTGTTACTGTGACAGGGCATAAACTACTCCACAAAGCAGCCCTACAGGATTGTGGTGCTGAGCTCTGCCCAAGATTCCTGTCAGAGACCATGTGCTAAAAGCTCCTTGGGGAGAAAGCCAGGCTGCCACAGAAACACACCTGGCAGATCAGATCATGTGCCAGCAGACATGGCTGCATTTCTCCTCTGCAGTGATCACTTGTGTTCTTAGCCCAAAGAGGAAGAAGCAGCCACAGACAGCAAAATCCCACTGATATACCCCCAGAGACACTAAAACCGTACGTGAAGCAACCAAACAAAAGTTTGTTTAAATGAATAAAACTGCCAAAATCCTTAAATGAACTCACTTTCTATTAAACTCGTGAATGCAACATCAAACCATTGCTTGAATCCTCGCCCTATTCATTAGCACCACAGCACTGTTTTGTTTCCCTGACCCACCGAGTCCTCCTGCCCAGTATCTCCAGTGAAGCTGGAGGTGTTGCCAGGTGCAAGGCCTGGGATTTCTGGGAGCTTGGGATGGAGTCTGCAAGGCCTCCCAACAGGTGCTTCTCCAGTGTGCCTGGTGTGAGCTTGATTGGGTGCAGCTGTAACAACAGCTTTTCTAATCCAGTGGGTGGTTACCACCACTTTTGCTCCCACTGATCATTATATATCTATATTATACCATATATAATGCATGTTTCCCTTTGCCTCTACACTAGATTTTGAGTGTAACATCTTACATGAAGTCAATAGTTTAGGGAATCATAAACAAATGGAAGCAAAGATGTGCTCTGTTCACAATTTTGATTATCTGCTCAGAGCAACAGTTGTAAACTCCCCTCATGATGTCTCATATTTCAGAACCATTTATGTCCCAATTATCCTCAGCACCACCTAATTAACGCCTGCTGTTCTCTACTAGAAGTTAACAGTTATTTCTAAATTTATATCCCGACACCTGAAAGTTAGGAAAATAAAACCATGTTTTTACTGGAATGAACTCAGAATTACCAGTTAATTCAGGAAATTTTATACAATAAGTTAACTTCTTCCAGCATCATTTAAATAAATCAGGCCTTGGTAACATAAGAAGTGATAGCTCCTTCTATAAGCACATTGAAGCAAAGCTTTTTAAAAACTGTAGAAAGTTTTTGTTTACTTAGAGGCATTCTGTGGGCATAAATAATTAATTAAGCCAAATACCAAGATTGTAGCTTGTTTAGAATGAAGAAATATGTTTTTAACCATACAGTAATGATACAGGAATAAAATAGGGAGAACCAATAAAAACATATGCAGCTTTCATTTTAACAGTTTCTCAGCACTCCTTTCCTGCAGTCACACTCGTTCTGTGCATGGGAGAGATTACAACCTGTATTTATTATGTCTTTAGGGGGAATGGAAAAAAATCCAACGAAACAGCAACAAAGCCAAAACACTAAAACCCACTAAAGATTGCTTTCTTTCAGAGAAGAAGAAGAAAAAAAACCAACAAAAAAGTAATTTGGTTTAGGACAGTTTTGTTTCTGTTAATGTGTTTGATTTTTTTTTTCCAACTATAAAAAATTCTGTCCTGGATCTTCTCAGTGTTTTTTAAAAAACGCAGTTATGTTGTATTTTATGCAAGGTTCGTAATTTCAGACCACATAATCCCTGTTCCTTTGTATTCAGCAGATAATTGACAAAAATAGCTCCTTAACAACACCCAACAGATTTTTTTAAATATAGAATACATGCAAATGCTCAGCAACTTTTACAGTAGTTATGCTTCACATGTGTTATGTCCCTGCTTTAAAAGAAGACATCCAAAACTAAAAAAAAAACTTTAGACACAAATGGCTCTATTTGGATCACATAAATCACTAAATCAGGATTTTTAACCGCAGCCACTTGCAAACACCCCTTTGTGCTATTTTTTTGTCTCTTGACCTTGACGTGTTCCTTCCCCTGTTTCATAAGTTACAAGAGGGAAGAAATCTCACTAAATTCATCATGAAAGGCATTAAAATTTGCTCATACACTTTCATATTGGATGTATATATGGTAATTAGGCACTTAACATTAGTAATAACGTTCTGGATCTACTGCAAGCAGTAACAAGGGTTCCACCATCTTAAACTAAAGCCAGAATTCCACCTAACAAATTCAGAAAATTCCATATGTCTGTGTATAGATTCGTCTGTGCACATCTCATGTGTTAATCAGGGAGAAGCAGTTTCTAGGTCTGTAATTTACATTATTTTCTTCCTAGTCTAGCTACGGATATTCCTCTGTTAACTGGTGTAACAGAGGGAAGGGGAACATAGACCCCACCCTACTGCCTTTACTGAAAGAGAAAAATGTCTGTTTTCATGCTACTGTTAAATACAAAGATAATAATTTTTTTCCTGAACATGAAGAAAAAAACTTAAGTCAGCACTGATTTGTGATGAAGTCAGCTTTTCATTGATCCCTGATTTAACAGGAGCTGATGTTATGTGAGCCTTTCAGAAAGTCAGGTCTCTTCTAGATCTTTGTAGCCAATTTAAATTTAAAGGCTCTTTTGGTATCCTTTTCATCCAGCACATTACACAGAAGATTTGTGTTTCCGTGCCTCCCAGCCATACTGTTGTAGTTAATAAAAGCTCAGATTAGATGTGTCTGTAATTTTAAAGGCAAGCTACATTTCAGGACACAGTCTATTCAGATTAACTGATACAATGACAACATTTCTTGCTAATAAATTTTAAACCCATTTTCAATTTTCTGGCCTGTACCTGACCAGTTACATGACCCCATAAGAATGACAGTATTTTTTATATCTTACTTAATCATATGTCTGCAAGGGAAATAGTATTTCCTTATCTCTTAGAATAAAGCATTAGTAGATAATTAACAGTCATGAAGCTTTCAAATGCCCTGTCTGGGATGCAAGATCAGTCTGTTTTTCCTGCTTTCAGTGAGGAGCAGATCTGTCAATACAATTCCACTGAACTGGAAGCAAAACAGCCATAGAAATGAATTACTACAGCATTAATTAGCTGAGATGTCTCACCAGGTTAATTCAACTACACTTGTACAAATATTTTCTTGTTTGTAATACAGAAATTTGTGTTTTATATGAACAGAGATTCAAGGCTCCCTCTATTACCCTATGCTAGGCATGTCCATTGATGTCTGTAGAATTTTCAATGTGTAAAGTCCTAGGACTGATGAAAATATTTACAAAATGCACAGCTCCCTTTCTATTTTATATATATATATGTATATATATATACACATATTTATATATCTGTATAATTTCAATCTAAATTAATTTATATATGATACCAGCATTAAGAGCAAGGACTCTTATCTACATCATATCCTACTGGAGAATGCAGTTTGCTTTATAAAACTACTAAATGTGGATCAGAAATGTTCATTGCAGACCAAATACAGGACATGGAGGCTGTTTTAAATTTTTATTTCTATACAGAGAGGCAAGAATGATGCATCTTTTCCATCAGTTAATAGCCAGCAGATTTGAGCCAACACATTCTACCAGGAAAATCCAGTGTTAGATGCAGACCACTGCATCTTCCATCCCTGTCCAACAACAGGGGAACAAAGGCAGGGCAGGCCTGGGTCCCAGTGCATCCCTTAAATAATGGATTCAACCTGTCAGAGAGAGGAGGTAAAACTCCAAGGACTAATTGTGTCAGTGGCACATATAAGCACCAAAACAAAAGCTGCAGCCCCACTGCACTTTCTTTGAGCTGCTTGTGGAATTTAGTGAAATTCTGAAATGCATAAGATCTTTAATTTTATCATTTTTATCCCTGAAGGAGAACAAGGCAATTCTACAGAGTTCTCCATATCAATAATCCCATGGCATTTTACACGTGTTCATTTCAAAGAAGTGGCTCCTGCATAATTTAGAAATCTAGATGAGTAAATGCTTAATTTGGTATGGAGGATTCCTTAATAGTAATATTTAATTCAGTCCAATGGGAAGATTTTCATAAACTTCAAAGGAAACAGAAAAGGAGCTCCAAAGCTAGGGATAGGGAAATAGAGGTCACAGAATAAATAGAGCTGTTGTTCTGAAATAGATAGAAAAGGACAAGTATATTAATATACTTTTCTTTTGCATTTACTATTTTTAGTTTATTTCAACTTATAAATCAGGTTATGTTGCAATTCTATCTTTAGATGAATCAATATTTACTAAAATAAATCTCTGCATATTCTTCTACTACCCCATCACTTTTCCCTATAAACTATATCTTTATGTAACTAAATCTTTATGAATTAAAGAAAGCAAGTTACTGATTTACTATTTCTTGGTAAGTATATGTGTATAAAATTATACACATATTCTGACACTGGGAGGAGGTTCCTCTTATTTTTGTGTCTTTTGCATTTACCCAGCTCAGTGTTATTCATTCTGATCTAATAAATGAAATCTTGAAAAATGAGGCACTGTGTTAACTTGTATTTAAAACGGTGAAAAATCTGTAAAGCACCCGTTAAAGGACCTGATTACACAGCTGGAGACAATGTCCTTTCCAAAGATGACAACAGAAATGGTGCATTATGTGATGGAACTGGAGGCAGAAACAGACCCAGGTGTCTTCCTGCTATAAGACAAAATTGTGTGTCCCCTAGAGCCCTGAAATTAGCCACTGGCTGACAGAAATCTGCTTGGGGTTTGGAAAGATGAGTAGCACAGGTACTTGACTGATCACTGGAATTATCACAGCCATCTCTGGCCAGAATAATGCAGAATTGGCTCTTTACAGCAAAGTAGAGGCAGCCCCTCAGCCATTCCCCGTGTGAAGGGTGATGCAGGAATGGGAACGGAGCAGAGTGTTTGAGGAAAGCTGGATACCAGCTTATTATAAGTTAATAGAACTTATTTTCAAGCAAGAATTTTGAAAAAGAATAGATTTTCTAAAAGAAGTTCCTTTGCTGTTTTACCTTTCCTAAAAAAATAATTTTATATGTTCTGTTGGTGTTGTGTTTCTATCTTGCTGTTTCGGCCACCTGACACAGCTGCCAAAATCAGATGCCTAATATTGGATAGCATATAATAATATTTGTAGTATTATTTATTAAAATATTAAGAGTTCTAGCTCTATCACACTGGAGGCTTCATAAACATATTTTCTCATGACTTTCAGTGTATGTAAAAAACCCTAAAACACACCAAACAGGATCCCTTGAGTTATAAAAAAATGCTTAACTTTATGCACATGAATATACAGGGACTTATTTTGTTCTGGAGTTGACTATATTAGAAAATTGCCATTTCGAATTTGTTTCCTAGCTAGGTTTTGCAACATAAAAATCTTGTGGGGTTTATTCCCTTCTTTAAGGATATCTTAAGTCAGAATAATTCTACATCCATATTCCTAACAGGCCTCCTGGGAGTTTTTCCTTTCTAAATTCAGCACAACTGGTTGCCAGCAGACACCATTCAGAGATCAGAGACACTTGGCCAGCACAACATCAGCAGATATTTACTCCTGGCACCACTTGCAGCACTGAAAGCTGGCACATATAAAAAAAATCTGTGCTCTTACATGATGCTACTAATTTTTTTCTCCCTCTTGAATGTAATCTGCACAAGAGTAGCTAAATGCACTTTTTGGAATTTTTACAAAGTTTAAGAGATGCTGTGTTTTTACTGGGGATGTGCGATGCTAATGTGCAGTGATGAAAATCACTGTATTTTTTATCAGTAATTCCAATATATATATATAAAATATATA